>CM053791.1:683196434-683796434 GCA_028749045.1 Cupressus sempervirens | reverse complement strand
AAGGTGGACATGCTTTGGAAGTAAGGGAGCAGTGCCTTCTTGATTTCCAGATTGGGCAGTATAAGGATCAAGTGTTGTGGGATATTGTGGATATGAACAATTGTCATGTGTTACTTGGTAGACCTTGGCAATATGATTTCAGGGCTATGCATGATTGTGTTAGGAATGTTTTTACTATTGAGAAAGGTGGTAGGAAGTTTTCCCTAATTCCTTTGCAAAATGAAGAGCTCGATAGGAGGAACTTGAGTATTGGCAGTTGAGTTGAGTTGGCAAATTCTAAGAAGGTTCAAGATCAGAATGGAAAGTAGACCTATGGAACACCTATGGTGGATGTGAAGAAGAAGAAGAAAAATAAGGGAAAGAGTGTACAAGTTGAAGAATTGGAGGACATGTATTTGAAGAACCAATTTGGGATTTATGTGTTAAATCCCAAAAGATGTTCTTCCAGTTACTATAACATCTTTTCAAACTTGGGATGTATGATGTAGGAGCATCTTAGGCTTGCCTGCAATCCTACATATTTGGAGGGATTTTGGTTAAGTGTTGAGGAGCATCAAGCTTGGATTTTGGTGGAGTTATGCTTTCATAGTTAGGGATATGCTGAATACACATTGGAGAACCTTTCCTCATGATTGCATAGAGATTGGATGGATTGAGTTGAAGTTTGAGTAGTTTTTACCTTGCTACTGGAACTATGTTTTTTGGTTTCTAGTTGACCGTCGTAGGCTATGTAAATAATTTTGCATAGTTAATGAGAGGATTCTCATTTCAAGGATTGAATAGGGTCTAAATTAATATCTCTAGTTAAAGGCACAAATCCTAATTCTTTATAAGTTGGGAGATATGGCAATTCTCTTGGAGTATCAATTTTTGGCAGTTTGTACAACATGTTTCTATGCATGACTTTTAGGATGGACACGTAGATATCCTTAATAAATTAGAATTTTTTCATTTCAAGGGTTGTAATGGACCTAAATTAATAACATTAGTTTGAAGCATGAGTTCTAATTCAATCGAAACTATGAGATATCATGATTTTTCTCGAATATTGATTTTTAGACATTTAATTGCTATTGTAGGCCATCTTGTGGCTTAGATTGGTATAAGTAGGGGTCTTGTGGAGTCATTTAGTCATTCATCTGGGATGGAAGGAAGGATAGATGCAAATTTGAAGAGCTAGAGTTGTGACTTAGGAACTAGAGGATCTCTTGGTGGACCTGAGGGTACAAGTGTGGATTCTTCTTGGTGTTCTTATTCAGTTGTGTATTTGGACTAGATGAGATTGGTTTTGTAAGTTGGATCTTTTTGGATCTTGAAGAAATGATTTTTTAATTACTATTTGTATTTGGCTCTGAACCAAAAGGCCTTACAGCCGAGCATATTGCATGTAATTAGTTATATTTTATGAACAAATTATTGTAATTTTGTATCAGATCTTGCATTGTTGCTTCTTGCTATTGTCTTTCCACTATGTGGTTATATTGTTGGGGGCTAGGATGTCTCCTTTGGGGATACTCCTACCTTGTATTGCATCATATTGACACTTCTGAGGTTCCTTGATACAAGTATCAAAACTTATCAAATCATTCTTAATATTTTGACAAATAGTGCTAAACAAGTTAGCATCATGTGAGATTTGTGTCTTTGTTTATGCAACATTCAACAAATTTGTGAATTCCTCATCAAAATATTTTAGCACTACATGTGCCCTTTATTTAGGATCTTCCTTTGTATGCTGGACTATCAGAGTACTATGTAATCTATTAGTAACCTCCATCAAAGTTCTCTAGAGGCTCTTCACTATCTTGTTCTTCTCAATAAGTTTTGACAAAGATGAGATCAAGTCAGTTTGATCATCATCATCAGTTGTCAAGCTAGCAAGAGAAAGTAGAGTAGATAAAATAGAAGGTTTAGTATCATCTTCCCTTTGCTTCTTTTCAGCTGCTTCTTTGACTCTTCTTTCTTTTCTCTTTCCTTTTTTTTCTTTTTCTCTCTTTTCTTCTTCTTCTTATCTTTTCTTCTTATCTTCCTCTATTTTCTTTTTCATTTCTTCTTCAACTAATATTTTCTTTCTTCCTCTACTTTTCTTTTCATCTCATCTTCAAGCTATTTATGCTTAGCCTCTTCTATTTTCCTTTTCTCTTCCTCTAATAACCTCTTTTCCTCTTCAATTTTCTTCAATTAATCTTCAATATCTTCAGTGTGAGGTTCATTATGTTTGGAAATCTCAAATGGTTTGTATCATCAATGTTAATGGTAACAATGGTCTGATCTATCTACATTGTGTCACCACTCACTAACACTTCCAAGGTTCTGGGTGCTGGTGAAGATGTTGCCTTGGACTCTGTCATCATCTGACTTATAGTTGCCACAATTTCACTTCTTATCTTATCTTTCTCACCCATCATAAACAAGAATGGTCTTAAATTGTTTCCCAAGTAAGGTGCTAGATTGTTCAACAATCTCTTGACATCATCTTCATCATCAGTCTTGCATACCATTCTTAACATAGACTTATGAAGTTCTATGTCCTCTTCTTGAGCTGGTGCCTTATTTTCAATGAGTCTATCATAGACCTTTTGGTTTACTATGCCTTCAATATCTTTAAGTTTCATATTATTGGCTATTATGTATCTCATAGTAGAGATATCAATTTGATCTTTCTCAAAATTATTATACAAGTCATTAAATTTGTTCATCTAAACAAAGTTGCCTTCATTAGCAATGGATGAATTTATCTTCTCTATCTTTGACTTCTAGGGTTGCCAAGCTTTTCCTGCTGACTACTTAGAAGTAGCTACCTTCTCTATCTATTTAACTTCTTGTTCTTCTTCACTAGACTCGACAATTGTCAATAATGTTTTTTGTCGCTTTCCTAGTATAGTGGCTTGTTGCTTGACCCTTTTTGTCTTTGTGGTCACAACTTCTACTATTCTCTTCAATTTCCTTTTTGTCTCACTTTATGTACATCTGATACTATTGCATAAGGAACACTCTATTCTGAAGATGTCTCTACAATAGATACCAATAAAGGTTGCACATTCAATATACTTTGTTTCATAGTTTGTCGGATAGCTTGTGACTCACTCTCAGTCATACTAGCCTCTAATAAAGCTTTCTTCATTATTGTTTCAATCTTCCTAATGAGCTGACTAGGTAATCTCATCATAAGTTCCATATCTATACTTAGCTTGGTCCTTCTCAGTCTTCAACAATAAATCAATGTATCCAACTGCTACTTCATCACTCAATTCATAACCTACGAGATCAAGAAATGTTTCCCAAGGTTGTATTGCTTGAATATAAGTAAAATTTGTATCAACCATAACAAAAATATCTTCCTTAAATCTATCTACAATTGTGGGTGCAATTCTGAATGTTTGTCTCATCTCATTCTGAAATTTTTTCATTGTCAAGTTTCCACTATCCAGGATTTTATCTACTGGATGTCTTCTACATACTTCTATGATCTTCTCCATTATACACCTCTCATTGCTCATAATCTTTGTGAATAACAAATATGAAAATCTCTTAAGTACAAATAAATGATTATTAAGTGATTGAAATCTAAATACACCATTCTTAGTCCTTTTGATCTTCTCTAGGTTCTCAAGAAGTTTCATTCTTAGAATTTCACTAAGGTTAACTTGTTCCTTCTCAAGACATATCTTATATGCTGCATAGATGAATCTAGCTAACAATTCATCAATTTTGGAACTTGCACATATAGAGTAGGCAATGATTCTACTTAGGAATCTTACATAATTTTGTTTAATGGTGCTGATCACCATGGCCTTTCCATTATAAATTGTCATTGTGTAGCTCTCTAATTTCTTCTTAAACATTTTCTCTCCTATAGGTACATTTCCTTGTTTACTAAGACCAGTTACCTCATGAATAAGGTCAACTCAAATATCAACTACATTATCTTCCATCATAGTTTTCCATCATGTATTCTACTTAGTATGATATGTGTCTGCTCATCTGTGTCCAATTCTTGGTGAAAATGATATTTGAACAGGTCTAGTTCCTTCAAGTGTTCAAATTTGGGTTTCACAGTCATATTGTAATTAAAGACTAATTCTATATCCTTTTTTATATACTCACTCCTAATATATTGAAACTTACTAGTAAGATAACTTCCTACATCTTCCAAATAAACTACATTGTTTAGAGTAATGGATAATGCTAGGTTAGGGTTTCCTTCTACGAGTTTCATGGAAACAACCTTCAATTTTGGTATGTCCTTATTCTCAACATTGTGAACTACTGACATATCCATGATTCTATCAAATATGAACTTTTACTGAAAAAATTCTATGAAAAAATGATAAAATACCTCTTTCCAAAAATAGGGTTTGCTTCAAAATTACCTTTACAAGTCACTTTTGAGTGCTCTATGCTTCTAATGTACTCGCAATGAAATGGTAATGAAGGTTGTACTCCATTTTATTCCTTCAACTTGAACTTGCATTAATTGTGTACTCTACAAACATGGAAAAGCTATCAATTGCATTCTAAAATCAAATATCTGCTCAAGATCTTCTATTCGATCTCCAGATACTACCCAAAGTTTCTCATAGCTTCCTTCCATCATGAAAATGCTCCACAAAACTTTTCTTCATGGAATTCTCTGCAAAAACATTATTTTCATCTTCTGCTACAGAATTAACTTATTTTGTAATAATAGTAACTCTTAATTCCTTTAGAAGTAGTTTAGATCAGCTCCAAATTAAAAGTGAGCTTAGATATCATCTAAACTTATCTTGATACACCTTGTCCCAACTTTTCTACTTTTAGTTCAATCTCTAAATGAAGTTTGCAAATTCTGGTGTTGTGAACAAGCTTAATTCAACTTAATTGAATCAAAATCAATATCTGACTTTGACCTTCCTATCTCATCATCTTCTAGCTTTTCTTTTGAGATGTCTAATCCTTTTACAAATTCCTTATTGAGTTTTTCTCGAAGTTTATTGACTACATTCCTTTGTTCCTCATTGTCTTTGTTAGTTCCAAAGTTCCTCTCATGGTTCCTTCTATCATTTCTAACATTTCTTCCATCATTCCTTCTATTTCCAAAGTTTCTTTCATTGTTCCCTCCTAATAGAGTCCTTACTTCATTGTGCGTGTAAATTCATTTAACAAGGTGAGACCTAATAGTCTCTTAAGCTTTTAATAGGGCATACCCCTTATAGGGTAGATCATATCTTATGATCAAACATTGCAACCATAACAGGTTAACTTTATTTTTGCAATAGTGAAGTTTTGTGGGTTTCATCCCCACCCCAATTTTACCTTCATCTTGAAGTGTTTCTGAGTTACCAAATCATTGTGCTATGTGTTGAATAGTCTTTATGGATGTGATACATTTCATTTATGTTTCAACATTACAATTTTAATGGTAGATCTAATATATGAGATGAAATAGGTATGAATTTATGAAATTGGTTTTGAAGTCAAAATTTTAACATCTTGATTCATCCCCCCCCCCTCATTATCTTGTTTCCCATATACTCATTCCAACACATAATATAAAGTATAATTTTTGTATAGACTAGTAATCAAACCTTAGTGAATGATAGGAACATCGAAGAGGTATGAAGATTCAATTAGAAAAAAAAATAGTCTTATTTTTATATACATTTGTGTTAAACATGAGATGAATTGGTTGACCACTAAGATAATGATGTTGTTTTTGCAACAAAGATTTCAGCGGGGAGCAATTCAAATCATCATCCATCTACTATGGATCCAAACATGATTGAAATAAAACATTTGAGTTAAGAATATAATTAGGTTCAACTACTAGGATCATGTTGTGTTTGGAAAAAGGTAAGAGGGAGAGATGAGGATCTAGAAAGAGGGAGAGGTACATGGGGAGAGAAGGGGTTTGGGGGGTTGAGAGAGAAGAAAGTGATAGTGTGTGTAGGTAGAGAGTGAGAAAGAAACAATATGTATTCATATACTTTAGCAAATATATATTATATCTTTTTCTTAATATAATATACAACTATAACTTTATTAGACCCTTATTAATAATCTTTTTGTCTACTTTAAATATCATTTTTAATACTATAACAAAACTAAATTTTAACATATTTATTAGAATGCAACAAATGATTGGTTACTTTTTCCTATCTTTATCCTTATATTCATGTTGTCACTATCATGTTATATAACTGCATAATATATATCAAATTATAATTATTTATAATTATCTTATACTATTATTAAAATAAATCTCGAGTTTTAAATTTAAAAATTAATAAATTTTATAATTTATTTTTCAAAAATAAATTAGAAATGTCAATACATGCAAGAAGGTTTTGGTTTCACTTTGATTTCCTTTATAGGGTTTTTCAAGTTGAGTCAAAGCTATATCATCTAAATACTTGATTACATTCCAAATTCAAGAGCATATTCATAGATTTACATTACATCATTTTAGATCTGTCACTAGTACTTTCTAGTATTCAACTTCAATAATTTCAATTCAAGGTTAATTCCTATACTAGGGTTTGACTGAGGCAAACACCTCAGTAACAACAAACAAACAAACCCCTTTATTTTGTAGGTTTTGGACCTCAAATTGATGAACATGTTTCAAATTTGGATACCCTTTTTAGATGTCTTCGTATTTGAAGTTGATGAAAGATTGACCCCACAACTCCCAAGAATCACCTATATGTAAACAGTTGTCATAGAAAGAATGAAGCAAAAGCTATGGAGGCTATGATTCCAAAATCCATAGATGAGACATTCTTAATGAGAAAAATAAGAGATTTCTATTGTCAAAAGTGAATTAATGTTACAAAGAGAGATAATCCCTATAAAGGAGATCAAAACCCTAATAGATAACTAACCTAGGTTGTATGATAATAATTAATTAAAAAATCAATTATTATACACCCAAAGTTTAGCTTAAGTAAACTAGACATAATAACCAACTTAATAATTCAATCAATATGATTTAATTAAAAAGAAAAAAACTTTATTACTCTAACATTCAAAGTAGATGAAAACCTAGAAACTACTCCTGAATGTAAATTTGGGTCCTGACAACAAGGCCTGATGAGGTACTCAAGCACAACCAAATCTCTGAAAAGAGGAGAAATAAAGAAAACTACATGGGAAAAACCCTATTCCAAAAAGAGATGGAAATAATGCTAAAAAGAACTAGTGAAGGACTAAAGAAGCCTCCAAACTAGTGAATGTCCCATAAGATAGGAACAAAGGATGATCATGAAGAACACCATTGAAGCATGTAAAAGTTGTAAAGCTCTGTCAAAAGTAACTATTGATTTAAAGAACCTGACCAAGTAGAGAAGACTATAATTTACATAAATGCTCTCAGAAGACATTACTCAAATTAGGGGGCACACAAAGAAAAAAAATTGAAATCAAAGATACAGATGTCATAAAACACCAAAGCTTGAAGAGCTAATCAATCAAACATGGAAGGGTGCAACCAAAGTAGGAACAAAAAGAAGAGTGCCTATATGGTAAATGATCCATCTCACTGAAATACATAGGTACCCAACCACTACATCTGCCTAGTACAAAGGAACAAAAAATGAATACATAGCTCACTCCATCAAACTAAGGAAGCACGAGAAATAATAGAAGAACTCCCCTAATGCATACAAGGGGGAGGTGATAGGAAATTGGAAAAGTGGGTCAATAGAATTGCATATCAAGGAACAATGATCAAGATGCATAGAAGAGCACATATGTGTGTACTGAGATGATCAATCTCATATGTATATCATGTGGCTAATGTCATAGAAGGGTAACTCACTAGACAAAGGAAGATGACGAATATAGGCAAAACGTCAAGCCCCCATGGCACTTTAATTAGAGTAGTGCATGTATAATAAGGCACAAGATATGGTGAATCCAAAGAATACAATAATTTGTTTGAGTGTCCTTAGGTGATACTGATCAAATAAGAAGGCAAAACAAGGAAAAACTACATAAACAATAATACAGTTGGAATGTGATACTTTATCTTAATGTTTTTGCAAGAATGCATACAAATGATGTCTAAATAGACCAGAAGAGACAAAAGAATGTTACAATAGATAATACAACCCATGATGAATCATCTGAAGCAATAAAATCGATCCCCAAACTTAAAACAACCAAGATATACACCAAAATGCAAGAAAAACAAAAAATTGAATGAGATGTACTTGGAGTAGAATTTGGAAAAATAAAATGTCTCAAGATATGTCTCTTGGAGTGAAAAATAGAACCTTTGAATTTGACTACATAAACTTGCAACAAAATAATATTACAAGTCTAAATAAACTACACCATCCCAACGGGCTCAGAATTAGCTTTTCGATGATGTTTCATTAGTGAAATATAGAGTTTAGACGAACAAGTTATGACCAGAAAACCATTGGTAGGTGATCTCAGTAAAAGCTAATTTTTCTTCGCTTACCGAGTGAGCTCGGTAAAAGCTAACTTTCCTTTGCTTACCGAGTGAGCTTGGTAAAAGCTAACTTTCCTTTGCTTACCGAGTGAGCTCGATAAAAGCTAACTTTCTGTGTAATATTCAAGAATGCTCAGTAGTCACTATAAAATGCTTTGCTAACCATCTGAGCTCGGTAGACTCTGTCTGATGGCTGATATGACATTTGTGTAACATCAAAGACAATACACAATTAACAATTGTATCCAACAATCTCCCTCTTTGGCATTGATGGCAACACAACATGTCATAGCAAAAATGAAATTTGAAAACAAGTCTTTCACTTATATGGCAACATAATATGTCAATATAACAATACACAATATGTCAATATAACAATTCTCCCTCTTAGATAGAAAACTCTCCCTCTTACAGTAATCTCCTTCTGTGAAGAAATTGCATAGAAAATTCTTTTGAACAAATTTTAGAATTTCAGAGAGATATGACAGTAATAAACTCTCCCTCTTTGACAACACATCCCAAAGACAACTCAAACTCGAATTAATTTCAGTGTACCTTTAGTACTGATTCATATGCAATGTTACCTGATTATGTTGCATTAGCTAATAGATCTTCCATTTGGTATGAGTTGATGCATCACTAAACCTTTATTTTAGTGAACTTTAGATAGGGGAGTGACCCCTAACTTACCTCTTAGATACAAGAATGCATCCTTAGGTAATGGTTTTGTGAATATGTCAGCAATTTGGTCCTTTGTATGAATATATTCCAATCTAATCTCCTTATCTTGCACCAATTCTCTAAAAAAATGATATTTTATTGCAATATGCTTGATTTTGGAATGCATTGCTGGATTCTTAGATATGTTGATTGCACTTGTATTATCACAGAACATAACAACTGGTTCTTTGATTTCCATCTTCATGCCTTCCAACGACTGTTTAAACCAAACAATGCTAGAACAATTTACTGCTACAGCAACATATTCTGCCTCTGCTGTTGATTGAGATGTACAATTCTGCTTTTTGCTTGTCCAAGAAACCAATCTTTTTCCAAGAAAGAATGCACCTCCACTTGTACTTTTTTTCTCATCAAGATTTCCTACCCAATCAGCATCAGTAAATACTTTCAAATCCAAATTTCCTCCAAACTTATACCATAAACCATACTCTTTAGTTCCTTTCAAATATTTCATTATTCTTTTGATTGCCATCAAGTGATTTTCTCTTGGTTTTTCTAAAAATCTTGCTACAATACCAACTACAATGGCAATATCTGGTCTAGTATGAACTACATACTGCAACTTTCCAATCATAGATCTATACAATGTTTGATCTACTTCTTTTGATTCATCTTCCCTGGTAAGTTTTAATCCAGTACACATAGGAGTCCCAACTAGTTTACAATCTTCCATTCCAATTTTTTTCAATATCTCCTTGATGTACTTTGATTGAGTAATGTAGATACCATTTTTATTCTATTGAATTTGAAGACCAACAAAGAATTTGATCTCACCAAACATAGACATTTCAAATTCCTTGTTCATTTGTTCTAAGAATTCTTTGCACAGATCATCAGTCCCTGTGAAAATAGTATCATCTACAAATATTTCTGCCAAGACAATCTTATTATCCGGTCCTTCTTTAATATACAAGCTACTGTTATCATTAGTTCTTTGAAAACCAATCTGAATAAATATTTATGCAATCTTCCATACCATACTCTAGGGGCTTGTTTTAGACCGTACAATGCCTTGTGTAATTTGTAAACCATGTTCTTCTTATCTGGATTAACAAAACCTTCAGGTTGTTCAATGTAAACCTCTTCACCCAGTATACCATTGAGGAATGTTGATTTGACATCCATCTGATAAACTTTGAAACCCTTGTGAGCAGCATATGCTAGTAAGGTTCTGACTCCTTCCAATCTTGCAATAGGAGCAAAAGTTTCTCCATAGTCTATTCCTTCTTCTTGAGCATATCCTTTGCATACTAGTCTAGCTTTGTTTCTTGATACCTTACCATCTTCATCCAACTTGTTTCTGAATACCCACTTAGTTCCAATCACATTTTTGTCTTTAGGTCTAAGTACAAGAGTCCATGTCTTGTTTTTATCTATTTGTTCTATCTCTTCATTCATAGCCTCAATCCAACTATCATTTTCCAATGCATCTTTGACATTTCTAGGTTCAAAATCAGCAAGTAAATAAGTACCTTTTAGCTTGTTTCTTGTTATGGTTCCTTTAGATTTATCTCCAATGATCTGATCTGCTGAATGATGTCTCCTAACATACTTAGCTAATACAAGTTCCTTGCCTTTTGAATGGATTTTATTATCATCTTTTTGCATTTCAACTTCAGGCTCTATCTATTCTGGCTCAGTAGATATTTGTTCGGTAGATGTTTGCTTGGTAAATACTTGCTTGGTAGATACTAAATTTAACTCAATTTTCTGTGGCTCAGTTTGAACTTCCTATAACTCAATTACAGATGACTCGGGAGTAGAAGTTTCTTGATTCTCTGATGTAACTGGTACTGTACCAAGTTCACTGAAGACAAACCTTTTATAATCTTCTGGTTCCCTTTGCTTTCTTCTTCAGTTCTTTCTGCAAACTCATCAACTTTTACATGTGCACTTTCTATGACTTTGTGAGCAGACAAGTTAAAACATCTATATGCCTTACTTGTGCATGAGTATGCAAAGAATATACCTTCATCACCTTTTACATCAAATTTGCCTTTTCTAGATTCTTTTAAAATGTAACATTTACTTCCAAATACTTTAAGATAACTTACATTAGGTTTATATCCATACCATAACTCATAGGGGGTTTTGAATGAGTCTTTCTTCAGCTGTACTCGATTCAAGGTATAGACTGCAGTGCTGATTGCTTCCTTCCAGTATTTGATAGCAATGCACTTTTCAATCATTAAAGTTCTTGCACAATCCATGATGGATCTATTTCTTCTTTCAGCTATTCCATTTTGCTGGGGTGTTCCAGGGGCTGATACTTATCTTTTGATTCCTCTTTCAATGAAAAAGTTATTGAATTCATGTGAAATGAATTCTCCACCTTTGTCTGACCTCAAGCATTTTAATCTTTTCCCTATTTCCTTTTCTACTCTGGCCAAATACCATTTGAACTTTTCAAATGCTTTTGATTTATTTCTTAGATACATGACTGTCATCATTCTTGAGTAATCATCAACAAAAAGAATAAAGAACTTTTCTCCAGTATAGCTTTCAATTCCAATGGGTCCACATAAATCAGTATGCACAATTTCTAATATATCTTCAAACTAATAGTTTTTACTTTTAAAACTAGTCTTTCCCATCTTTCCAATCTGACAATTTTTGCATAGACCGACCTCAGGTTTCTTTATGTTGGGAATGCCTCTTACTTTCCTGAATTTTCTTATCTTTTCCAGATTATCAAAGTTTACATGACACAACTTTTTATGCCATAACCAACTTTCTTCAACTTGAGCAATGAAACATGAACATTCACCTGATTCAAGATAGAACAAGTTACCTTTAGTTTGAGTGCCTGATCCAATCAGCTTTCCTTTTCCATCTAGCAGTCTTGTTTTACCATGCATGAATTCTACTTTGATTCCATTATTGAGTAGCTATGCCACACTTAACAGATTATGCTTTAGTCCTTCTACCCAATAGGAATTATCACATATAAGTTTTTTGGTTAGAGGGATTCTTCCTCTTCCTTTTATACAACAAGGTTCATTGTTACCAAATCTTACACTGCCATTATCATAGTCTTCAAAGTATTCAATCTTAGTTTTGTCACCAGTCCTGTGATGAGAACAACCACTATCTATGATCCATGTATCATTTTTGCTCATATGAGAAATGAGTGCCATTTCTTCATCATTATCAGATTCATCTTTCACAACAATATAGACAATCTCATCTTCTTCTTTATCATTAGAATCATTAGAATCTTTAGCTATAAAACATGTTTTCTTACCTTTGTCCTTGAATGATTTGAAATCTTTCTTGCCATTCCATTTTTGATCTTTCTTTTCATCATTATTCTACTTGTTTGGACATCTAGCAGCAATATGACCAACTTCTTCACATGAAAAATAGATTAGGGATACTTTATCTTTGTATTTTCTTCTGCCTCTAGAATATTTCCTTGCTAGAAGGGCTTCAATTACTTCAAGATCACTATCTAAACTTTGGTTTGATTCATCTTCACTTTCTGACTGAGATTTCTTTTTGCCTTTCTCCTTGAGTGAAAGTTTGGCTTCAAATGCTGATTCAATGTTCTTGGAAGCTAGAATATAGTTATCAAAGTTGTCCAATTCAAATGCAGTCAATCTTCCAACTATAGCCTCTAGATTTATCTTATGATTTGCTTCACATCTTCTTTCCTAAATTGCAAAAACTCTGATTGCATAAATGGGAAGTAGAGTTCTAAGAACTTTACTTATAACTGTCTGTTCACTGATATCTCCTCCAGAAGCTTTGATTGCACTGACACATGCTTTAACTCTTTCAACATGTTTTGCAATGTTTTCATCCTCTCTCATTCTCATTTGATCAAATTGTCCTCTCAGACTTTCTGCTTTGGCTCTTCTAACATTGTCATCTCCTCCATAGATCTCTTTTAGCTTTTCTCACATTTCAAAGGCAGATTTGCAGTACTTGATATCATCAAATTCTTCATAACTCAGAGCACATGCTATATCTATCATCATAATGTTGTGAGTCTTCTTTTTAGCAATATCATTGACAGATAGTGTACCAGCTAGTTTTGCATATTTTTCATCAAGGTACTTCAGTCCTGTATCACGAATGGATGCTAGGTGAAGTCTCATCAGTCCTTGCCATGCTGAGAAGTTATTTTTGTTAAGTCTTGGGATTTCCCTTTTGTAAGACATCCCGATCTTTGGCTTAGATCCTTGAGATCTTATCCTGCAAGCACCAAATGCTCTGATACCAATTGTTGGAAATAGAGACGGAGTAACTGAGAGGGGAGGGGTAAATCAGTTACCACAAAAATATTTTCACAAATCCTTAGATGTCTTAAAATATAGCTGCTGACAATCTCACAAATAAATTTGAAACTTGATAGATGTTCTGATAACTTATTTAGCATTTAAAGTGATAACATGCATGCATAGAGAAATAACATGAACACAAGAGACACCAGATTTAATGTGGAAATCCAATTTGGGAAAAACCACCAAGTAACTAGTTACCAATTTTCACTCTTCTAAAGTGAGCCCTATTAGGAGCCAACCCTGTTAAAGGTTACAAAACACACTGTTAGGTGTGACCCTGTTAGAGGATTTGATCACCTTGTTAGAAGTGGCCTTGTCAGAGGTCTTTAAAACAATTCAACTGAATTGTCACCTTGTTAGAGGATTTACAAAATGGTTGTCAAACCGACTCTATTAAGAGATTTTGAATCATTATTACAATGGTTAGAAAGCAACAATGAAGTGATCTGAAATATATGCAACTTATCTTTGCCGAATATAGATCTCTGTTCTGCTTCACTAGATCCTCACTGATTGAATGCAACTTTTCGGCTTCATAGGGATATCTAATCCTTCCTCAACATTTGCTCATATATTTTCTTATTTGCACTTTTATGCATCCACACACTTACTTACTATGAATTCACAACTTGACCTTTCATATATACCTTATAGATTGTCAAGTCAGCTCAATTACAAGTTTACAATAGCTGAAAAACATAAATCATTTGGCTACACAAAAAAAATAAACTTAATTCTTTAGAACCATAAAATTCTTTGCTGCCCGACGCAACTCGGTGGCCACTGCTTCCAAAATGGTTTCCCCGTGTTAACCAAGTGAAGCTCGATAAACACTACAAACCTTGCAACTTCCTTTGGAGACTGAGTTATCTCAATAAATACTAACCTTCCTTTGTTTACCGAGTGATCTCGGTAAAAGCTAATTTTTCTTCGCTTACCGAGTGAGCTCGGTAAAAGCTAACTTTCCTTTGCTTACCGAGTGAGCTTGGTAAAAGCTAACTTTCCTTTGCTTACCGAGTGAGCTCGGTAAAAGCTAACTTTTTGTGTAATGTTCAGGAATGCTTGGTAGTCACTATAAAATGCTTTGCTAACCATCTGAGCTCGGTAGACTCTGTCTAATAGCTGATATGAAATTTGTGTAACATCAAAGACAATACACAATTAACAATTGTATCCAACACCCCCCACCCCAAATCCAATGTTAAAAAAATATCTAAAAAATAAAACCCTTGAAAGGAAAAACATAGATCTGAACACCTAGGCAAACCTCTCATAAATAGAATAGGGGCATGAAGATCTGGAGCTCTCATACCATGTTGAAGTTTATGGAAGATCAACACCATAGCTCCCAAGAATCACCTGCATGTAAAAACCTATCATAGAAAGAGACAAGCAAAAGCTGTGAAGGCTAGAATTCCCAAATCCATGGATGAGACATTCTTGATGAGCAAAAAAAGAGATTACTATTATCAAAAGTGAACTAATGTTGCAAAGAGAGATCATCCTTGTAAAAGAGATCAAAACCCTAATATGTAACTAATCTATGTTGCAAGATAATAATTAATAAAAGAATTAATTATTATATGCCCAAATTTTAGCTTAAGTAAAGTAGAGATAATAAGTGACTTAATAATGGAATCAATATGATTTAATTAATTAAAAAAAACTTTATTACTCTAACATTTGGAACTGTGAAATCAAAATCAACATCACTCACAATCAATCATAATCACACTTTATCCCTGATGCACTAGTTTACCCATGATGCATTGGTTCTGATGTAGAGACTTGACAACAAAATGTGGCTTCATCACAAAGATGCAATATTGCTCAATTCCTTGAGAAATTGTTGATCTCAAAAATGTGATTACAAGGGCTTGGAAAGTTTCCACTACCTGTCTACAATATCCACTTAACCCCCTTACTAAGATCCTTCAATAACTTTCTTTCACCAATCACCAAACTATGAAAACTAGAAAATTGCACTTTTAGGCCTAATGCCCAAGTAGCTTTCCTAACTCGATATTTCACAAATAAGTCAAATTTTCTCCAAAAGACTTGGAAAATTAATTAGGGATTATGATACCCTTTTGGAATTTCTAAGAGACTACAAGGTTCCAGATTCTAACCCTATTCCAGCATCCCATAATGGTCCTAAGACTCACAAACCTAATAGGCCAAATAAGGTGTGGTTTCTTAAGAAACTACTCTAAAATGAGTTCATGGGATTGGAATGCAACAACCAACAAGTGTCTTGACTCTAAACTACACCAAATTCACCCTCACTTAGCCAAATCAATACTTCTTAGTCATTTGATCATTCAATCATAGTCACTAGATGCTAAATACATAGAGATATTTAGCCTAGGGCAAGGAAGGAAAAATAGAAATCTCCATCCCCTAGGTCTATGCCTTTGGAATCTAATTTTTCATCATCCTAACTTGATCCCTCCAACTGGCTGTACAAATCCACTAGTGGGAAGTCAAGTTAGGGTCCTATTTTGATGAATACCCTAGATTCAAGGGTTTGATAGACCAGTTTTACAAAAATCAACACAACTTGCTTCCTGATTGATGGACTAACTTTAGATCAACTATAATAGCATGCTAACTCTCCCCTCTATCCAACCATGTCACTTGTAGATGTCAGAACATCCGTACCAATCTATACCAATCGTAGTTAGGGAAAAAATGCACAAAAACTTGGTATATTTTATTGATTTCAAAAGCATCCTTCTATACAATGATACTCTCTGACTTGAGAGAGATAAGATGTAGTGCCTACCTTAGTTTACATTTCTATTATCATTGCCGAACTCTTTTAGGCCAGTTTTATGTTTGATTATTGGTAGTATTATTTTGAGATTATCTAATATTGTTTCATATTTAGTTAATTTTATGATGAGATTACTTGCTACTCTATACTGTATGGATGATGATTATTATAGTATTTTCAATTATTTATGATGATTAATCAGATAGAATATCATATGTGTTTTCTTATGAATACTTACCCCATACTACATGTGTATGGTGTGCGTGTATGTTTTCTTTATATATGGCATTTCTGATGTGGTTAAGGAAGGGCGTCATAGTCACTTGGTAGTCGGGATCTACATGATGCACCACTTCTTTCCATTGCATATTTAGCTTAGTATATATGTACTTGTACATGCATGGATTTTATGCAAATTGCAGGTATAGGGTATCGACTTCCCTGAATTGCCAGGATGAGCGTACCCTATTGCATTATCTCAATGGTAAGAGAGGGGAGATAAATTCTTAAGTCCAAATCCTAAACCTTTAAGCCATTTGTCTTAGAAAACTAGGATAAGTATCTGAGTTGTTTACCTTTCAAATGCATCGGATGACGTTAATTCGTCATTATAACCCTTTAGTTTGATCTTGTATGTGTTTTTCTATGATGGGTTTTCATATTTTGTTTTATAAGTCTTTGGTAATTTTTCTATTAATTAAGTCAAATTAAATGATTTAATTTAGTAAAAATTTGTTATGATACTTTAATATTTAATTATATTTGATTAATTTGAAAAATTAATTAAATAAAAAGAATTAAATTTAAAGATAAAAGTTTAAAGTTTAAATTTTAGAACGTGATAATATTTATTTAATTTAACAATAATATATTTACAGTTCATTTTTAAATAAATGCTAAATACTATTATTATTTAAGTTAATAAATATTTTATCAATTAACGTTTCAAAAATAAATTAAAAAGTGAAAAAGATATTAATTTATTAAAAGTTTTAAGATTGCATAAAGTGTGCATGAGATTAAAATTTAATAAATTAATTAAAAAGAGAAGTCAAGTGAAAATTAAACAAAGTTATTTTATATTTTATAAATGTGCATGAAAAGATAAAGGAAAGATAATAAAGAGTGAAGTTTGGTGAGCAAGGAGTTCTCTTGGGTAATCACACAATTAGTGCCTCAATTTTAGGAGAGAATTCCATATTACAATTGGAGGGTTCATTTTCGAGGGACTGCGAATTTTGGAAGAGGAAAGAATTTCGGAAGAGAGAATGTTTTGAGAGGGGAAATTTCTCTCACAATCTTCTTGGGCATAGCGATTAGCATCAGAGTCCAGGTAGATGCTTGTCATTATTCCCTCAATTTATTACGCTCTTTCTTTTTTTGTCTTCATCATGATTGTCAAATAGTTATTTGAATAATTCTTGTGACGAATGTTTAAGTATTATGAATTTCTAGTATGTTTGTTAAATCTTTTGTACATGGAAAGATTAAATGATCAATATAATCCTTCTTCTGTAGATTTAAATGTGGAAATTGAACGGGGAAGGGTTTTGTATTAAATTCAAAAATTCAATTGAGAATTCAACCGGTTGGTCATATTTCCTCTATCAAATTAAAGAACTTTTTAGAAATATATATATTTTAAATAATTTAAAAAGTGGGGGGGGAGGTGGTTATTGTTTGAATTAAATTTTATACAATATAAAAACACAATTAAAAATGTAATATATAATAATGGGGAGGCGGGGCCCTGACACTCCCACCTCCCCCCTAACTTTTTACCCCGTGGCTAGGCCGGCCTGCGTATGCAGACCGCCTACTAGTCGCAGTAGTAATAATCAATACTGCTGCATGCGACAGCAGGTGGCCTGCGGCCATACAGCAATTGCCTTTTTTAAGGTTGGTCGACGGGCCTTAACTGCTTCGCCTTTAATTTTTTTAAAAATAATTATTTTTTTAATTATTTAATTTTATTAATTTTAAATTATATTAAATTTAAATTATTATTTATTAATGAATTTATTGATAAATTTTATTAATATTTAATAATATAATAAATAATTAATGAGATTTAATATAGTTGTTATTTTATTAATTAATTAAATTAAATTTAATATAAGTTTGTTTAATAATGAAAATTATTTAATGAAGATATGAATTTATTTTATTATTAATTAATGATATTGATTTTAATAAAATTGCAATTATTTTATTTAAGGATCAATAAGTATTATTTTAATAATTTAAATAAATAATTACCCTTTGAATATTTTTAGGAAATTGACTTTAATATAATGGGTTAATTCTATACTTTATTCAAATAAATGAATGGGTTAACTTGTAGGGTAAACTGAGAATCTTATGTACTCAAAACATTCATTGGAACGAAATCTGAAACCTTACATTTAACTCAATGATATGGTTTCAAATCAAACCAAACTATGTGACTACTTTGTTTCTGTGTGTTGTCTATGTTTTGGGTTTGGGTTGACTAGAGTGTTGACCAGTTTTAGGATGTTACTAGAGGCTTGGGAGTTTTGTGATTGTGATGTTATGCAGAATTGATCTTGATCTTTTAAAACTTGACCATGGTAATGTGTTTGATATGCTCTATGATGAGTTTGTATTTAATGTTCGTTATTGCTTTCCAATGTTCTTGTGTGAAACTAAGGTGAATGTTAGGACATATTTGACTTAACCATTTTGGGTCTTCAGTTAGTATTTTTGGGATGCTTTCCAATTGCTAATAGAGAACTGATGTCTTATTATCTTTTGATGCTTTCCAGTCACTTGTATAGGACTAAGGTGAATTTTATATGATTCTTTGATTTATACTTTTATGAGCCTAGGGTAGGTAATCTGTTTGTTAAGTTGGGAAGTGACTTGCAATGGAGGTCAGGGTCCAAAGTGGCTACCAGGGTAACCCGTTGTAAGTAGTTTAATAAGTGATAACATCTCATTAAATGGGGTTAAAATGAATTAATAAGATATTGGACCACAAAAAGTCACTAAGGGGCTGGAGGATTAAAAGACTAGCCGGGTAACCTTAGAGTTGACTCGTTAGTATGCCTTGTTAGTACGAAAGGATACTAGTGCCACATAGAGTCACTAGGGGGGAAAAGGACTAAAAGACTAACTGGGTAACCCTAGCATTGATTCATGTGATGACACTTGGACACTAGCAGTATAGATTTCCTACGTGTCTTTGTGGTTGCCTCTCGATCTAGATGTCGAGTTTATTTGTAACCTTTGAGTTAGATTTCTTTTAGGGTTTCCTAGACTTAGATACTACTTTTGATATTTGGTTTGTTATCTTGTTTGAGACTTGAGACTATCTCCTTAGTGAAATGGGAGTGGGTCATTTAGGTTCCACACAGTTGGGTGGTAGTGCTTTTTACTCTTACCATAGAGATCCATCCATTGATACAGTGGCTAGAGTTTCCTTGTTTGCATTTCCTTTCATTCTATCTTTGTGCATTATGATGGATGGTTTCATGTATTGTATTGTACTTGGTATCATGGATCCAAAAAGGATGATGTAATCTATTATTATAAATGTATATTCTTTTAGCCTTTCATACCCTGTAACAAGTACAGTGGATGATTGAGCATTCTGAATTTTATTGCCAAGTGGCATTCAGAACAAATGTATATTATTTAAATAGACTTTGGACTTTTAATATTTCTTTCATGTGGATGTGTTATTTATTAGACTTAGTTTTAATTAAAATTTCAATGTGACTTAACGTCTTGGGATCCTTAAGGAGTGTAATCTATTATGTTTGCTTCTATATGATTGTATGTTATTGCTTTCGCTTCTTTATGTTTGATGTGTATGTTATTCTTTCTTTAAATAAAAATGTTTGGCAAGCTTAGTATAACTTTAGGTTAATTCTTTTGAATCCCTTGGTAGATTGTTACATAAAAACCTACTAATATAGCCTCACTCCAATAGCTACAACCATATTTTGGCTGTTGGAGGTCATTTTCCAAGTTTTGCAACTTCTCATCAAAAAGTTGATAAGCAACTTTTGCAAACAATGTAGTTTTTTCTTTAAACAACAAAAATTGACTCTTGGCCTTGTTAGATGACTAAGACAAGATCAAAAACATATAAAAAAGCTTAGTTTAGACCTTTTTGGCCTTATTTAACCAAATTAAAGAAAAACTCCTAACTAAGGGTCATATAGGACAAATACAAACAAGATTTATAAAACATCTTGATGCATTTTCTTCTACAAGTGACCAAGACCTAATGTGATTCATCACATTTCAAATCATGATGATGCCAAATGCTAATCCTGGTTGCTGATGAGATGATGACCCCATTGTTCCTTGTCCTTGCATGGGTGCCCTACACGATACTCCTTTGGCTAATTGAACTCAAGTCCCTTGAGTTGGAATGGTGGAAAAATTTGCTCCAGTCGTTTCAATCTAAGCCTTTGTCATCCAAGTGGCTTCCTCTAAGGCTTTGCCCTAGCACTTTACCGAGTATTCATAGTACACATGCCTCCTTTTCTATTTTCTTACCCTTTTGTCAACAATGTATTCAAAGCTTGGTGGGGTTTTGGTTGGCAGATCTTTGAGAGCTTCCTGAGATTAAACCTCACTTTGTCCTATAGCACAATCATTAGTATTGATAGATTTATAGGCATAAATATTAGAAACATTGAAAATGTGAGAAAGATAAATGTCAAATTGGAGATCTATTTTGTATGCATTTGGGTCACATTGTTTTAAAATCTTGAATGGGCCAATATTCTTCATATGTATCTTTGTGTATCTTCCCTTGGGGAGTATTTCCTTCTTCAAGTGTATCATCACCAAGTCTCCCACCTTGAACTGCACATGTCTCCTTTTCACATCTGTTGCTTGTTTGTATTTGACAATGGTCTACTGCAATCTTTCCCTAACTTTTTGGTGTATATCCTTCATGACTTTTGCAAAGTCATTAGACATTGCACTTTTATGCCCAATGTTCTACACCTCTCTAAGTTCAAGTACTCCTCTAGGGTGTTTCCCACAAATAATTTGGAAGGGACTGCATCCAGTGCTCTTGTTTGTTGAGTCATTATATGAAAACTTTGCATGAGTTAGTATAGTGTCCCATGATGTTCCATACTCCTTGGTTAGACATATGGGCAGATTTCCAAGTGATCTATTTGTGACCTCATTCTGACCATCAGATTGTGGATGGTATGCTGAAGACATGGCAAGATTGGTTCCCAGCCTTTTCCACAAAGTCCTCCAAAAGTGTCCAATGAACTTGGAGTCCCTATACGACACAATGGTTAAAGGTGTTGATCTCAGATTGGTTTTGACAATTGAGTGTAAACACACTTAAGCTATTTGCTAAGTTCATGCTGAGCTAGCAACATATGCCTAGTATAATATACACAAGTGCTGAGTTGCAATATGTGCCAAGCTAGAAATTCAATAAGTGCCAAGTCACTCAAGTGATGAGAAAATAGATAGTGTTGAGCGAGTATATGTGCCGAGTGAACAATAGATGCCAAGCATGTTTAGGTGTCGAGCAAGACATAATTTTAGTAAGTGCTGAGCATCAGTAATCAGCAAGTCTCGAGCAACATAGAATCAACATAATAATTTGAGCCTTCACAAACTAAGATGTAAACCATTTTGCATGCCAACTAATAGATAGATCTTGAAGCTTAGAGATAAGAACAAATCTATTTGATTACCTATGTAATCTACATGCAACCAATTAGAAAAATGGAAGGAATTGAGCAGGAAAGTTGGATGAATCTCAATCATAGATTCATACCTAATCCTAAGTCACAAGATCTTTTTAAAGGAAGACAGAGCCCCAAAATTCATGAAGTGTAAGAGAGAATGTATGTGAGGAGGTAATGCTAGCAAAGATTTGAAGAAAGTGAAAGGGGTGAATTGATCAAGTTGAAGGCGACTTAGAAGAAGGTTAGAATTATAGAATCAGTTAGTAGAGCAAAGGATCAAGATTACAACAATTTCATATTAGATTAGAGAGGATTGAGATGAATTGAACAGGGATATGAAATCAGCAATGTTAGATTGTAAGTGTATCAAATCAAACATTCTACTATACTTTCTAACAATTGTTAAATAGAATGAAATCCTACAGAATTAGGTTGGTTTAACAACCATTTTATAAATCCTTTAACAAGGTGACATTCCAAGTGAGTGTTCTAAAGTCCTTTAGGTGGGCACACTTTTGGAAGGGTGTTAAAATCCTTTAACAGGTAGGATCTAACAATCCTTTGTAAGTCTTTAATAGGGTAGGCCTTTCATAGGGAAAATCATGAGAATGGTCAAAATATGTAACCTTAACAGGTGAACTTTATTGCTACAGTAGTGAAGAGTTGTGGGTGTCATCCCCACCCCAGTTTTACCTTCTCATTGGAGGGTTTCTGGGTAATTATATCTGGTGTCAAGTATTGATGTGCTTGTATTTTCTTTACATGTTATTTCTATATGTTTATGCATGCAATGTTTTAATGTTAAAAGATTTAAAGGTTAAATTTTAGTACTTCTGATTCACACCCCCCCCTGTCAAAACTGTACATTTCCCATTTATAATCCCAACAATTGGTATCAAAGCTAAGTTCTCATCAGGAGAAGCCTTGCATCTTGGAGAAAAGATCTTGAGATGGAGGTTTACAAGTTGGGAAAGACCATTGAAAATTAGGAGATTGAGATACATCTCTTACTACAACAACTGGATGAAGCTAGAGATTCCTTGAGAAGCTCATTAAAGAGAAGGAAAGAGATTTCCATAGGTAAAAATGACACTCAATACAAGGATATTAACACCAAAAAGTTATTTGCAGATGGTAAATCTTATGAATTTGATGCAGCAATTGAAAATCTCATGGACAAGAGTAAAGCACAAGTTGAGGAGATCAAAAATCTCAAGTTGGAGCAAGAATCACAAGCAATACTACTATGTGAGGTAACAGAGCAAGAGAAGAAAGCTATAGAAGACAAGGCCATGATTGAAGAAGACAAAAGAATCTTGTCAAACAGATTGGAAGAAAAATCAATAGAGTTGTCTAGAATCTCAAACATGCAGTTGGATACCCTAAGCCAAATGATGAATGCCCATCATGAGTTGAATGTCAAGGGCATTGAGATAACTACATTAAAGTTATAGAACAAGCAACTATAGAATGACCTAAAAAGAGAGAAAGAGTTTGCTAAAAGTTTTGACAAGCCAAATGAAGCTATCAAGTACTTTTGACAATTATTGAAATCCCCTAGATCTAATAAAGACACATCAGGATTGGGCTATATAAGCATTGAAGAAGGAGAGTCATCCAAGACTGCTGAACAAAGGAATGAAAAAGTTAAGAACTCTAAACCTACTTGTCATCATTGTGGAGAAAAAGGAAATATAGATAATGTTTGCAGGAGCAAGAATGCTAGTCAGAATGCCAAGCCAAAGAACATGATAGATTGTTACAAGTGCAACAAACAGGGTCATTAGGCACATGAATGTAGAACTAGAACCATGCATGTACCAAAATTTGAAGGACACTGCTACAATTGTCAAAATTTTGGACACAAAGCCTTTGAGTGCAGATCCAAGTCCACATGGTCATCAAACAAGGGAAGAAATCATGAAAATTCCTACAATTGGGACTACAATACAAGACATAGCTATCACTACTGTCAAGAGTATGGACACATCCCTAAGAACTAGATAAGAACACATTTTAGTGGAAGCTACAATAGATCGTTAAGTCAAACTACATGCTTTAGTTGTTTGAAAATTGGTCATATCAGAAAGCACTACCCAACAAGGACAAAGGCACCTAACTCTGAGTTCAACAAAGGAAAAGGGAAAGTAGATGTTGAACACATCAAAGGAGAAATGAATAAGACATGTAAGAAGAAAGATGGATGCAACACATCAAATGAAGGGATCACTCCACCTGAAAGGTCAAGTGATCACACTTCATCAAACTAAGCAAGAAGAAGGTATGTGGGACTAATTTTTAAATGCTTCATTGTACATCAGTTCCAAGACAAGTTAATACTATAAAGGATAAAAACTAGCATGAATAAAGATGCAAATTTAATAGAAAAATCCAAAGTTAAATATTTAAGTTTTTCACATTGTTTCTAAGTAAGGAAAGTTGCCTTTAGAAGCTGAGAAAATTCTAGTGTGTGCCAAGTTGTTAGCCAAAGTCAGTTGAAGCCGAGTAAGGATAATTCCTATAGCTGCCAAGTGAATTATAATTTGCATTGATGTTGAGTAAAGCAAAAAAAGCATAAGGAGTCGAGTGTACAGTTGTATATGCACTAAGCATTAAATGTTATGTATTGAAGAGTATAAGGTTGATCTTTTGATCATTTTTCATCATTACGAACACAGAGCAAAGATCGAGCAAAGCAGAAAAGTGACTTCCAAGCAAAGACAAAGTATTTGCAAAGATTCCAACAAAGATTCAGCATCACCTCATCGATCTAAGGTATTCATCACAAGCTGAGTTATGTAGTTGAGAAGTTTAATATCTTTTCAAACCCTAATTTTGCAAAATGGCCTCTAGTTCTAGAAATCCCAAGGATAAGGAACCTTTCAAAGTTTAGCTAGTTAGTAATGAGGTCAAGCAACCAGATTTTCAGCCAATACCTAAAGTTGCATACAAAAATGACCCAGTAGGGGCATTGTCAATCATTCCACCCAAGGTCATAATGGTCCAAGATGTAAGGAAATGCCATAATTGTAAGGTAGGAGCAATAGGAGATATGGAAATTTGATTGGCATATGACAAACTATGTGGGAATGGGGTATTGAAAGAAGAATTCAACATTGTTGAGAGAAAGGGACTAACACGTGCCCTAGATTTCCCAACTGTCTTTAAGACCAAATGGATAAGAATTTTCTTGAGTAGAATCCATGATGGATGTTTATGGTTAGAAGGAGGATCCATCAAGTTGTCAAAAAGAATCATACATAGGGTTATAGGATATCCAAGCCTAGAATGGCCAAAGACCCTGAGAAGTGACTCAAAAGAAGCCATTGAGAAGAACACTAGGGAAAAATGGAACTAAAGGGGCATGACCATTGATACAATCAAAGATCCACTTCTAGAATTTGCTATGAGGGTCATATCTCATAAATTCTATCAATTAATTTGATTGAACAATGTTCCATGCATTGCAATGGATGTAGGCTACAAAATTGTTAAGAAAGATCATACATATGATCTAGCAGAACTACAACTACAACAAATTATGGAGAATTTGGGAGCACTAAGAAGATCCAAAAGTGCTCAGTGTAAGTTTGACTCAATTTTGATATGTATCTTTTTGTATGTTCAGAATGAATTTCCCTCTTTTGGTAAGATAGGATGGAAGACCAATAGGTCTATAGCTATATAGATGAATGAGTACATAGAGCAAATAGGAACCAATTTTGAAACCATCATGACAAGCTATTTTGAGGACTTTAAGAAGTCCATGAAGCAAAGACTAAGAATCCCAGTTTCCCTAGTAGAGTAACACATCATAGATATATGTTTCTTAGTTGATATTGATTATACTTATATCCAAGCAAGAGTTAGATGGCTAAGGCCATTAGGATATGAGATAAACATTGATGAGGCATCAACAACAATCACAACATTACTTGCAAAGGAAATTGACAAAGTAGCAAAACCTTTTGGTATTTATGATGTTGTGAAGTCTAAGGTGGAAATGGTGTTGAAAATTGCCTCAAATCTAAAGAAAAAGGATAAATTGGTTAAGAAGCTTAAAGCCAAATTTAGAGAGGGATTTGAAGGTGAAGAAGAATAGGATCAAGAGCCACTTGCCTTGACACAAGGCATGGGAGAAGATGTTGAAGAGGAAGAAGGTGTTGAGGAGGAACAAGCCGAGGAAGCACCAACTAAGCCAGAACCCAAGAAGAGGAAAGCAAGCACATAACCTATAACACAGACAAAGATAAAGAAGGCTACTTAGCCAAGCCCTACAAAGCCTACTACAAGAGTAACAATAAGAGCCACAACTACAAAGGCTAAGGAGAAAGAAAAGAAGAAGGCAAAAAAATAGCAAGGTCCAACAAAGAAGAAATTAAGAAGGAAATATGTTGCTCAACCTGACTCTGATGAAGAAAGGATCGATTCAAAAGACACAAGCCAATTTTAGAGTGGTAAGTCATGCCACCAAGTCTAATTTAGAAAATATTTGTGATAATATTAAAGATAATGCAGGCTTAACTAGCTTGAAGGACATTGCTTTCAATGAGTAGGGAAGAACAAAACATGGTTGAGGAATCAATCTATACTAGGATGGCTAAGTTCAAGAACACCCCACTTGAACTTGACAATTCAATGTCTAAATATTTATATTCTACTGTTCAAAATAAATGGTATTATTTCCTTAACATGGAAAAGCAAATAAGAGAGTCTATATTTGCTTGAGTAATGCCAAAGCTTGCAAAAGGACAAATAACTAAGGTTAATAAGAAGCATGGGAGAAAATTTGCACCCAAATACAAGGCATTCAACATTCTTCAAAATAAGATTGAAGATGTTGTAAAGAAGTCCACTCAAATGTGGAAGTTGATTTATGAGCTAACCACTATTAAAGGAGAGGAAGATCCATTTGAGGGAAGGAACAATGAGGAAGAGAAAGAGAATGATAAAGAAGGAGAAGTTGAGAAAGAAAAAGAAGGAAACACAGTGGAGGAGGAAACACAAAAGGGAGATGAAATGGAAACTGCTGAGGAGCAGCAAACAAATCAAAGTGTGCAAGACACACAATTGCCACCACCAAGCCGTCCACATGACTACAATACACCTATAGAGATGATCAAAGTGAAGGATTTTCCTAACAACACAGTTTAGAACATCAACCCACTGATTGCAGAGGATCTACAGAAGATCCTTGACCAATCAACTTTACAAGCAAAGTTGTGTGACAACCCAGTATTGTTCAGTATAGATGAGTTGTAGAAAGCAGTAGCTAAACTAACTAGGGACAAGGTGGCCACACAAGAAACATCCCCTACCATCCCTATAGCTACAAATGGAAAACCTCAAAAGAAAGCATAAAAAGATTCATCGACAAAGGTTGACTCCATAGTCAAAGTGATGATGATTGAGCACAAAACTCAGACTATAGAGGAGATAGAACCTACAAAGGAATAAATAGGATCGATGGATACTTTTGTTTCTATTGTAAAAGTACAAGGTGCACCACCACAAATAATTGTTATTGATAAATACAAATCAGAGGAGGAGAAGGAAATTTCAAAGGAAAAAGAACAAGAAGCAATTCAAACTTTGGTAAATCTACCTACTACTGGGACTCCTACAAGAATGCTTTAGAAGTTGAGCACTAATGTTATGCCACTCCAACTATTAGCACTAGGCTCAAGCTCCATAAAAGTTACAAGGGTACTTCACTATGGAGACCCTTCATTAGATGAAGAGATATTCATTTCAAAATTTGACTATGAAAATGTTACACTTGAACAGATAAACATCATGCAAGAGGCATTAGAAATGAAGAAGATGTAGGAGATCCTTAGAAGTGAGTATAAAAAAAAGAAAGCATTACATGAGATTAAGGACATCTTCTTAGATGCCTTCAGCTTGCAATTACCTAATGAAACGAAGCCCATTTTGGAGCAACTCTCAGAAATAGTGGACCAAGTGCAAAGTGAAGACCATGACACCAATGCAAAACTAATGGAATGGTCAGAGAAGAAATTTCAAGCAAAGGTCAATGAAAAGATATCCAGTGAAATAACACTATCACAGGTAGAGCTGGCAAAGAAGATTGAGAAGGTGAAGATAATACTTGAGAATATACTCTCACTATACACAAAATTGTGTGATCCTTCAATTTTTACTCAAGAAACCAACCAAAGAATAATGAGCTTGGAAAGAAATTTGAAAGTATCAGGCATGCAATTGCCAAAAGATCTAGCTCAAAGTGAGAAGCACTTTCATACAACACTTCACACATAGAAGGAATTAACTATATTGACAGTAGAAGAGGCTAATACTAGAGCCAAATAAGTTCAAATACAAGTTGCCCTAACCCCTCACATGAAGATTCTACAAAAGGAACTAGCCTATGCAGAAAATGTATTGAAGAAAGATCCTAATCTTTCAACATTAGATGGTTTAGTTCACCTTGCAGTGGAGACAACAATACAAATCAAATCGCTAGAAGTTGCAATACAAAACTGGGATGCTGCTCTGAGAATTGTGTTGGAAGTAAACAAGACCTTCTTGGAAAAATACTCAATCAACGCATAGACCCTTTGACATAAGTGTCAAAAAGGGGGAGAAATTGCAAAAAGGGGGAGATAAAGAGATAAATCAAAAGGCCAAGGCTAGAAGGAGACTTAATCTACAAGGGGAGACATGCAAAAGGGGAAGCCAAAACAAATAGAGCAAAGCAAATAAAGGGGGAGTACAAAGTAGAAAAGCAAAAATAAGATATATCAGACAAAGAGTATCAAAATAAGGCAAAGGCACATCAACTCAAGGGGAGACACAAAATTTTGAGGTATAGAGTCCTTCACAAAATTTTGAACAATTTTGAAGTTTTGTATATATGCTGAACTGTAATTGTATTATACTTAAGGGAGATAGACTCATGATGCATAGATAAGTGCTTTTGACACTCATGTCAAAGGGGGAGATTGTCTATCTCAGAATGGTTTTGACAATTGAGTGTCAACACACTTAAGCTATTTGCTAAGTTCATGTTGAGCTAGCAACATATGCTGAGCATAATATATACAAGTGTCGAGTTGCAATATGTGTTGAGCCAAAAATTCAATAAGTGCCAAGTCACTTAGGGGCCAAGTGAGTATATGTGTTGAGTGAACAATAGATGCCGAGCATGTTCAAGTGCCAAGCAAGAAAAAAATTTAGTAAGTGTCAAGCATCAATAATCAACAAGTTTTGGGCAACACAAAATCAACATAAGAGTTTGTGCCTTCACAAACTAACATGTAAACCATTTTACATGCCAGCTAATAGATAGATCTCAAAGCTTAGAGATAAGATCAAATCTATTCGATTACCTATGTAATCTATATGCAACCAATTAGAAAAATGGAAGGAATTGAGCAGGAAAGTTGGTTGAATCTCAATCATAGATTCATACCTAACCCTAAGTCATGAAATCTTTTTAAAGGAAGACGAAGCCCAAAAATTCATAGTGTAAGAGAGAATGCATGTGAGGAGGTAATGCTAGCAAAGATTTGAAGAAAGTGAAAGGGGTGAATTGATCAAGTTGAAGGTGAATTAGAAGAAGGTTAGAATTGTAGAATTAGTTAGCAGAGCAAAGGATCAAGATTACAACAATTTCATATCAAATCAGAGAGGATCAAGATGAACTAAATAGGGATCTAAAATCAACAATATTAGATTATAAGTGTATTAGATCAAAAATTCTACTGTACTTTCTAAAAATTGTTATAGCATAATGAAATCTATGGACCTAGGTTGGTTTAATAGCCATTGTATAAATTCTTTAATAGGGTGACATTCCAAGTGAGTGTTCTAAAGTCCTTTAGCCAGGCACACTTTTGATAGGGTATTAAAATCCTTTAATAGGGTAGGATCTAACAATCCTTTGTAAGCTTTTAATAGGGCAAGCCTTTCAGAGCAGATCATGAGAATGGTCAAAACATGTAACCTTAATAGGTGAACTTTATTGCTATAGTAATGAAGAGTTGTGGGTGTAATCCCCACCCCAATTTTACCTTCTGGGTAATCATATCTGGTGTCAAGTATTCATGTGTTTGCATTTACTTCACATGTTAATTATATATGTTTATGCATGCAATGTTTTAATGTTAAAAGCTTTAAAGGTTAAAGTTTAGTACTTCTGATTCACACCCCCTCCCTCTCAGAAGTATACATTTCCAATTTGTAATCCCAAAAAAAGGTAACCCATGAAGTCTCACAATCTCCTTGAAGAATAGCCTTGAAAATCTATCTACAATAACAAAAATACTATCAAAGCCATTCTTGGTCTTAGGTAAACCTAATACAAAATCCATACTTATAGAGTCCCAAGGTTTAGAGGCTATTGGTAGAGGTGTATAGAATCCTACATTAAAAGTCACTCCTTTAGCCTTTTGGCATACCACACAATTTTCCACAAATTTCCTAGCACGTGCCTACATTTTAGGCCAGTAATAAAATCTTCTTACTAGTTCAAGAGTCTTATCTAGGCCAAAATGACTTGATAGGCTGCTACAACATTTTTCTTTTATTATATTCTCCCTCGTAGAGCATTTAAGGATACATAACTGACTTCCTTTAAAAAGACCACCTTGAATGAGAAAATCAGAGTATTCATTGTGATACCTATTCCCAAGTTCTAAACCAACCTCATGTGTAGTCTTGAATTCTTTATCCTCTTGATACATGTCCTTAATTGTTGAAATGCCAACACTCTCCAACTAGACCTCCTAAATGGTAAAATTTATCCTACTCAAGGCATCTACTACCTTGGTAGCCACCTCTTTTTTATGCTTGATGGTGAAAGTAAATGCCTGCAAGTACTCCACCCATTTAAGATGCTTGTGATTCAACTTTTCTTTCTTGTTTAAGAAGCTCAAAGCATGGTTATCACTATAAACAACAAAATCTTTTGGTGAAAGGTAATGCCTCCATTTGTTAAGTGGATTTGACCATGGCATACATTTCTAAGTCATAAGTGGTGTATTTTTTTCTTAGCCTCATTCAAATTTTCACTAAAAAAGGCCACATGCCCTCCTTCCTAACTTAAAAGACCACCTATGGCATTGTTACTTGCATCATACTCCATGGTGAACACCTTGTGAAAATCTAGAAATACTAGTATGGGTTGTTAGGCCACTCTTGTTTTGAAGTATTGAAAAGACCTATATGCTTCATCTATCCATACAAACTAAAATTTTCTCCCCCCTTTGATAGTATTTATCATTGGTGTAAAAACTCCACTAAAATCCCTTATAAACTTCCTATAAAATCTTGTTAGGCCATGAAAAATCTTTACCTTACCTATAGCTTTTGGAGTGGGCCGATTTAGAATAGCTTCCACCTTTGAGGGATTCATCTTCAAATGTCCCTTAGAGATGAAAAAATTAAGAAAGATTAGTTCCTCTGGAAAAAACATGCATTTCTCCAAATTTATCTTTAGATTTTCTTCATGTAATATTTTCAATACCATGTCTAGGTGGATTAAATGTTCATTTCTATCTCTACTGAAGATTAGGATATCATCCAACTATACTACTACAAAGAGGCTTATGAAAGGTTTGAAGACTTCATTCATTCAAGCCCTCATTGGTCTTAAAGGCTACCTTCCACTCATCCCCTTCCCTTATTCTTATTTGATGGTAACCACTCTTTAAGTCAATCTTAGAGAAATAAATTACTTCACCTAGGCAATCCATGAGGTCCTCCATTCTAGGCATAGGGAACTTGTATCTTATTATTATCCTATTAATGGCTCTAGAGTCTTTACATAGTCTCCATGTACCATCCTTCTTGGGAGCCAAAACTACAGGAAGTGCACAAGGACTGATACTCTTCCTAATGAATCCATTTTCTAGTAATCCTTGAATTTGTTTTGCAATCTCAATGTTTTTTTTTCGAGTCAATTGATAAGTAGCTTTATTCGGTAATGTGGCACTTGGAATTAGTTCTATACAATGGATTATGTCTCTCTTAATTGGCAAGGAATACCACTCATCTGCTAATATTCCTTGGTACTGCTACAAAATTTCTTGCACTTCCTTAGGCCCTACCTTCTTCAAAGGTTCTTGGCTCATAGTCTTCAACTTAGGCTCTATTTTTGGTTTTACCACAATGGAAAAATAGGGTTTATCCTTCTCCTTAAGGATATTTAGGAACTCCTTCTCTCCAATCAATAAGAAATCACTTTTCAAGACTCTTTCCTTCTCACTATCAAGTAAGGGCTTCATTGTGTAACTGATTCCATATTTTCTTAAAGTATAAACATTTGTTTTCTACCCATGTTGGGAATCCACATCAAACTAACAAGGCCTTCCAAGAAGGATATGGCATGCATCCATACCTACAATTTCACATAAAATCTTATCTCTATACTCCCCTATTTGGAAATCTACCCAACAATATTCATCTACCATAGTTTGTTGCTCTTTGTTCAACCAAGAGACTTTATAGGGTGTGGGGTGAGGGATTGTTTTGAGTCCAAGTTTCTTAATCATCTTAGTGGATTCTAGGTTTTTAGTAGACCCATTGTCTATAATAACTTTACATACTATCCCATTCACCCTACAGTTAGTCCTGAATAAAGACTTCCTCTATTGTGGTTCCTTAATTAGTTCTTTTAACAAAGTCCTATTAAACATTATGCACTCACCTTGTTCTAGATCAGTAGACCTTGATTGTGTGGTGTGGTAGGAGGTTGTACTCTAGCAAAAATCTTCTTGTGCCTCATGTGTCAATTGGATCCTCTTATCACCCCTCTGGTTATTTCCACTAGTATTTTCCTTATTTGGACACCTAAAGGATTGGTGACCAACTTGGTTGTAGGAGAAGCATTTCCCTATGAAGAAACCTTGTCCTTTACTTCTAAATCTCCCACTACTATTACCTCTGCCACATCTAGAGTTACTCCTTGGTGAATTGTCCCTCTCTTGGTCTGGGTTACTTGACTCTCACTGGTTTTTGTTAAAGTTTCTATTCTAAAACCTGCCTCTTCCTTTGAAGTTGTTTCCTCTTCCTCTTCTATTATTTTGATCTCCCTTCCTCTTTTTTTTATCCTCAGTCTTCAAGGTTAATTGAATAAATTTATAAATAGACTCCATAGACATTAGAGTGAGTTCATCTTGAATACTATACTTAAGATCATTTATGTACCTAGCCAACTTTAGTTTCTCACTTTCATACATTCTTTCCTTCAAAGATAAGGAATGGAATTCTTGAGTATGGGTACTTACATCTAGGTCACATTGCTTTAGGTTTTGTAGTTTTTTGTGAACCATGATCTCATAGTCCTTTGGAATGAATTGCTTCCTGATCTCCTCTTTCATCCTCTTCCTATGCCCTCTCATTCTGCAGGAAGTTCCACCGACTAAGGGTTGGTCCCTTCAACTTAGACTTAGCAATCCTAACCTTCTATTTTGTAAGTATATAATCACATTCAAAGTGATTTTCAAGGGCCTCTAGCCTATCGATGCACTCGTCTAGTTTCAAACTTACCATGGAACGTAGGTAGGTCTCTCTTGTCCTTCTTCCCTACCGTCTCCAAGGCTACAAGCATAACCCTTTGATCTTCTAGCATGTATACTACTTTAGGTGGATCCTCTTCCTCCACCTCTTCTATCTCTAACTCTTCATTATCTCCTCTCTTTACCTTCCCTTTCAAATTATCCAATTCTCTTCTCATGGCTCTATTCTTAGCCCTGACTACTCTACTTTTTGTCATTTTCTCCTTTACTATCTTGGCTAACTCCATGTTAGTCACCCTCAAATTGATCTCCCTATACCATTCTTCACCTTCAAAGATCCTGTCCTATGTAGGCTCCTAAATAAGAATCAAGGTGGCTCTAATGCTACTTGATATAGATACTTGACAACAAAAGGTGGTTTTACTCACAAAGATGCAACATTGCTCAATTCCTTGAGAAATTGCTGATCTCAAAAATTTGATTAGAAGGGCTTGGAAATTTTCCACTACCTGTCTACAATATCCACTTAATCCACTTACTAAGATCCTTCAAGAGATTTCTTTCACCAATCACCAAATGATGAAAACTAGAAAATTGCACTTTTAGGCCTAATGCCCAATTAGCCCTCCTAAATTGATATTTCCCAAATAACTCAAATTTTCTCCAAAAGACTTGGAAAATAAATTAGGGATTCTAATATTCTTTTGGAAGTTCTAACAGACTACAAGGTTCCAGATTCCAACCCTATTCCAACATCTTAGAATGGTCCTAAGACTCACAAACCTAATAGGCCAAATTAGGTGTGGTTTCTTAAGGAACTACTCTTAAATGGGTTCATGAAATTTAAATTCTATTACCAAAAAGTACCTTGACTCCAAAATCCACCAAATTCACTCTCACTTATCCAAATAAATACTTCTTAGTTAGTTGATCCTTCAAACACAATTACTAGATGCTAAATACATAGAGATATTTAGCCTAGGTCAAGGAAGGAAAAATAACAAACTCCATCCCCTGGGTTTGTACCTTTGGAATCTGATTTTTAATCATCCTAACTTAATCACTCTAAGTGGTCATACAAATCCACTGGTGGGAAGTCAAGTTAGGGGCCTATTTTGATGAATACCCTAGATTTAAGGGTTTGATAGATTGATTTTACAAAAATCAACACAACTTGCCTCCTGGTTGATGGAATGACTTTAAATCAACTGCAACAACATGCTAACTCTCCCCTCTATCCAACCATGTCACTTTCAGATGTCATAACATCCATACCAATTCGTACGAATTGTAGTTACAACAAAAATGTACAGAAACATGGCATATTTTATTGACTACAAAAGTATCCTTTCGTATAATGATGATCTCTAACTTGAGAGAGATGAAAACCTCCTAATATAGCCTTTCTCTAATGGCTATAACCATATTTTGGCTTTGGAGGTCATTTTCCAAGTTTTGCAACTTCTTGTCAAAAAGTTGCTAAGTAACTTTTTAAAAGTTGCTAACAACTTTTGCAAAAAATGCAATTTTGCCTTTATACAGCAAAAACCAACTCCTAACCCTATTAGATGGCTACGAAAAGATCAAAAACATATAAAAAACCATAGTTTAGACCTTTTTAGCCTTATTTTACCAAATTAAAATAAAACTCCTAAATAAGGGTTATATAGGACAAATACAAACAAGATTTATAAAATATCTTGATGCATTTTCCTTTACAAGTGACCAAGACCTAATGTGATTCATCACAATTCAAATTAGGATTATGGCAAATACCAATCCTAGTTGTTGATGAGATGATGACCCCAACTTTCCTTGTCCTTGCATGGGTGCCTTACACCAAGTTCATCCCTAACAAATCATTGAAATATTTTTGGGTTTTGTCTACCTCACATATTGTAGGTTAGATCTTGGATTACTGTAATTTCCTACATCATTCAAAAACATATTTTCAAGTTTATGTTCTACAAGGTACTATCTTCTCCCTTCTATTTCCATATTTCCCATTTTAGCATTCCTTTATCTACACATGCTTTCCAAAATCCTCTTAAGGTGGAGGTGAGAGGGAAGTCAATCTGAGTCATTCATTCTCTTATCCATTAGGTTTTGTAATGATACTCCTCCTTTGTCAATCAAACCTAATTCTAAAGGGGTGCATCTTGGTATTCCCCCTTTCATTTATGTAGGGTCAGTTTGCTTCAATTTTCCTACCCTACATTTATTGGTGAACCCAACACATTCTTTGCATTGGGTGCTCACAATAAATGTGTGAGCTCGACTAGTGTCTTCTTTTCTAGGAGTTAGATCCCTCTTTTGGTTATCTTCTTCCTTGTTAGTGTATACAATTTAGATCCTTATGTTGGTTTGCATACATCTTAATTCATAAATATCTTTGGGTGTATGGTTATCATTTTCAAAATTCTCTTTTTTTCATCTCTTTATAGAACTTATGATGTTTATGAGAGTTTTATGCATTTTATAATGTTAACAGCCCTTCATGCTTTCATTGCTTATGTTATTATGCTGATGAGAAATGCAACTCTACCTTATTTCAAAATCATTCTTAGCTCTTTATGCAGTTGACTTATTACCTCTTTGGATTATGTGAGAACCTTAGCTAAGGATGCTCCTCATCCTCCTTCTAACCCTCCTAATCATCCTTATCATTCTTCATCTCCTAGCACTTCTTCTACATATGTTCAAACTCAAGCTTTAATTCATGATGAGGATGTGTCTACCTTCCATGAGGAGCCCATTTCTCCTCATGTTATTCATAATAGGGGAAATTAGAAGGTCCCTTTTGTTTCTCCTCCTGTTATCATTCCTTTCTATACATTTGCACATGATTTTAATGAAAAATATCCTCATGTTCTAGATTTGACAAATAATTATCTTAAAGGTCATCGCATGGTAGTTCAATAGGGTTACACTACCTTAGGACTTGGTATTAATGAGCAGGATCTTAACAATCTTGTTCATGTGTATCCTAAAATGAATAAACATGGTCTTGGATATTCTCCTTCTAATATAGTGCAAGACCATTCTAGATGTCCTCCTCTTCATATTCTCTTACCTACTCTTGATCTTGATTATCTTGATACTCATCCAGATTTAGCTTTAAAGGTGTTTATTTAAATAGTTATTATTGAACTAAAGAAATATCCTATACTTCTCATGATTGTCTATTTGTGTATAATTGTCCATTTCATTATAATGATGATCATAACGTTGCAGATTCCTTTCATTTTTGTTTGTATTTTAAAGAAAAGGCTTCAATTGGCATTATTCCTTATACACGTGAGGTGTTACAATTTTTGCATGATTTCACGTTGTCTTTATTTTACCACTATCGGAGTAGATTCCCCATTGAATTATACGGTGTGTCCTTGGAATCTCTTCATAGGTTCATTTCCCTTGTCCTTCACTTGGAGGGTGGGGGGGGAGTTTTCTCTCTCTCTTTCTTCATTTTGAGATCCTTTCTTCTTTATCTCTTATGCAAGATGAAGATATTGGTATCTATTTTACACTCACATTTGTATGATGCCTTCTCTCTGTGAGATTTTTCTCTTGAAGTATAATGACTCTTTATTCCTATACATTGATATTATTTATTGACCATCTTTAGCTAAAGGTATATTTTACTTGCTATTGGTAATGTATATTTCATATCTATGCTTCTCATATTGTGATCCTCTATAGATTATTTTTATTCCTCTTTTCCAAGTATTTTTTATTTATAATGGAGTTCTCTTTTTCTATAGATGGTATTATGTTTCTCTTTTTGGAAGTTAGATGTTGGCATTTTATGCATGGCTATTAGTTTTTGCTTATGACTCATCTTTATGTTCTTCAAGATTTTGTTATATAATCTACTATGGATTTCTTTTCTTGTCTCATGCTTAGGGGGCAAGAGCCTTTGTACATTCTTTTTGTTTCATTTTCTATGGATCTACTTTCTTCAAGCTTGTGTGTAATATGTTTATTATGTGACATTATTATTTTCTTTATGAAGAATTATGTCTTGATTGTGGATTCTCTCTTTTGCAAGAGGTGCATGGCCATCTACTAGGTCATCACCTCTTCTTTATCAAGCAAAGATATGTTATGCACATTTTCCCTTGTTTGGAGATTGTTATCCTTCATCCAATGATCCCTATTTCACCTATGTGTGTGTGTGTGTGTGTGTGTGTGTGTGTGTGTGTACATATGTGTAAATACATACATACATACATACATACATACATACATACATACATACATACATATATATATATATATATATATATATATGTATATATATATGTATATATATATATATGTATATATATATGTATGTATATATATATGTATATATATATGTATGTATATATATATGTATATATATATGTATGTATATATATATGTATATATATATATATGTATATATATATGTATATATATATATATATGTATGTGTATATATGTATATATGTATGTATATGTATGTATGTACATATATATGTATTTGTGTATTATACATATATACATACATACACATACACATATACATATATAAACATATGTATATAGAGATATATAGTTATATATATCTATATGTATACATATATATGTATATGGATACACATGTATGTAAACACACATACATATATGTGAGTATGTATATATACCCCTCTTAGGTGGACATCTTGTTCTTAAGATTTCTCCCTTTTAAGGATCCTCTTTCTATAAGAGATATATCTTTTTCATGATTTTCTATGTTATTAGATTCAAGAATCACTACCCTTCGCTATAAATGTAGTCTATATTGTTGCCAGATGGATATCTCCTTCTTGTGTAAGTAGATATCTTCTTTCTCTTGAATTTTTCTTTCATGAGGTAGCAAATACGGATATTGAACATGGTTTAGAGTACTTTAGCCCTACATGCTTGGTATACTTTCTAAGTAAAATTTTCAAATCTGTGCATTGTTACTTTATCTATCTTTTGCAGAAATAAAAAAATATGCTAAATCTCATAATGGATAACATAAATAAACTATTTAAATCTTATTCATGGGTAACACATCTAGATACATACATATACACTAAATCTTATATTTTGGCTACACATAACTATTTGCTAAAGCATCATATATAGGTAACATATTCAAACACAACATGCTAAGTCCCATACATGAGTAACACATCCTTTTACACATAACCATACCATGGTGATACAATAGATGTTGATCTATAGGTGGAACATTAGTGGGTTGACTAGTGGGTTACCACCCTATTAGACTATTTTAATTCCATATTTTGCAAAAATTGATCTTTTGGTGATTCATAGTGGGGTGGGAACTCTATTGGGCAAGGTAATCACTTTCTTTTTCCTTTTTTCTTTCATGCTAGTAGAAATAGATATAGAAGATATGTTGATTAATGATATTGCTCTTTCATTTCTTATATCATCACTTATGCTCTTGAAATGGTTTTCCAAATATGTGTTGAAAACATATTGACATAAGTATGAGAATGCGTTTCAATCATTATTTTCTAATTGATGTCAAACTTGCTACTTGCTGGTAGGACAATTGCTTAGTTGACTTGAGTACTATCATTTGTTTGATTGATGAGGAGGTTTTGATCAAATGAGATAACAAAAGAACCTAAAGGAAAGGTTGAGTTATGGTATGAAAAAGGATTAGAAAGATCAGTTAAGATAGTGATGTTATAGTGCATTGATTATCTACTTAAGGTTATGAAGAATGGATACATTGATTAAGTCTAGAAGAAGAAGTAAGAAGAATTGAGTCTATCAAGACTGATCAAGTGGATAGTAGGTGCCAAGAAAAGTTAGTGCAAGCTGAGTAGAAAATTAGTTGGAGCTAAGAAAAGTGAAATTTTAGTGTATGCAGAGTGATACAGTGTAAGCCAAGTTTCACTAGTAAATTTGGACCTATTTTTTGATGCTTGTCCATTGAAATTGAGACTTAAAAATTTCTTAAAATACTATCGCTAAACTAGAGTAGAAAGTTCAACACACAAGATGAGTGTCGATATATTGATGAAAAAATTTGTCAAATATTATTGCTATCATTGTCACATGGCGACGTCAGAAAACTAGTTTGGAATGTCAAACTATCGATGACCATGAGAGATGGTTTGACAGGTATTCCACATGATCGACAATAGGATGAGTCAAACTATAGACAATCGTAAGAGATGTTTCGATAGGTTTTTCATATTCTCAATGACAAGATGCATTGAAATAGAGACAACTTGTAGAGATGTTTAGATGGGTTTCTTATACTATTGATGACATTAACATCAAAATAGCAAAGGTAGTCAGAGTATTTTTTAAAAAAAAACCCTTTGACACTAATCAAATTGATTGTTGTTGATAGGCCATATCTTTGAATGAGAAACCAAAGTTGTAGTTTTGTGCTCAAGGGCCAATTTTATGACTACATTTTCCAAGTGATAAAGAAAATTATCTTAAGCATCAATGAATATTGCTTTATATTGCTTATGTTAAGCAAGGAGAGAATATATTATCATTGCATAAAAAGGATTAATTAAGGAATGGTCAAGGATTACAATCAGAAATATCTTGATCAATGATCCAATAAATATTGACTAATTAGTTTGGTAGAAAACATATGGATTAGCAAAGGTTAAAGGTTCCGAGTATAGTTTTTTCTATTGAAAAATGAATGTTTGTACATGGAGTTATGCCTTCTATTTTTTGGAGTCTCTAGCTACTTAGGATCGATTGGGAGCACAAGGTGTCCTAGCTTGGATATTGTTTCTTCCACTTTTGGTCATTTCCAAATAGTGCTCATGGTACCAAAGAGCAGCCAACTTATATGATAAATGAATTCAAAGGAAAATTAACACTTGATATGTGGCAAAGTTAGGCAACAGCAAGCAGAATTCTATAAAATAATTGATATTCATATAATTTCTTCCCAAGAGGACATATTGGACATCATTTTTTAAGCATGGCTTGTATCTTTAGTTTAAGCACATTGGTTTTTCCATTTATGAAGAGTTACTATTGATAAATGAAAGGTTGCATGAAGAATAGTTGCAACCCAAAATCACACTCCATCGTGAACTATTAAAGGAGAATGGTAATCATTCCAAAGAATTATTGATTACTTAAGCTTTCTTATACATCCAATAGTGGAAAGTTTTGAACACATTTTCAATGTAGTGTGTCAATCATCAATATATGTAAATAATGCACATGCTGCCAATAAATTACAAGATTGGATTAGAGAACTATGACAACATAAGTCCATTTATGTCAAAGCATATCAAGGAGGGCCATGACAAATAATTAAATGTTTTCATTACATACAACATGACCTTTGTGGAAAATATAAAATAAACATCATTATATATCATTGTCAATGGTTATGACAATAACTACGATAAAGCAATGATGCACAATTTTCGCATACTAAAAAAGGCATGTTGTTCTCTTCATAACCTATAGAATTTGACCTTTTTCTCTCAATATAGACATGAATTTTGCTATGACAAAGTTTAAGGAGCTTAGAGAGAATAGGGATCTTGGGGTTTCTTTTTTATTTTTGGCAAAATAAGGATGATAATAAATTAAAACTTGGAAGAAACTCTTGGTATCAACTAAACAAACTCTATGATCTATGGTGCCTAATGCTCTCATACTGCTCCAATCTTGGAGTCATCTTTCATCCTATGATCTACATTTATTCACTTTCATTTGACTTGTACAGATTCATAGCTTGTACTTGTAGAGAGTATCATAAGATATTGACAGTAACAAAGATAGTATAAGAAACCTGAAGCTAGTAAACTTAGAAGATTAATATACCTTAATATTGACAATCAAATACTTTCTTCTCGTTGGTGGACAAGTGTGATACACAATCTCTTGTGAGAGTAGCTCCATGTATGCATACAACTTATAGAGAAAGCAACATGTTGTCCATTTCTACTAGAGAAGCAATTGGTAATCAGCAATAAATCATAATCTGCATACAACTTATAGAAAAAGTAGCATGTTGTAATTTATAGTACTTATGTTAAGGTCATTTTAAGGCATTCACCTGGAATGTGCTATGTTCACCCACTAAAAGTAAGTACCATGTTGGAGACTTCAAACTTTGAGCATCCCCATGATCTAAAATAATGACAATAATGCATGTGAGAGTCAATAATGACATGATACAAAAATAAGTTGCAACTAAAATCCATTTAATGGGTTTAGTTTGAGCTTCACTTGGTTTTGAGAATCCTTTCATATTCTCTACTTAACAAGGCCAACCACATGAAGGTGGAAGCTCGTTTGGCCTCCCCCCCCCCCCCATAATCACTCTAAAATCCCCATTAACAACTAAGTAAATATTTCATTCATTCATTTTAGAAGTATATCCTTGAATCATTATAATCACATAACATACATTAACACGACATACAATTAATTAATACATATAAATATTCATCAATAATTTGTGAACACATCAATCATTATATTCACATAACATTCATTAACATGACATATAATTCATTAATACCTATAAACATTCATCAATAATTCATGAACATGACAATCATTATAATCACATAAAAATATTCAATAACATGAATAAAATTCATCAACGTTCATAAAAATTCATTAATAAGCAACATTCATAAATATCCATCAACACATTCATCATCAAACAAGGTTTTTAAAATTCATTTCTTCATTTCTTTTATTCTTTTTTGGAAGAAAGCCTAATAGGCACATCCTGACTATCCTTGACATCCTATGGCCCTTGTGGTTCTAATGTAATGACATGAGGCTTCCTCTTCTTTCGTCGAGGACAAGATTGATGCACCCCTACAATAAGAAATAAATGGGTTTAATTCTAAACTTTTTTTTAATGTTATATGTATTTAATTAATCTAAAGAAAATAACAGGGATTCTTCTTTACCTAATAGTGCCACATCATCTACTATCACATTGTGTTCAACCCCAACCTCAACATTCTTAACACTAACATCATGTTGTGCTTACTCAAAATTTATCACAAAAAAGATTACACCAATTGCAATTTAAGATGATAAATTTTATTAATAATTACATGATTAATTTTGAATAGAAATTGAATATGTACTTGTATAATTGTGATGCACATTTAAGTCTTTTTCATTCAGGTCTTTGTCATGTGTAGGATCCATGCCTTCATCATCATGAGTAAGATTTGTGCTGGGAGTAGTAGGCTACAATGAAATGTCATGCGTGCACTGTTATCATTTTCCAAAATTAGCATCAAATATATTATTTGTCATGAAGTTCTCAATTACTATTATTAATTATTTGGCCTATTTACTTGTGTGTCAACCATTGCACTAGAATCTTCTACACCTATTTGGCCACTGGAATCTATGCGGTGGCGGGCAACCACCGCTTTATAGCCTTGCTTGAAGCCAATTTGTTTGTCCTCTTCTGTGGGCACTAGATTAAATTAAATGTCCTACATTTTTTCATAATATCGTAAATAATTAATGTATTTCTTATTTGTAATTTTATATTAAAAAATTGATATGAAATTTCATTTACTACTACTTACAAGGCCTGAGTGAATTTTCATATATCCACCAGAGCCAAGATGGTGTTGACCAATCTTCATTTTCCTAGCTTGTGTTTTCTTTGATGTGTCTTGTAGCCTATATATGTAAACTTTGAAATAAGTCAGAAATATGTTATATTATATAAATCCACAATCACACTTCTAGAGATATGTTAGATTATATAAATCCATAAATGAACTAAACATGTAAATTGTTTAAAAAAAAGTAAAGGCTCAACTATCCTCTCTTAGTATGAAATCATAATGATATTATTGTTTATCTCGGACTAGTTTTCATAATTGAGTGTCAAAAAACTTAAGTCATTTACTTAGTTCATGCCAAACTAGTAATACATGTCGAGTACAACATGTGAATAATAGACTATGCTGAGTTGCAATGAGTGTCGAGTCACTCATGTGCTGAGTCACTCAAGTGCCAAGTAAATAGTTGATGTCGAATAGTTCAAGTATCGAGTCAAAAGAACAATTACAATAGATGCCAAGCATTAGTAACTTCATATGCCGAGTAAAATAGATTGGACATAGTTGTTTGTTGTAGCACAAACAACTATGTAAACCATTTTTTGGCAACTTAAAGATAGATCTTGATCTTTTGGAGATAAGGACAAATCTACATGTATATTCCCCATGAAATGACATGCAACCAATCAAAAAATAAGAACATTTAAGTGGAAATATGGATGAATCTCAACGATAGATTCATACCCAACCCTAAGCCACTAAAGTCTTTATAAGGAAGATTTAGCCCTAAAGTTTTTATGAATTGAAAAGAGATCAAGTTATAGGAAGGTAACAAGGGGTGAATGATTGAATTGATCATAGAGCATTCAAGGTGACTTAGCAGAGAGAGAGAGAATTGCAGAATCAGTTAAGTATAGAACAGAGGATAAGAGGATATAACATTAATACATTAGCTCATAATGGATCAAGAAGGACATTGTACGGACTTGATCTTTAATTAGGAAATCCAATGCCAATCACAAGATCTATGTTGAAACATCTTAACGGGTGATTTTAGTTAAATCTACTAGGCAGAGTAGTCTTAATAGGCTATACAAAATCCTTTAACAGGGTGGCATTCTAAGTGAATTTTCTAAAGTCCTTTAACTAGGCACACTTCTAATAGGGTGTTAAAATCCTCTAACAAGGTGGGACTTAACAATCTCTATAAGCCTTTAATAGGGTAGGCCTTTCACACGGTAGATCATGTTTCATGGTCAAACTATTGTAACCTTAATTGGCTACACTTTATTGCTGTAGGAGTAAAGATTTGTGGTTGTCATCTCCACCCCATTTTTACCTTCTCATTTGGAGGGTTTCTAGGTAATCATATTTGGTGTTAAGTGTGTGTGTGTGTGTGTAATTACATGTTTTAGAAGCATTGACTTTACATGTTATATCAGTTTATATATTGAATGCATGTGATTTATGAATAATGAAATTTTTATGTGTTGAAGTTTGAACTTTTGATTCAACCCACCCCAGAAGTATTACCTTTCCTATTTGTCATTCCAACAATTGGTATCAAAGCTAAGTTCTCAAAAGGAGAAGCTTTGTAACTTAGAGAAAAGACCTTGAAATGGAAGTCTACAAATTGGGAAAGATTATTGAAAATCAAGGAATTGAGATACAACTCATTCTAAATCAACTTGATGAGGCCAAAGAAGAGTTAAGGTTATCCTTAAAAAGAAGGAAAAAGATTGTTGTTGCAAAAAATGACACACAATACAAAGAGACCGACACCACCAAGCTATTTGCTAATGGAGACTCCAATAAATTTGGTGTAGAAATTGTAGATCTGATGGAAAAGTACATAGTACAAGCTGAGGAGATCAAAAATCTCAAGCTAGAACAAGAATCTCAAACCATGATGCTATGTGAGGTAATTGAACAAAATAAGAGAGCCATAGAAGACAAGGCCATGATTGAAGAAGACAAGAGAAATCTAGCAAACAGACTGGAAGAGAAGTCAATTGAGCTAACCATAATCTCCAACATGCAATTGGATACCCTAAGCCAGATGATGAATGCTCATCATGAGTTAAATATCAAAGACATTGAGATAACTACATTAAAGTTGTAGAATGAACAACTTCAAAATGACCTGAAAAGAGAAAGAGAGATTGTTGAAAGCTTCAACAAGCTAAATGAAGCCATCAAGTACTTTGAGCAATAATTGAAATCCCCTAGATCCAACAATGATGCAACAAGATTAGGCTACACAAGCACTGAAGAAGGAGAATCATCCAAAGTTTCTGAAGAAAGAAGCATCAAAGGTAAGAACTCCAAACCTACTTGTCATTTTTTTGGTAAGAGAAGACATACTGCTAATGTGTGCAGGAGCAAGAATCAACATGACAAGCCTAGGAACATGACTCATTGTCATAAGTGCAACAAGTAAGGCCATTAGGCACATGAATGTAGAACCAAAACCATGCATGCACCAAGATTTGAAGCTTACTACTACAATTGTTAGAAATATGGACATAGAGCCTTTGAATGCAGATCCAAATCCATGTGGTCATCAAATGAGTTAGCAAAGGAAAGAAGACATGGACACTTTTACAATTGGGATTACAACGCAAGACAAAGTTTTCATTATTGTCAAGAGTATGGACATATCCTTGAGAATTTCATCATAAAACACTTCAATGGTAACTACAATAGATAGTTGAGTCAAACTACATTTTTTAGCTTCTTGAAGACTGGTCATATCAATAAGCATTGTCCAACTAGGTCAAAGGCACCCAATTATGTATTTAACAAGGGAAAACACAAGACAGATGTAGAACACATCAAAAGTGAGATGAACAAGACATGAAAAAAGAGAGATGATGACAGTACATCAAATGGAGTAAGGACCACTTCACCTAATAGGTCAAGTGGTCACACCTCATTAAACTAAGCAAATAAGAGGTATGTGGGACTAATACTCAAAGTGTTATATCACACATTAGTTACAAAAGGAGTTAGTACTAAAAATACTACATTAGCATGAAAAAAGATGCAAGATGTTTTCATGTTGTTGCTAAGTATGGAAAGTCTTTAATAGATGCGGAGTAAAATTCTAGTTATTGTCGAGCTACCAGACTAAATCAGTTAGTGTTGAGTCTATAGTAGCTATAGAGTGATGATAATATCTATAGATGCTGAGTGGATCAAAAATTATGTTGATGTTGAGTTTATAGTTGTACAAGCACCAAACATTAATTACAAAGTTTTGAAGGATATATGGTCATTTTCACCCATTTTTAATCATTTCAAAATTGAGTAAGAGCGAGAAAAGCAAGGTGGTGTCTCAAAAACTTGTTTAAAGCATTCACAAAGATCTCAACAAAAATTTCACTACAGTTCTTTGAATTTTTATAGGTATTTCTCATAAGTTAAGCTATGCAATTTACATTTTAAAAAACCCTAGTTTGTCACAATGGCATCTAGCTCAAGAAATGTAGAAGGGAAAGAGGTCTTGAATGTCCAATTAGTTAGTAATGAGGTAAAACAACTAGTTTTCAAAGCAATTCCAGATATAGCCTACAAATAAGATCCTTTAGGCATGTTGTCCATGATTCCCCCAAATGTCATTATGGTTCAAGATGTCAGAGAATGTTACAACTGCAAAATAGGAGGAATAGGTGACATGAAAATAAGGGGAGCCTATGATAGATTATGTGAAAATGGTGTCTTGAAAGAAGAATTCAAAATTTTTGAAAGGAAGGGTTTGATGCATGCCCTAGAATTTTCCATGGTATTCAAAACTAAATGGATAAAGATTGTATTGAACCAATTAACTGATGGATGCTTATGGCTAGAAGATGAACCAATTAAAATTTCAAAGAGAATAATTATAAGGGTAATTGGCTACCCAACCCTAGATCAACCCAAGACCTTGTGATGTGACTTTAAAGAGGTTATATAGAAAAATACAAGAGAAAAGTGGAACAAGAGAGGAATGACAATAGACACTATCACAGACCCACTATTGGACTTTGCCATTAGGGCTATCTCTCATAAGTTCTATCTATCCAATAGATTAAACAATGTACCCTATATTGTAGTGGATGTGGGATACAAGATTGTGAAGAAATATCATACTTATGATCTAGTCGAGCTTCAATTACAACAATTGATGGAAAACCTTGGAGCAATTAGAAAAACCAAGAGTGCATAGTGAAAATTTGGATCAATACTTGTCTGCATATTTTTATATGTACATAATACATTACCATCTTTTGGCACTGGAAGTTCAAAAACAAATAGGCAAGTTTTTGTTCAGATCAATGAGTATATTGAACAGATGGGAGAAAATTTTGAAACTATCAAGACTAGTTACTTTGAAGACTTTAAGAATTCTATGAAATAAAGGATGAGGATACCTATTTCTTTGGTTGAACAATATTACAATGATATATTTTTTCTTGTAGACATTGATTACACATATGTACAGGCTGCTACACCTAGGGTAAGATGGTTACGACCTTTAGGCTATGAGATCAATGTTGATGAAGCATCCACACCAATCACTGCACTTCTAGCAAAGGAAGTTGATAAAAAGGAAAATATCTTTGGAAATTATGGTGTAATGAAGTCTAAAGTTGAGATGGAATTAAAGACTACCTCAAAATTGAAGAAGAAGGACAAGCTAGTAAAGAAGCTTAAGGCTAAATTTGGTGAAGATGCAGGTGACGAAGAAGAGGAAGAAGATGAAGAGGATTAAAAGGAAGAGGATGAAAAAACCTAAGAACCTCTTGCATTAACCCAAGAAATGGGATAGGACAAGGATGAGGAAGTAGAAGGTGCCAAGGAAGAAGGAGCTGAGGATGCACCAACAAAAGCCAAGCCAAAGAAGAGAAAGGCTAAGACACAACCTATGGCTAAAACTAAGAAAATTGTTAAGCCAAGCCCAACAAAGCCAATAGCAACAACTACTAGGGCAAGCACATGAGCCACCACACAAAATGCCAAAGAAAGAGCCAAAGAAAAGACTAACGCTACAAAATAAAGAGGCCAAGTGTAGAAGAAGTAGAGAAGGAAATATATTGCACAACTTGACTTAGATGAAGAGAGAACTGAATTAAAGGATCTAAGCTAATTCAAAGTGGTAAGTCACACACCACTTTTTGATCTTGAAAATGTCTGTGAAAATGTCAGAAATAATGCAGACCTATCTAGTCTAAAAAATATTGATTTTGAAAAACTTGGAAGAGAGGAAAAGAATTTAGTTGAAGAAGTAGTATATGCAATTATGTCCAAATTCAAGAACACTCCACTTGAATTTGATAACACCATACTAAAGGGCTTATATGATATTGTTAAAAAAAAATGGTATTATTGCTTAAACTTGGAAAGATAGATAAGATAATCTACATTAGCACATGTAATTCCAAAATTAAAAAAAGGGCAGATTGCCAAAGAAAAAAGGAAATATGGAGGAAGGTTTGCACCCAAGTATAGGGGATTCAACATTCTTCAAAATAACATTGAAGATGTTGTAAACAAATTCACCCAAATTTGGAAATTGATTTATGGATTAACAACTATTAAACAAGGAGAAGAGGATCCTTTTGAAGGTAGAAATAATGATGATGATGATGACAAAGAAAAGGATAATACTGTTGAGGAGGAAACATAGAAGAAAGATGATGAATATATGATCAACATCAAGAGGAACAGAGTGTGCAAGACACACAAATGTCGAGTGTCAGCCCTACTCATGACACTAGTATTTTAGAAACCATAACTATCAAGGATGTTCCTGATGTCTCAGCTTAGAACATTAATCCTTTAACTATAGAAGATATCAAAAAGATATTAGATCAATCTACACTACAAGAAAAATTATGTGAAAATCTAGTATTAGTTAGTGTAGATGAACTCCAAAAGGCAGTAATTGAAATCACAAGGGACAAGGTGAATACACAAGAACCACCTTCTGCCATCCCTTCAGCTACTAGTGATCAACCTTTAATTCAAACATTAGTAGATACATCTACTAAGGTTGACTCAAGTGTTAAAGATGACACAGTTGTACAGAGACAGGCTGCAGCTATAGAAAATGAGACAACAACAGAGCAAGCAGGACAATTAGATCGATCTGTACCTAAGAAAAAAGAACAAGGTGCAAGTCAAATCATTGTGTTAGACAAAAGTAGATCTAAAGAGAGTGAGGATACACCTATGATAAAGGAGAAGGAAGACATTCAAGCATTAGTAACCTTACCAACATCAAGCACTCCTACCAAAGTCCTTCATAAGCCAAACACAGAAGTTGTACCCCTACAAATTTTAGTGCCAGGCTCAAGATCTTCTAAGATTGAAAAGGTAATTCACTATGGTGATATCACTTTAGATAAAGAGATAGCTATTCCTAAGTTTGAATATGCAACAATGAAATTAGAGCAAATAAACATGTTGCAACAAGCATTAGAAAAGAAGAAGTATCAAGAAATACTCAGGAAAGAGTATCGGCAGAAGCAAGCTCTCCAAGAAATTAAAGACATCTTTTTAGATGCATTCAGCTTGCCTACACCTAAAGAGACAAAGTCACTATTAGAAAAATTATTAGATATTTTTGAAAAGGTCAATAACAAATATATTGACACAAGTGCTAAACTTCTTGAGTGGCCAAAAATGAAATTCCAGAGCAAGGTGAATGAAAAGATATCTGGTGAGATAGCACTAACTCAATTTGCACTAGCAACAAAGATTGAGGATGTGAAGAAGGTACTTGAGAATATTTTCTTATTGTACACTAAATTATGTGACCCCACACTCTTCACCCAAGAGACTAGACATAGAATTTTGAGTTTGGAGAGGAATCTAAACATTTCAGGTACACAACTACCTCAGAGCCTAGCTCAGAGTGAGAAGCATTTTCATGCATTGCTTCAATCACAGAGTCAATTAGCTATATTAATAGTAGAAGGGGCTAATATAAGAGCCAAACTAAAAAATATTCAAGCCTCCCTTACCCCACACATGGAAATTCTCCATAAAGAGCTAGGCTATGCATAAACTCTACTAAAGAAAGACCCCAATCTTTATATACTAGATGGCCTAGTATAGCTTGCAACCGAGCTAGCAATCCAACTCAAGTCATTGGATGTTGCATGTGAAAATTGGGATATAGCTCTTGAGATCATAATAGAAGTCCATAAATCCTTTTTTGACAAATACACTATAAGTGTATAGTCCATTTGACATAAGTGTCAAAAAAGGGGGAGAGATAAAGTAAAGGGGGAGACAAAAAGCAAGGCATAAAAGGGGGAGATACTGCAAAGGGGAGATAAAAGTAAAAACATGAATAAATAAAGGGGGAGATATCCATGAAAGGTGAGATAAGATAGAGAAAAAAGGAGAACACATTAGAATAGAAACAAAGCATATCTGATACAACACATTAAAGTCAAAGAGTATCACTAGAAACAAATCTACTCAAAATGGAGAACAAATTTTGGATCAAGAAAAGACATAGTAACTCAAGGGGAGTTATACATTTTGAGGTATATAGCTTATTATAAAATCTTTAAATTTTAAAGTTTTGTATATAAGCTGAGTCATGGATATGATATACTTGAGAAGATTAAATTGATTATGTATATTTAAGTTTTTTTGACACTCATGTCAAAGGGGAAGATTGTTGATCTCAGATTGGTTTTGACAATCGAGTGTCAACACACTTAAGTTATTTACTTAGTTCATGCCAAACTAGTAATACATGCAAAGTACAACATGTGAATAATAGACTATGCCAAGTTGCAATGAGTGTTGAGTCACTCATGTGCCAAGTCACTCAACTATTGAGTAGATAGACCATGCTGAGTGATTCAAGTGTCAAGTAAATAGTTGATGTCGAGTAGTTCAAGTGTCGAGTCAGAAATATAATTACAATAGATGTCGAGCATTAGTAACTTCATATGTTAAGTAACACAAATGGAACATACTTGTTTGTTATGGCACAAATAACTATGTAAACTATTTTTTTGCTGAATTAAAGATAGATCTTGATCTTTTGGAGATAAGGATGAATCTACATGTAGATTCCCTATGCAATGACATGTAGCTAATCAGAAAATAGGAAGGTTTAAGTGGGAATATGGATGAATCTCAGCTATAGATTCATACCCAACCCTAAGCCACAAAAGTCTTTATAAGGAAGAAAAAGCCCTAAAGTTTTTATGAATTGAAGAGAGATCAAGTTACAGGAAGGTAACAGGGGTGAATGATCAAATTGATCATAAATCATTCAAGGTGACTTAGCAAAGAGAGAGAATTGTAGAATCAATAGTGTAGAATAGAGGATAAGAGGATACAAGATTGATACATCATATCATAGTGGATTAGGAAGGACATTATATAGATTTGATCTTTAATTAGGAAATCCAGTGCCAATCACAAGATTTATCCTAAAACATCTTAACAGGTGATTTTAGTTAAATCGCCAAAGTGGAGTTCCCCTAATAGGTTGTACAAAATCATTTAACAAGTTGGCATTTTAAGTGAATGTTCTAAAGTCCTTTAACCAGACACAATTCTAATAGGGTGTTAAAATTCTCTAACAAGGTGGGACTTAACAGTCTTTGTAAGCCTTTAACAGGGTAGACCTTTCACAAGGTAGATCATGTTTCATGGTCAAACTATTGTAACCTCAATTGGCTACACTTTATTGTTGCAAGAGTAAAGATTTGTGGGTGTCATGCCCACCCCAATTTTATCTTCTCATTTGGAGGGTTTTTGTGTAATCATATCTAGTTTTAAGTGTGTGTGTGTGTGTGTGTAATTACATGTTTTAGAAGCATTGACTTTACATGTTATTTCAGTTTATATATTGAATTCATTTGATGTATGAATGATGAAAGTTTTATGTGTTGAAGTTTGACCTTCTGATTCACCCCCACCCCACCCCCCCCCCCCCCCCCCCCCCCCCACACCCCCACAACTAGAATTATTACCTTTCCTATTTTTAATTCCAACAAATATTCAATGCCTTAATGATTAGCTATGATACATGATCTTTCTCTCCTATTTTATATTCTACCACTGCTATGAAACTTCAGCAATTGTTCACTTTTCTCAATGAATCTATTTCTTTTTCCTTCACTCCATAGCTTTGACTACTACAACACTCCTCAAACACACTTATGGGTCATGTGAAAAGGCATAAAAAATGATCAAGAACCTCCTTGGGATGTTGGATAAGTTCCAGGATAAGCATTTCTGTCTCCACAATATTTTTTGTCACCACAATATTTTCTAACTCAAAATGTCTCCAAATCCTTGTATTTGCATATGTTCATCATGGCACTTCTTTTAGGACAATGCACTAACCTTCTTATAAATAACATGTAATAGCAAAATGCCTCACTACTCACTGTTCGACAGTAAATATTGTGCAAATTCAGAATGAAGAATATATTGATTGTATGATTCTCAATGTATGGGGATTAGGGAAGGTGTTAATTGTTTCTTGGTTGTCTTGGTAGTTATCTTATGGGTTTGAATTATAACCATTTCTCCTTGTGAAGAGTTGACCACGAATAAAATGTTGTTGCAAGCAAAAATAGTGAATAAACATTCTTGAAAAAAAATGTGACAGAGGCCTAGTTATGGTGTGCATGTGTGTTTGAAGATTGGTATGCATTCATGAGATGTTGAAGATTCTCTTGGAAGGATGGAATATATGAGAGACTAAAGTTTATGAGACACATGCCTATTTTTTTTGGGTGGTGGGTTAATGCCTTTATCCCTTAGTCTCTTCTCTTTTTCATCTTCAATGATTTCATTCCACTCTAGCTGTGGGACCATAAGAGGATGATCGTACTTTGGGTTGAGCTTTAGAGCCCTTTTGTATTGGTCTTTCATAGTCTTTGGATGCTTGCAAGTTTTAGAAGTTGGGCTCTGTTCAAAATATTTTGACCGAAGAAATCCTCCATAGTTTTTATAAGATGATCTTTTAATTCAGGGGCTTGGTCAGTCTAGCTTTAAACAAAAAACAAAATTGTTAGATAAAAAAAATAGTTCAAGGATAAATAAACAAAATGGCAACCAATTATACTCTAAATAATTACAATTTTAAAGTCCCTGGAAGCTTAGGCAATTTGAAGAGAATCATATCTTTCTCGGCCATCAACAATGATGCCTCCAACGATCCAATAAAAGTAACACAGGCTACTCCAAGAAAGGCTGGTAAATTATCAGTAGTATTGGTATTAGTTCTTTCATCACCATGAGAAGGTGTAGTTGTCACATAAAAAAGTTAATCAATGTCATAATATACTCAAATGAATAATAACATATAAATATAATCATATTTAACACATAAAAAAATGTATCAAAAAAAGGATTTACCAACTCTAATTGCAATAGGTGTGGATGTTTGCATGCTCCTTATTGTGGATCCTATAGTCAACAATCTTAGAGTGTTGACCGGCCTCATGGAATTAGGTGTATGGAAATCATCAACACTTAAAGTATAGTTTTATATATATACAATGTATTTTTCATGTCCCCTATTTTCCTCTAATAGGATTTAATAATAAATAATTAATAACAATGGCATCATTATGGGGAGAAACTCTCCACCCATGAGTTATTCCAAATAAATATTATCAAATTGAGGGTAAGCATTATACCACTATAAGTGGAACCATTCCTATAACAATATATTAGGAGCAACAAACCATCATATCTCAATAAGCATTATTTGAAAGATAATTGCATATGTTTAAGGATCAAAATCAGACATAGCGATAGCATCATAGAGAAAATTTGCAAGTTTTCATCAATAGATGAAGAATAGAAAATGCATCACTGTGAGTGATAGTAATTATAGTGGCAGTAGGAATAGATTGTATCTTACTTACATTGTCATATCAGAGACAACCACCAATCTCATTAGTTGCATAGTTCAAATTAAAGATCATCCTTGCATAATTGTTATCAGTCATTTCAGAAACCACATAGATAATCTTAACATTGTTGCATTGGACTAAGTGCAGATATATAGACCAAAATCATCTTACATATACCTAATTGTTGTATCAGAGATAACAATGGCATTTTTCTCATATATCATATCAATTGTATAACATAAGAACAATAATTTAAATGTGGTACCATAGACTATTTCTCTTACATCAATCATTATTAGTTTTAAGTGTTATTTGAGACTTTAAGGAGAGAAGTCTCTTACAATTGAGTTTTGTAAGTTATTATTACCTATTTCCCATGTTTTAATAAAAGGAGACATTACATCAAGGGCATTATCAATGAGGAGAAACATCGATATCAGAGGCATATATAGAAAGATTCAAAGTTACATTTTATGACAATGACAACAAAATCATATCAAAGGCAATAATAGAAAGTTTCAAAGACAACAAAATCATATTAGAGGCAACAATAGAAAGTTTCAAACTGACTGTTATGTACAACATAGATATCAAAATCATATCATCACAAGCTCATGGACATGGAATTGGTCAAGAGGATATATATTTAAGACTATATCATCATAAAGGTTCAACAAATTATAATTAGAAAATATATATGAGTTTTCCACATACAATAATTATATTAAGTATCGAAGAATGAATACAAGTGGTTAAGTAAAGGAGAATAGTGAACATGACAATAATAATATAAAACTATCAATAATAATCATGAAAAAAATAATGTCCCTTCTGATGATTGAGAATTGAAATCACATACCTGTAGGACATACACTAGTACCCTCGCTAGGTGAAAGAACTCAGTGTGGTCTCAAAAAATCCTATAACAAAACATATGTTGGAATTATTTTGAATAACTAGGGGGGTGAATCAGTTATCCAAGGTCTAGATGTACAATTAAAACTTTTCATAGGTTAGTGAACCCATAAAACATTTTCATCATACATGCATCCATAAGATTATGCAATCACTTAAACTTCCAGGAACTATAAAATTGCCTTTGCAAAAATATAGACATGAAACATAATAGATTCAATAACACACTTGACATAATGATTTGACATGGAAACCCAATCTGGGAAAAACTACTAGTAACATGCTACTCATTCTCTTCTAAAATGATGTCATGTGAAAGACCAACCCTGTTAAATGTTACAATAAACACTATTAAATGTGACCCAGTTAAATGATTTCAATCACCTTGTTAGGACTGAGCCATGTTAGAGGACTTCTTTATATCATTTACTTCCGGTTAAAGGATTTAGAAATGATTTTTAGGTCAAACTTAATCCAAATGATTTACCCTAGACTAATACAATGATTAGAAAGTAACAGTAAGGCTTGATCTGATAACAACTTACAACACACTTGCAAATTATAGATCTCTATTTTAGTCCTCTATTCTATTTTTCTTTCACACACTTCAACTCTAATATCTTGTCCAACCTTCAAGCATCCACACCCTTAAACCTTCTTGCTTTGCTTGACAATACAATCTCTTCACTTAGGGCATTGAATGAAGCAATATCTTAGACTCCTTGTCTTCCTTAGGTTCTCACACATGACAACTTTTTCTTCTAACCAACCATCTCTATAAATAGATAATTAAGATTTGTTTTCATTCATCCTCCATCGTCCATTTTAGGGTTAGGTCAGATTAGGTAAGATTCAATGAATCTACTACTCACTTTATTGCATTCCCTTCTAGAAACTTATTCTTTAATCCTCTTTGAATTCTCCTCAAAATGGCTCATCATGAATTCTGTACCACTAGCTCATCAATCTTATCTTCCACATGTTTCACACAATCCAAGAAATCAAACTTTTTGGCTTAGATTTATCAAATTCTCAATCTTTCTCATAATGCTAACACTTAGCATTAACTAGGTTCTAATGCTCGACACATATTTCATTGCTTGACATCCTCTATCAATTCACTTAGCATGAACTAAAGTTTATTGGTGCTCAACATCAACTAAACTCTACTCAACTTACACTATGTCACTCGGCTTACATTGAAATTGACTTTTCTCGAATCCAACTAATTTTTTGCTTGGCTTGCACTAACTTTACTCAACACCTACTATGCGAATTGTCAAGCTTGATAGACAAACTTCATTTAGCGTGTTCTTCTAAAATTAATCAGTGTAACCAACCTTTGCAACCTTAAGTAGATTATCAATGCACTATAATATCACTGTCTTAACTGATCCTTGTACTCCTTTTCATATCATAACTCAACCTTTCCTCTAGGAGCTATTATTACCTCATTTGATCAAATCCTCTTCATCAATCAAATAAATGATAGTACTCAAATCATATAAGCAATTGTCTTACCAACAAGTAGCAAGTTTGACATTAGTGACAAATTAATGATTAAAACACATTTATCATACTTGTATCAATCTATTTTCAACAACTTACATATTGTGGTTCATGATCCATAAATTAGTATAAAACATAAAGCTTTATTGAACTATTTGTTGGAAATCTGATTGAAAAGATCATTGTTGAAGATCAAAGATGGATATTGTTGAAAAAAAAAAAAGGAAGTTCGTTGATAAAGAATGTTTTCAATCATTGTTTTGTCATTAATTTCAAACCTGCTATTTATAGGAATGATAATTGCTTATAAGATCCAAGCACTATCACTTATTTTATTGATGAAGAGGATCTGATCAACACGATGTAACAAGAGCACCTAAGGGAAAGTTTGAGTTATGGTGGTGTAATGAAGTGCAAGGATTTGTTAAGACAATGGTAAGATGATGTATCGGTAACATACTTGAAGATATAGAGGTTGGTCACACTTAGAAATATTGGAGGAATAAATTGTAACAAGGTTGACTGCAAAACTTAACTAAGTTCATTAATGAGTGCCGAGCAAGCTAGTTCAAGCTGAGCAAATTTTTAGTTGGAGCTGAGAAAATGCAAAATCTAGTGTGTGCCAAATGAATTTCAGGTGCTGAGTGAAGTTCAAGTGCCGAGTGATATAAAAGGAACTGAGTGAACTTCAGGTGCTAAACATCAGTAAAACGTAGTTGGTGCCGAGTAACATAGTATGTGTCGAGCATTAGAATTTCAATAGTGCCAAGCTACAACATTATGGAAATGTCAAAGATTTGCTAGATCTGAGCTGACAAAGTTGTTACTTTGAATTTTGTGAACCAGTTAGAAGATAAGGATGATGATTTGGTGGCATAGAATTCTATGAAAACTTTTTTTCAGTGAATCCAAGAGGATTCTTCATGATTTTTCTAGAGGAAACAAAATGTGGGTTAGATTCAATGAATCCTACCTAATCCATTCGACCAAAAATTAAAGGAAGGAAGAATCAAGCGGGAAAGAAGTTTCCAAACTTTTATTTATGGAGTCATAGACCAAGAAGCAAGAGCTACTAGATTTCCAAAATTGTGAAGTGGTTGAAGGGTGTCAAGGAGAAGACATCTAAGAGAAGGAAGAACAGAGCACAGAGACTCTACTTTGATAAGTGGTCAAGAGAGAGATGATTGCACTAGTACATTGAGCATGGAGACTCAAGGAGACAAAGCTTGAAAGGAGGGCAAGTTGTCAAAGATGTATAGACTGAAAATCAGGAAATGTGAAGAGCTAAAGAGTGATCTGAGATCTGCAAGATAAGTTGTGAATTGTAATCAGGTCAAAATCCCTTATTGTTACTCTCTAGCAATTGTATCATTTAGGGTAAAGGAAAATCCTATGGACTTAATTTGGTTTAATAGCCATTTGTAAATCCTTTAACAAGGTGGAATTCCAAGTGAATGTTCTAAATTCCTCTAACCAGGTCCACTTCTAACAAGGTGGTTAAATCCTTTAACTAGGTCACATTTAACAGTGTGTTGTAGCCTTTAACAAGGCAGGCCTTTCACAGGGCATCACTTCAGAAGAGTGAGAATTGAGTAGCATGTTACCAATGGGTTTGCACATAAATCATTGTGTTATGTGTTGATCTTTTCATGTGTTATGCTTGCATGTTGATTTACAGTAACTTGCTGAATAGGAATATTTAAATCTTGATGAATAAACAAGTTTGATGGACATACTTTACTTGATGAAAAGTTTGAATTAGACATATGGACCTTGAATAATTGATTCACCCCCCCACCCTCAGTTATTCTAATGCATTTCTAACCCTATTATCCTAGAAAAAGACTCGTTGTTGCTTACTTCTAGACAACGTGCTCTATGACACAATTCATTTCTTGTGGCATATTTTTCTTCTGTTGGATGTGGATCCATCATAAGCTCAAGAATTTGTAGAATGACATTCTTCAAGGTCTTTTGCTTAGGCTAACAAGGTCACTGCTATATGAGATGTCAAAATCACATAATACAGTGGTTAGCATATCAGCAAGTAATTGTTGTTTGCAATTTGTTTCTTTGCCTTTCCCTCTGAATCAAATTTTGACAAGAAAAATCAGTAAAACAATCAAAACAAGTCTAAAACCTTCACGAACATAACATAATAATTTGACATTTTGTAATATTACAATTGCTTTAATTTTTATATAGAAGGTTTACTTACGCTGGAGAAGGGATGGGACCAACATCCCTGCCTTTGTCCACTTAGCAAAAAAACCTATTATTAAAATGATATATTGTATATTAGAGTTCTAATTGGAAGTAATTAGTTTAAATTTTACATATATAGTATTTACAAGTCCCATGATAGTAACTTTCTTTGTATCTAAGTGATTCAAATTGTAATATTAGAGCAACTCTTCCCCTAAACTTATTGATTTTATCATACATACAAAAACATGATTTTCCTCATGTGCCTCAAAAATGCACTTGGGTCACTTATTAGTTGACCCAAGATGCATAATATTTATAAAACCTATAATATTCCCTATTTATTTTGGCCTTCCATCAATGTACATAATAAATCTTTTACTTTGATCATTTTCTTTCCATTGTAGATAATTTTCTGATAGTGCATACCTACGCATACTTTTTTTATATTAAGCTATCCACATCTAGTTTTTGTGATTGTAACAAGGTCCTACTTACTCCATCAATTCAACAACCATTTTATAATCTACCTTTATGTCATCCATGGAAAATAGGCCCAAACCATGTAATGATGATGGAGTTATGCGATATATCCTCTCATTAGCACAAAAATCAGTGTTAATTTTAGGTAATTCCTTGGGTACCCATTCTTTCTCAAGATGTGTGTACCTCAAGGGAACCTTGATATCACCCTTTGTCTCATCATCATAAGAACATGATCCCGCTTGAGAAAGGAAAACTTGCATGAGCTTACTGAATTTTCTTCTAATCTTTTTCACTCTAGTTTTTCTCTCTTTCATAGACTTACTACATGTCTCACTGTCCTCTTCTATTACCACATTTCACTCACTTGAGGAAGACAAATCTAATAGATACCTATTTGGTGGCACCCAGAGCCCACCAAATGAGAGATATAGTTGAAGGAGTGAAATATCAAGATATAAAATGAGGCTAATATTGATGAAGTTTGCCTAAAGTTAATGTCAAAGGTAAAGAGAAAGCAAGCACATAATAAACTTATACCTCCCAATCCATGTCACTTTGTACAACCCTCATTAAAAGGGTATGGTTTCCTGCATATGTAAATCAGTTATATCAAGTTAATCTTATTAGATTTCCACAATCCATTAGAATATAATTTGTTGCTTCTGGATTTGATTGTGTCAGTTTTTGATGCTAAAAAATTGACACAATCAAATCCAGAAGCAAGAAATTATATCTCAAGTTAGTTACAAATTACATGATACTTATGTATGAATTATGCATAGAACATAACATGAACAATATGCATACATTACAAAAAACATAGCATTGTATATTTTTCAATTGGTTACCTATACAAAAAACATATTATAAATAATAAACACCTAATGCATTTCCATTGATCATCTTCTTCATCCATCTCATTATCATCAAAATTGTTAGAATGACAAATGTCAACATCATGATCGTCACTTTGATCATCATTGTCATCATCGTCATCATCACTATCACCATCACCACCACCATCTTTACCATGACCACCACCACCATCATTCTCAATGCCATCACCATCATCATGAAAATATTTGCCATCATTAGCACCATCATCTCCTCCTTCATCTTTTCCATCATCATCATGATCTCCTCCTTCATCTTCTTCTTCAATCACATTATACTTTATCGATCTTCCTCTTGAATTATGTCTAATGACAAATGACCAACCCAGTTAATCTGGAATGTCAAAGAAAAAAATTGCTCACATTGACTTGGAAGAACATATGGCTCATTTCCAACTAGCTCAAATGACCTTGTATTAATCATTGTAAATCTACTATCATGTTCAATAATAGTTCTATCAAGATCATTTTGATTTAGTCATAGCCTATACCATTTGACATTGAATAAAACTTGTTTAAAGGAATTAAAGTTGCACTCAATTATATTGTCCAAAACACCTTAGTATCTATTTTCATACTGCTGAGGATGAATGTAGTTTCTAGAAAAAATATTGGTGACCTAGAACATTGTAGTTATCCCAGAATTGCAAGTTTTCTTAGTCTCGTCCACTTTTTTATGAGAAATTTACAACCATTGTAGTACATAGCTTTGTGGTGCTTGACATGTTGTTTTTCAAACATGTCAAAATTATGCATCCATCCTTGATATTAATTAAATGGGTCATGATACATTAACTTATACATACTTTTCCACCTCTTAAACCATTTGCTAGATCAATTACCATTGGCATAACATTGGAATCTCCATTACAATGAGCTTATTTAACCAATGAAGCAACACCTTCCCATGTTAATGAGCGACCATTTTGTTGAGATCATTCAATCCATACCATCATCCAATCAATATTGTGTTCAATATACAAATGAAGTGCATCTCACTCACGAGCAATTGTATAAAATAAATAAACCAGTTAGAAATAACTTATATTGATGATGGATAAGAATTAATTAACTACAATAACATATTATAATTACCTCTCAATTTTTTCAATCTATCTTTCCCCATCAAGTACTCCTCTTTGAATCTATTCATGGAGTTGGGATCCCAAATGCAATCCACATGGATCTTTGATGCAAACGTGGAAAGATATTCACTAACATAAACTTTGGTCTAGTAGACCGTATATCGCTTGACCATGGAACCCTCAGGATGTGCTCTTTGTCAAACCAAGCCCTTCAAAAAATTTAAGTGCCTCTAAACCATCCACATTGACCTAGTTAGTATAGGTCCACACAATTTAATTTCCTCAACTAGATGTATGAGGTTGTGTTCTTGTGCATTGAAAAAAGTTGAAAGTAGACACTTTTTCATCTCACACAAAAGTTGAAAAAAATTTCTCTTCCATTGCTTTACATATTTTCTATCAATTTTTTTAGATGACAACCACCTAGAAGATATTAATCATGCAAAAATATATTAACGAGACTAATAACACTTCTATACAAAAAATCTAACAAACTTCTAACCTCATGTATTTCTCAAGATCATATATAACATGTTTGACACTCATGTTGTCAAAGTTGTGTGGGAGAGATAGAGGTAGAGCATATTGCATTAATAATAAAATGAGCTTTTCAATAAATTATAAAATAAAACAATCAAAAGTACATGATGTTTTACAAATTTATTGTAAATAGAGAAGAACATGACTTACCTTGAGGAAGGTATGCCAATCATGCATTTTGAAGCCAGAGCCAAAATCATCTTTCTTTGATATGAGACTACTTATGTTTGCAGAAAATATTGTGAGAATTTTTTTTATATCTTCATATATGAGATTAGTTTATTGCTGCATTAATAACCAAGGAATGGCACTCGTATTAGTCTGGTTTGCATTTCTATTTGATTCAATTAATGTAAGAAAAAAATGATCGAAATGATAAAATATAATAAAATAAAATAGCATGAAATAATAGATTTAATTCAAGAGAGCAAGAAGAGTTTTACAATACAAATGATACAAGATCAATGGAGCAATACCAAAGAGGAAGCAACACAAGAGACAAGGATTTGATAAGGGGAAAGCAAAGAAAACCCTTGTGAGTATTATGAATGAGGCAAAAGCCTAAATGTGAGAGAGAGAGAGAGAGAGAAGAAATGGAGCAAAATAGCTTATTTACAATAGCATCAAAAATTTTATGTGAATAATGGAGACTAGATGAAAATGAGAGAGAGAAGCGCCTCTTTTAAAGAGATGAGAAAGGAGTTACATGTCTTTGCATGTGTAACTCTCATTTCTATGAATGCCACATTCATAAAAGGTGTGTGCAAAGTGTCAAGTTCTTCTTAAAGAAGAATATCTATTTTTCTTATTAAAGGAAATACAAAAATGAGTTGTCCTCACAAGTGGACAATAGGACAAGAATGACATGTCCTTTACATGTGGACTAGAGGACAAATACATAATACATAAGAGATACCTTGGTTTATCCCAATAAATAAATAAATACAACCAAGGAAAGATTGTTAATTCTAACGCCCCCCTTTAATCTTTACTTGGGGAGATGTTGTCAAAACCAATTTACAATATTACAACTTGATTTTTTGAAATATCTTCATTGTGCAAGAGGTCTCTTATTATCATGGGTACATCATTGGAGAGCCAAGAGAAGTGGATAATTCTTCAAGTGTGTTACATCTTCAAGTGGATTCATGTGGCATAGGATCTGTACAACAAATAATGATATCTTGTATGTGCCTTGATGGATTACCTGAAACATAGAAACAAAGGCAACTATCCACAAGGATAATTTCATCTTATATTCAAGTTAGAAACTTTTTATGTATAAGTAAATTCTCATAGAGTAAATATAAGTGTAACTTGGTACCACAAAGAAATCAAGATAAATCATATCCTGCAAAGAACAAATATGTTATCAAAACTTTCAAGAAAAGACCATAGAAAAAGGCTAGCTAATGAATCCAACATCAACAATGCTTCAATCTTGGGATATAGACAGTCCACTAATAAGTCATTTTACTGCAAGTTAATGGGTGATCAATCCATAACCTGCATGACTCATGATTTAAGCAAAGATGTATACATAATATTATATGGCATATTTTCAAAGATATCAAAGGGGAGGAGTATGAGTATTAACAATTGACTGCCTTCAAATAAGAGTAAAATGCCTTCAAGATGGGTCAATTAACTAAGATTGGAGGGAAACTCCAATAATAAATGGTATTAACCATAAAGTGCCAATATGGCAATAGAATGATGCTAGAAAAGCATAAACTGCACTTATGTGCCAATCAGTAGAACAAAATAAATGTTGAAAGAAATAGTGTATAATAACTCATAATCCCAAAGAATAAGAAAAATAAATAAAATAAATTTACTTATGTGAAATAAAGAATGCACTCATATTTGATAAGTCACAAGAGACACAATAATTTGTATATTTATCAAGATATATATGTGGGCCCCATATATACACATGAATAAATATACCTAAACTATCATGATATGAAATCATGCAAATAGAATTAAGATCATATATAGAACATAATTTTTAAGAAACATACTAAAGAGAAATGCCAAAGATGATGAAAGAGAAATATTAACATCAAACAATATTTGCAGTAATTAATCCTCCTAGGTTGAAGTCCACCCATTCTAAAAATTGATCTCTTTTACTAAGTACTTTTTAAAACAATTTATTTTTCTATTAACAAATTTATCACTAGAGGAAGAGTCATGATGTATGAATGCATCATTTGTTTCAACATTAGCATTATTACCATTATCAATATTAGCATTATTACCATGATCTATAAATGCATCATTACCATTACCATTGTAAGAAATAATATGAGGAATAAAAGTAGATATATGAGGAGTAGGGTTTAGAGAAGGAGGTTGGTCCTCCACTAACACAGTTCTGCTTCCATGAACTTATTCATTTTGAGCATTAGAAGAATCATGCACACCATTTCCTGCAAAACAGTCATTTCATGCTATGTGCACTTTGTTAGTAATAGGATTATAAGCTTGATAACTTTTGGTATTTTGCATGTTTTCACTCATGCACTTTGTACATGCCATCTTAAATGAAGCAATAGAAGGTAAATTTTCAACTGAATTAGATGAGATATGCTCATTTTTCAAATGAGCAATCCTTTCATGCTCCATATTAAAAGTAATATCTTTATGCGAAGAGTGTCTAGAAGAGGTGAATCCAGAAAATTTAAATAAGTTATCATGGCCTAACTTAGCATTAGCAACAACTTCATTAGTGTTAGGATCAATAACAGAGCACATGTCTCTATGAAACTCAACTTTGTAATTTTGACATAATTTTACAACAGAAAGAAGATTGTATTTCAACTCAGAAACATAAAAGACATCATGTAATTTTCCATTTGAAATACTAACATTACCAAATCCTTCAACTTTGCAACTATGATTATCAGCTAATTGAATTGAAATATTAGAAGTATCAGGTTTTAAATAATCAAACACTTTTTTATGAAAAGTAACATGTTGAGATGCACCAGTATCAATAATCCATTCTAAATTTTTAGGAATATTGTAACTAACAGTAAAAGCATGACGAGATGGATGAGAGTTTTGATTATTGTTATTCATAAGTTGCTTATCTTTTTGTTTTTTAAAACAATTATTAGTTACATGACCATCTTTCTCACAATAAGTACAGTGAAGTTTTTTATTAGATTGATTAGGATGAGTATTATTATGATGAGTGTTTGGATGATTATTATGATTATTATTATTATAAGTATTGGGAGAATCATTATTAGAAGATTTAAAATTTTGATTTTGATTTTTAGACACAAAAGCATGTTCATTAGATCTAAGAGTACCAAATTGTAACAACTTAGCTTTCTCTTGACGTAACAAATTTTGAAAAATACTATAAGTTAATTGAGTAGACAAAGTAGGAATAGCAAGTTGAGAATGAACATCAGTAATAAATTGTTAAAATTGTCTAGGAAGACATTTCTTTAAAATAATAGTAATTAATCTAATATCAGTGAGAGTAACACCTAATCCAATTAGTTGACTTTTAATATAATCAAATTTAAGTAAAAATTCATCCATAGATTTGAAATCAATATACCTCAAGTCTTTCAAATTGTCTTGCAATTGAATCTTGAGTGATTCAGATGGTCTGTCATACGTTTGCTTTAAAATATCCCAAGCTTCGTGGGCATTAATACAATGAGAAATTAGAACATATAAATCTAAGTTAAGAGATATACCAATGAGGCCAAGGGCTTCCTCATTTTTAGTATTTCATGCATTTTTTTATCTTGTGTAGCTGAGGTACCAGGAACTACATAAGGGTCAGTAGCAACATCTAAAATATGCTTAAAACAAAATATAAACGAAAGATGAGTTTTCCAAGCATGATAGTTTGAGTTATTTAACTTGATTTTTGGAATTAAAGTCGACATGATTTAAAAATTATGTTTAAAATTTAAATAATAGATTTGAAATAAAAAAGTGAGACTTATTATCCACAAGAATGTTAAATAATTATTAAGAGATTTAGAGAGTCAAAATTAAAAACTAAAATGTTCCTTGCAAAACCACTGGTCAGATTGAAGAAACAGGAAAAATAAAAATTTGAAAAACTAAAAAAATGTGTTACACATAGAGAGCAATAAATTTTTAAATTTAACTCTATTTTCAATAAAATTTAAAGATTTTTTTCATTTTTATGTCTTCTAAATGTTGTTCAAATTTCAGCCAAACCCACATCACAGATTGAGAGATATCATAAAAATACGAACTGTTGTCTTAAAACTTGAAAAATAAATAATACTGCACATATAGTATAATAAATTTTGCAATACTATTTTGATACAAATAAAATTTAAAGGTTTTTTTATTTTTATATTTTCTAAATGTTGTTAAAATTTCAACCAAACCCAGATCATAGATTATGAGATATAAGAAAATTACGAACTGCTATACTTTCCTTTCTAAAATAAAAACAAAAAAAAAAATTGAATTTCAAAAACTTAAAAAGCCTGCATCAGAAATAGGGTTAGATATAATAAAAAAAAAAAATTAAAAATAAAGAATCCTTTGGCGGTAAGCTTTCCAAAAGAGGTTAGAAAAAATAAAAAATGAAGAACTCTTTGGCAACAAGCCTTCCAAAGAGGGTTAGAATGAATAAGAAAGAAGAAAATCCGCAAAAGAATAAGATAAGACTTTCAATATTTCAAACTTCAAGATCTTCACAATATCAAGCTCTTCTAATGAACCCTTCACACAAGCTCAAAACAAAGATTAGTAGCTCTAATACCATATAAGAAAAAGTGATTGAAATGATAAAGTATAATAAAATGAAATAGCATGAAATAATAGATTTAATCCAAGAGAGCAAGAAGAGTTTTACAATACAAATGATACAAAATCAATGGACCAATACCAAAGAAGAAGCAACACAAGAGATAAGGATTTGATAAGGGGAAAGTAAAGAAAACTCCTTGTGAGTATTATGAATGAGGCAAAAGCCTAAGAATGAGAGAGAGAGAGAGAGAGAGAGAGAGAGAGAGTAAATGAAGCAAAATAGCTCATTTACAATAGCATCAAAAATTTGATGTGAATAATGGAGACTAGATGAAAATGTGAGAGACAAGCACCTCTTTTAAAGAGATGAGAAAGGAGTTGCATGTCTTTGCATGTGTAACTCTCATTTCTATGAATGCCACGTTCATAAAAGGTGTGTGCAAAGTGTCAAGTTCCTCTTAATGAGGAATATCTATTTTTCTTATTAAAAGAAATACAAAAATGAGTTGTCCTCACAAGTAGACAATAGGACAAGAATGACATGTCCTTTACATGTGGACTAGAGGACAAATAAATAATACATAAGGGATACCTTGGTTTATCCCAATAAATAAATAAATACAACCAAGGAAAGATTATTAATTCTAACAATTAAAAACTTCAATGCATGACTGGATTCATCAATGTCATTGCAAATTTTGACCATTTTTTTTGTCACACCTTTCATCCAATATTTTCCATATTGTTTTTTTTACATTTTTTTCATTATACATAGCATCAAACAAATGCACAATTGGGAGGTGCTCGTAGTACGACAACTTACTAAATTGTCTAGGATAGCTTTTAAGTCATTTTGGAAGTTGCTCATCGATGCCTTGATGAGCTTCATGAACATCAATTATATCATTAGTAAACAAAAGATAATATCCAAATTTAAATTTCATATGAAAACCTACATCACATGGCATGACATTACGTCCATGATTCATTCGATTGTATTCCAACTTCCACATGTGAGATGTCATTCTTCGTGGCTTTGATGTTGTCTCTTCTTTTCCATTGAGAAGATGTTTTTTTGCAATTTTATACTCATGATTTTTGTGGAGAAAGTGTCTATTCTCATCGAACACCTACTTTCCTAAACTTTTTGAATGGTGAGATTTCATCTTTGGACGACAAATTGGACATGCAAATTTTTTCTTTGTCTAAAGACCTATAAGATCATGTATAATTAGATGACATGTGCAGTTTAAGATTCATATTTACAATTATCACACACAACTTAAACTTACAATGAAAAATATGCATTAACAATTTTACATACCACAAAAATTTGTTAGTCCAGGGGCATCATGTATATTCTATACAAGCATTGCATGGAATTGAAATTGTCTTTCACTAATTGGTCTAGAGATGTCATACATAGTGACCCCATTCTATAACTCCAATAAATATATAATTATTATGGTCATTTTGATACTGTGTTTATAAATTAATTTAGATGACTATTAAATAGAAAAATACATGGTACAATCATTGCCAACATTATGTGTTCCCTCTTTACGAACATCCAATGTGGAATGTTTGTCATAAGCCATCATTAATGTTGATATCCGGATATAGTGACAAATGACTAAAGTAAATATCTTTAAAATGTATTCTAAATATAAATATATCTATAAAATTCATTTGTTGATATTTTGAATAAATAATAGTAACCAATGTAATCCATTAATCAATTTAAATCAACACAATATGAGTTATACAATTAATGAATATGAGGATCAAACATAAACATCATATTGAAATATTATCTAATGACATAAGTAATAAAAATAATATCAATAATTAATATATAGTATATACTAATATACTTTAGAAAAGAATTAGCATTGATTTGGAAATCACTAACTAATATATAATATAATACCCAAACCAAGAGGTGTGACCTTAATGATTTAAGCATATTTATAATCCTATGTTATTTAGGGGAGAAGATTTAGAATACGGTTAGCAATTAATCATCCAAGCAACAATATATATTATACAGTCAATAGTAAATACCCATTGAATATTAATAAACCAAAATATGCTTAAACATACATCATCAAACACCAAAGAGGAGAATAGAAGAAAAGAGAGGAGTGCAGTCACGTTGGAGGAAAGAAGGGAGTTTAGATATACATCCACCCATGCACAGTAGAAGAAAGAGAGCTACACAAGCCATATATATATACTCACGCACAATAAAGAATATATACACACTAGCGCATAGCAAAGGAGTATACAAAAGGCATATTCACCCACACACAGTGAAGGAATCCATACCAAACACAATACACACATGCAAGGATCATATAGTCTACTCATGTGCAGTGAGAAAGGGAGACAAATTATATGAAACCATAAAATTATAAGTGGGGAAAGAATTTAGTATCATGATAATATTATATCAAAGATTAAGAAATTCATTGACACTATAACAATAGAACAAATAATACTCCATCCTATTAATTAATGGAAAAACCCTAATGTGAAAGAATACATAAATATTAAATGACCAGACTAATGTCATTAGTTATAGATTTTGGATATGGAAAGAACAAACCTAAGTATATCAGATCTTGGTATTAGTTAACAATTACACATATCTATATTACACAAATGATTCAATTATATTAAAAAAAGAACATGTTATACAAAAAGTGAATAAATGAAATAATTCCCAAGAATTGCTTTCAATAAGTACCAGGTGGGTAAGAGGGTCGAGCCGAGTCCTAAGGCAAGAGGAGGGGAAAAGCTCTCTCTTGAAGTTTAGGTTTATCAAGCTTTGGGACCCCACCACAATGTGCAAGGACTGAAATATGGTATAGAGGTCCAAGTCCAATTTTCAGATGACCTAGCTATACATAAAAATGCAATTTGGAATAAGAAAATATATGGAAAGAATTATTTATTAATCCTTTTAATACAATAATAAACCTTGGACTGATTAATTTTAAACCCACAAGATAATACTTATAAGTCCTTACAAGGAGGGACATTACAATGTTATTGTAGAAAGACTATTAAGTCTACCTTGTGAAAGAATTTCAAGTCGATTCACCTGTTAGAATGAAATATTACATCTCTGACTTACAACTAAATTTTTGATTGAGATCCTTGAAGTATTGATCACCTCTATGTGATAGATATAACTCTACTACTCCTGATATGGCCTTATAATACACTTTACTCAGCTATTGATTCACATTCACGTGCTTACATTCCATTCACATTATCTCATCTCATTACCTTTCACACTTGGATATGATACAATACATTACATATATATCAATCCAATTTACATAATTACAAAGTCAACCTTTACACAAATTAAGACGAATCTTACAAAATCAGCCCAAATGTAGATACTCGAGTTCTAAAAACTGACTTGGTGAAGTTATGATACACAACGTCCACTATCATTACTCAGAACCGTCATGCACTCAGTAGAAGTAGAAGCTTGGTCCATACTAATCACTTCAATGTACTTTTGAACTCGATATACACTGGTGACTCAGTAGATACTGTGTCACTCGATATAAATTGCATTCCCTATTTACCATGACTATACTTGGTAGAAACTATCTTCATTCAACTCGATTAACACTGCCTTCGCTTGGCTTAAGTTGTTAACTCGGTAGAAACTATAATGCTCGACAAACACTAAACTCCTCGGTTTGAACTATAGTGCATGGGAAACACTGTATATAGAATCTGAATAAGTATTTTCACTAATAAAAAACTTGACTTAATGTCAACAATCCTCTCCTTTGGCATTAGTGACAAAAACACTTATCAGCCAAAACTTATGTACAACATAGTGTGATACTTAGCTTGGTATGGCATGTTGATTTTTGAGATTTTTCAAAATTTGTCTTTGTAATACTTTTTCTTTGCATGATTCTCCCCCATACAATGTACATATCATGTTAGGAATATTGACATATTAAGTGTATCTCCTAGTATGGTATCTTTCTCTCTTGGTATTTACAAATATCTCTCCCCCCTAATTATATAAATATCTCTCCCCCCTTTTGACAATAATGCCAAAGATTTATACACAATTTATTTATATGGAGACACCAAAATTTGAGAGAAAATTAGAATGTACCTTAAGAATGAGAGTTAAGGTCTTATCCTAGTTATCTTGCAAGACTTTGCACATTTGTAGAGAAACTTGCACTTCTGTAGAGAGCTCGATCAGGTGATGTTCATTTGAGAAATTATTGTCATGGATCAATGTTTTGGAATAGGCAATGTGCTTCTACATTGTATCCATGATGGGAAGGATGATATTTTGAATATCTATGAGTGTAGATTAGATCCTTGCTTCCTCTCTCAAAAATTTTGCCTGCATATCTGATAAGAAACTGATCTTCATATGATGTGGAGAGCTTGAATTGGGGTCCAGTTGCAACTGCTTTGCACTAGCCATCAGATCTTCATCAATTTTATTGAATTTTCTTTTTATTTCCTTAGTATACTCAATAATATCATATAACTTTGCAAAAAGTGATGTTACATTTGTGCAAGAGGTTTCAGGACTTGTCAAAATTGAAGAAAGCTCTACTTGTTGGATAAGTTGGTTCTGATGGAAATTTCTCGGCAGATTGAGTCAGCCTATGAGAGGATCAAGAAACAACAAAGGCCTTGTTGGGATTGGCCTTTTGTAATAGGGGCATACCAAGTAAAGAGAAAGAAAGATATCCCGACCTTTGAAAGGGAATGGGAGAACTATTTGCTTGAGGAATATAACTCTCCTTGGCCATTCTTTGATAGTGTTGGTAAAGTGAAAAATTTGGCAGGAAAAGAATTCTACCACAAGGATGCTATTGAAGATCATTGGATGAATGCCACAAACAACTATGATGTCCATATCAGGGACTATTGTAGAATGACTTTGTATTTAGTAGAGAAGGCTCTCCATTTGACCATTCCAGATGAGATAAGGATACAAGATTCGTAGGAGTTATTAGATCCCTTATTTAATACAGATAAAGTTGGCAAGAGGCCCATTCTAAATGCAAAAAATGATAGAGAGGAAGGGGATGATATTAATCATCGACCAAGACATGTCATCAGAATGACAAAGAGTTGGATCAAGAAACCCTTTTTGCTTGATCCAATTCCAGATACAGTGATATTCCATATACATGCTCGCCCAGAAAAGGTAAAGGGGAGGAAAGTCACAATTCCTATCTTTGCACTCCAGTTTCCTATCAGGCCAAAAATGGTCTAGCAGCTTGATCGTCCAATGGGATATTACCATCCACCAGAGAAGAAGAAAGAAAAGAGGAAGAGAGCCTCTCCTCGAAGGATCCAGACATAGCATGTTGAAGAGCAGGCCCCTTTGCAGCAACATGAATCTACTCCCCAAGACCCCAACGACTCTGGGATTTCTCATTTCCAGGTTGATTTTCCATTGCCTCCTATTTTTTCAAGCTAGCAAGGGGAGGGAGAGATTCTAGAGACATCCATTCCTCCGATGCATCAAGAACTCACTTCTCCTATGGTTCCACAGAAGCAAAGGAGGGTCAAGGTTAGAATGAACAAGAGGTAGAGAGTTCATAAAAGATTAGTGCCTAATCCCTCTGTTCCTGAAACTATTCTCGAGGAATTAGATGAGGATGAAACAGAGTCAGATGGGGAGGAAGAACAAGTGCCTCTACAAGGGAGAACCCAACTTGCTAAAGCTACAAAATTGGAAAGAAAGAAGAATGTCACAAATATCCCACCACCCACCCAAGCTAAAATAGTAGAGCTCTCTTCATCGAAAGATGAAGTACAATGATGGGTGAATGAGCAAGGAGAGATAGGTGATAATATTCTCTACATTCCATATTTTGATTTCATGCCAGTGGGTACAGAATTGGTTGGAGATAAGATTAGAGATACTCCTACAGGTGAATCTCAACAGCAAGATGGGATGCAGATGCCATCTAAGACATAAGGTCCTCATCTAACACCCCCATCTTCACCTTAGTCTATGATGGTATATAGGGTTTCAGTGACACCTCCACCTCTGAGTTTAGAAGAACATGTTCAGAAGGAATCATCATTACAAGGAGAACCAGAACCAAGGGTTACTAGTGAGCCATCAAAAGAGGCACAGGTAATGGAATGTATACAACAACCTTCTCAAGAAGTTGAGGATCAAACTACGGGATCTACAGAAACTAAGACTACAGAAGAAGAACCCTCACAATAGGAAACTCCAAGAAAAAATGACAAAGGGAAGGAGGTAGCTGAACACATCCCTTCATCATCTAGAGCTAAGGTTGGAGAAAGACATATCCCGAGATGGTTTTAGAAGGAAACAATGAGAAGTGCTAAGCATCAATTCCTTGCTTCAGAGGATGATATCTGTGACATTGCAGAGATTTTGAGCAAGCTTGACTCTCCATTAAAGGATGCAACACCATTTTCATTCATTACCATTACTCGGAATTAGGACCTATTTGCACAAGTGGCTCATCCCTCAAAAGGTACAAATGAAGAAGCTATTAGCCTTCAGGACTATTAGGTAAAGGATATCACATTAGGGAAATCTACACGGGATACTTCTCAAAAAATGATGACTATGGGAGTCAAAGAGGTTCTTAACCACATGGAACGTGATGAGATTGAAATCAGAGCACTTCGAAGGCAAGTTGAGATCTTGAAAGGATATATAGCTGAAGTTATTGGTCCTCTTGACTCTGAACACCCCGAGGAGACCTTGACTACCATTCTGAAAGAAGGGGAAGGTGTACGGCTCAATCCATTTTTGAGAGCTTGTTAGGATTGGTGAGACAACCTTGAGGATAGGGGTATCACTATAATTACAGGAAGTCTAAAATTATTGCATGCTACACAAGACAACGTTGATAAGATCATGGCAATTTTGAGGTAGGACTTTAGCATTATGGATGAGGTACGAGTTTGGGGCAAGGATTTGCAAATTCTACAGGCCATAAAAGGAAAAAGGTACCGTATTTTGATTGATGTATATACTAGTGAAGAACTAGACATGATAAATAATTGGATAGAAAAGATTGCAGAGGGAAATAAAGTGATGGAAACATTTCTTGATGAGATACATAGGCTCAAGGACCAAGCTCGAGAGCGAATTTTGGAAGTAGAAAAGTTATATAGTGATGCATGCTTGGATATTTTTGAAGATGAAGAACAGGAGAAGCTTTTACCAATTGAGGTAGTTGTGGAAAACTTCAAAAAAACTTTAGAGGAAGCATCCAGTGATGAAGATATCAGACAACCCTTCAGGACAGAAGAAGCATTGTTAGATTTGGATACCAAACTCAGGGATTTTTCAGAAACTTGGATTGAGGTGGACAACTACAGACAGAAGGTCAAAGATAAGTATGATGCTTTGGATCTTCCTGATGCCACTAAAATTACTGAGATTATAGAGAAATTCAAGAGAAAATATCCAAATATATCTTTAGGATGAAGATGAACAAAACCCAGATGCCAAATTTTCAATTTTAACACTTAGAAAGTTTTTGAGGTTTTTGACTCAGTTGAGGTCCGCAGCTCCACAGCTTCACAGGTCCACTGGTCTGTAGGTCTGCAGCTCTACATTTTCATGAGGCTCCGCAATTCAAAAGTGCACCGACAGTCAACTGCCAGTTCTAAAAATAGCACTTTCCATGCATTGCAAACACATTTTGATGGCAAGATAACTCCGGCACACATCAAGTAAAGGGCCAGCTTCTATTTTTGGTGTCTCCATGCACTTCTACTTCGACTGATGGCTTCCTCCTATTTTCTCTCTCATGATTTCATTGTTTTTAACATGTAAAGGGCTCATGCATCCAATTAATGAATAAAATATGGATGGAGTCCATCCAAGCACCAGTTAGATTACTAGTTTGTATATATTTAGTTTGTTTTAATGTTTTAAAGGCATTTTTATTGCATTAAGATATCTCTCACTCTCAACACAAATTGAGGAGACGATTTCTTATAAATACCCCATTGTAAAATGTAAAAAAGGCCGCCATTATTATGCAATAAAGTTATGCTTTTGGTGCTTGCATTTGAAGTGTAGTTATTCTTGCCTGAATGTGTCATTGTTTTGTGGATTTTATTCATGAGATTGTGATTGAGCCAAAGGTTTATTGCATTGTTTCTGGTTGTGCGATCTTTTAGTTTTGGTGTTTGCTATAGATATATGAATTTCGTTGACGTAACGAGCTTGAGAAGAGATCACCCGATTGTGTCTACATAGCCTTTTGTCTCACATGAGTGCACTTTTCGTGGCCTTGTGATTTGATGAAGAGTGAAACATCATTCGATTTGTTATAGATTCTCACTGACAATTGCATCAGTGGATTCTAGGAAGCGCTGCTCCTGTTGTCATTGGTTTTCTACTAATTTCTTCGAAGATTTAACTCGCAGTGTGTTGTGTTCTGTAGCTTATGTCCATTTAGGAATTTCAATTTCAAGTTACTTGCTTTCAGTTTCGTTATTTGCTTTTTTAACCCCCCTATTAGAATAAGACCTCATACTAGCTGCATTGTTAGAGTTGCATTCATTGAAAAAATAGAAAATACAAAAACATTGTTCTTTTGGTGTGATATTTTGAGACAGTGAACAGATTTTACTTGATTCCAAGGTAAAAGAGTTTTGGAACCAGCAAAGGCCTCCTCGTGAACATTCACATTTATCTTCTACTGAGCAGATTTTGGTACGTTGCAAGATAAACACTGAACCTTGGAGTGGATCCTTAAAAAGATTTGCTTTTCAAGAGAGGAATTACACTGTGGATTCTTGCTGTTGACCTCGTGCAAAATGAACGCCCAATAGAAGTGGCACTAGAAGGAGGGCATGATACAAAGAACATACTATTGGAAACAAGAAAGATTTGATCAAGTTTCAAAATTTTTGCACTCTTGCAATAATCTACCCTACGTAAAAGGTTCAAAAATCACTTCTGAAATTTTAGAAATTTAGCTCTGCAGATTCGCAGATCCATAGGTCTGCAGATCTGCAGATCCGCAGGTCCGCAGCTCCAAAAAACTTTGTGGTGCGCAAAATTCAGAAGAAGTGAGGAAGTGTACTTTTGCAGAGGTGCATTTTTTCCTATATTGATACAAGCTGGAAGATATTGATCCTAGATCCCCATTCTAGCGAACGTTAAGATCTTCACCAAGTGCCCAAGAATTTCTAGAGCTTAGTCATTTTTGTAAGGCACGTAGTGATAGAGGAATACCCTGAATTCAACCACTTCCATTTGACATTTCATCATCTTCTTCTACTCCACCACCCATTCAACCGCCAGGTGGACCTCCACATATTCCAACACTCCCATCACCTTTCAACTCGCCTTTAGGTCCACAAAATCCTCCAATGGCCTATTTCAAAAATGTAGTTGATTCACACCTTAGATTGAGAGGTTCCCTCCATGACCTCCCAAAGAATCCTGAGAAATTTTGTCCAAGGTTTATTTACAGAGAAACAAGAACCACTGAAGATCACGTCAAGATTTTTAAGGAAGTTTGCAATCGAAAGCAAATTGCTAATGAAGATGTGGTTCTTCGTTTATTTCCCTACTCTCTGGGGGAGATCTCCTTCAATTGGTACGTGAACCTACCACCAAGATGTATTGGAGATTGGGACACTTTCAAAAAATCATTTTTGGAACAATTCAAAACTTTCATCAATCCAGCAGTGATACATCAACAATTCATATCAATAAAAAGGGACCCAACTAAAACAGTTTCACACTTCAATCATTGTTTTCATATGGCCTACCACAAGTTGGAAACACTGTACACAATTCCGATTGAAGCTTCCATCCGAGTTTATTTCAATGCCATGGATCCTCTTACTGAAATTTTTCTGAGAAGACTTCCTATAGCAAATATTGACACATTGGACAAAGTCTTTGCAGAAGCAATCATGTTGACAAAGAAAGCTAATCCTAATGGAGGAGGAATAATGCTTCCTACGCAAACAGTTCCTACCATGCCAACGATTCCTGTGGGAGGACTCACTGTACCTAGTCAGTTCATACCTATGAACCCAGTTCCATTGCAATAGGTACCCGCTCCACAAACTCAAGAGATAACATACCCAAGGTATGAGCCCCCAAAAATAGCCTTCTTTGAACAAAGAGCAATGGTTCCTATGGAAACAGATAACAATCTCCTTTCAGAAGTTGGTTAGATGAAGAAGACCATGTCACAGATGAACAATGAGTTGACTCGTCTTAGATTGTCACAAGGACAAAGTAACAACTTCCAGAGAAACAATGTTGGCCCCTACAACAACAATTTTGGTCAGAGTTACAATAGGAACTTCAACAATAACAGTAACAACAACGCAAGAAACAATGAAAGAGGGAAAAACTTCAATCCTCTTGATCGCAACAATGGCTTCCAAAGACAAAATCGACAATGGAACACTCGACCAAATAATGGAAGTATTCCTACTGATAATAAAAACATTCAGTATGCTGATATTAATCAGTATTATGATGGCCCAAATATGCCTATCAATGATGGTGTGTACTACAATGGTAGTCAGGATGTGAATCAAAAAGTTCCAATGAATGATAATCCACCTCCTATTCAATTCAACGCAACGCTATTAGAATCTTATGATCCTACACAGAATGTACAAGTGGAACAAAAAGAAAATAAAGAATTCTCGTTCCCTTTAGTCAAGAACCCGATCTTCAACATGATGAGATGTTTGCCTTTCAAAATGATAATCAAAACATATAATCTCAGAAACAAGAGGGATCCCTTGACTGATGGAATTCCTCCTGGTTTGCAACCAACTCCACCTAATCCTAGAGCAAGCAAAAATCCACCACCGGTAAGGCCAGCCCAAGGAGGACCACAGTATCAGAATTAGGGGAACATACCAACAATACTGAAGAACCTTGCTTGGTCTACTGAAAAATATAATGCAGTTGAAGACCTGAAGAAATCAAAGGCCAATATGTCCATGTTCGACATGTTGCAAAATTTTCCACAACAAAGAGAAGCACTCATGAATACATTGGATAATACAAAGGTTTCCCATAATATGAATAATGTCCCTCAAAAGACGATGCCGCAACAAGTAAATGTCGCAGAAGCTATGCCCACTATGTTTAACGACAAAATCGAGGTACCCCCATTTTTGCTGATTCTTTCCATATATAGTTGTGATAAAACAGAGGTAAAAGTCATTGGAGTATTAAAAGATGGGTGGATACAGCTAACAGTTGATCCTCGGATCCAGGATATTGTTGACATACATGTGGTGGACATCCCAAAAACATACGGATTACTCCTAAGTAGGGAGTGGACAAAATGTCTTAGAGGATGGTTCTCCACAGATTTCACTCAATTGTGCTTTCCGTGGAAAGGTTTGAACAATCAAATCAAGATAGATGTTGAGCGCAAACTTAAAACAATGATCATGGATTACAATGCCCTGAATGAGGTAGCATTCTTACAATCTGACTTGGGGTCGTATAAAGTGATGGCATTGGACCTGGTTCCAAACAGGACATCTCAAGAGCAAAATGAAGAACCTAAGGTGTTGGTCCCCAAAATTGAGATCGTGACACATCTACATTGTTTAGGAGAGGAAGCTAACCCTAGTGTCCTCCTCCTTCTAGGATTTTTCTAGTTACACAAAGTTAGTCATTCAGAGTTCGAATGTTCATCATACCAAGAAGCAGTAGCAAAAGTTTTGACACAAATAATGGGAAACAAAAGTACGAAGACCTCCAGTGAAGAAGTTATCCAAAGTCAAAATTTAGTGAATTCATCCAACTTTATTGAGAAAATTGAAGAGGAAAGTGAAGATTTAAATGTATCATACAGTGATACCTCTTCAGATGGTGGAGGTTTGTCTTCTCCTCCTCCCGGGATGATCAAAGTTCAAAGAAGAAGACGATATGTCAAAGGTAAAGGATGGACTTCAGTAGTCATTCATCCTGAACCTATAGTTGAAAAAATCAATGGGATAATAGGGGAAATTTAGGAGAAGCAAGAAAAACACACTCTTCCTTTATCCATGGGATACGAAGGAGATTCATCAAGCCCCACACGAGAAAAGTTACAATGGGTTCCCAAGAAATAGTCGTTCAAGGCTCAAGTAAAAGAAAAGTTGAGGACGAATAAGCACAAAGTCAGAAAACCCAAGGAAAATACAATTTGGACACTCCACTTCGATGGTTCTAGATGCAAATCAGGAGCTAGTGCAGGTATTGAACTAATCAACCCAAAAGGTAGGTCTTTCTATGCCGCATATCGATTGCAGTTTAGATGTACTAATAATGGCACAGAATATGAAGCCTTGATTCGAGGACTTCTCTTTGCATTGGAAAAGGGAGTTACTGGTCTTATAATCGAAGGAGATTCTCAACTAGTGATAAGACAAGTAAAATCCATATACTCATGCAACGACAAAAGATTAATCGCTTATAGGAAAAGGGTATGGGATATAATGGATGACTTTCAAGCTCTAAACATCAAATCCATTCCAAGAAGAAGGAATGTGGTAGCAGACAACCTTGCAATTTCAGCCAGTGCTTTACAACCAGTAGAAAGAACAAAGTTGAAAAGATTCTATGTTGAATTAGTTGTCATTCTTGCCATTCTCGACAATATCACGAACTTTCAGGTCTTTCAAGATGATCAACATATACTCAAGTTTATTATGTGCAGTCGCCATTTCCAAGGACAAGAGATTGATGATACACCTGAAGACAAGCTTAAAGATGATGAGGTTGAGGATGAAGATGGAATCCTTAATTTGAAAACCAACAACATTCCAAAAGGGATGGTTGAACTTGAATGCATCTTTGATCGCAACGAATCAACACTTAATAGAAGGGCAACTCAAGAGAAAGGAATCAAAGAATGTGACTCGTACAATTTAAGCATGAATGAAGAACCAAAAATGGTGCAAATAGGAAAAGCATGCAATCAAAAGGAAAGGGATGACATGCTCAAGTTTCTCATCAAGTATAAAGATGTGATTGCTTGGAGTTATGAAGAGTTAAAGACTTATGATCCTGATATTATCACACATGACATCCCGTTGCAACCAGATGCTAAACCTTTCCGGCAGAGACAACGACCAGTGAATCCGATAATCGAACCATTGATTATGAAAGAAGTTAAGAAATTACTAGATGCTAAGATCATATTTCCTATCCGTCATTCCACCTGGGTAGCAAATTTGGTCCCTATATGGAAAAAGACTGGAGAAATTTGCCTTTGTGTCAACTTTTGTAACTTGAATTTGGCATCTCAGAAGGATAACTACCCTCTACCCTCACTAGATGAAGTGTTGCAAATCGTTAATGGTTCAAAGATGATGTCATTCTTGGATAGTTACTCAAGATATAACCAGATCATGGTCGACGAAGAAGATAGGCTAAAGACTGCTTTCACAACCAAGTGGGGAATGTTTGCCTATAAAAGGATGCCTTTCGGGTTGATTAATGCAGGAGCTACATTTCAACGAGCAATGGATGAAGCTTTTAAATGATTGATAAACAGATGTATAGTCATCTACATGGATGACTTGACTATCTTTTCAAAAGATCAAAGTACTCATATTGCTGATCTGAAGTAGGTATTCAATAGATGTCGTAGGTACGACATATCACTCAATCCCAAGAAATATTAGTTCAGTGTTACTAAAGGGAAGCTCTTGGGACATGTCATTTCTAAGGTTGGAATTTCAATTGATCCTGATAGAGTTGAATCAATTCTGAAGTTAGTACCCCCTCATAGTCGGAAGGAGTTGAAATCTCTTTTTGGAAAGATAAACTTTGTATGCAAATTCATAAGTGGTTTCGCGGAAATAGTTCGCCCCCTCAATGATTTACTCAAAAAGGGGGCTAAAATAGAATGGGTACCAGAGATAAAGAAATCCTTCCAAGATATCAAGGTTTCCATTTCCACAGCCCCCATTTTGGTAAACCCAGATTACAAATTACCTTTCAAGATCTACTCCATTGCTTCTGAACATTCTTGCGCAGGGATCTTGACACAAAAAAGAGAGAAGGAAGATGAGTGACCCATTGCTTTCATGAGTTGTCCTCTAAAGAACACTGATTTAAAATATTCAAATCTTGATAAATAGTCCTTTGCGTTAATCAAGGCAGTGAAGAAGTTTTGTCACTATATACATAGAAGTAAGGTGTATGCAATTGTACCTGACCCAACAGTAAAAACGCTTTTGATGCAGAATGAACTTGGAGAAAGAAGAGGAAAGTGGATGGCAATACTTCAAGAATTCAATCTAGAGATTCAACCTATGTGATTAGTTAGAGGTCAAGGATTATCCAAAATGATCGCTGACAACCAAGAAGGAAATCAAAAGGAATTCAAATTTGATGATGAAACTGATAAAGAAGATCAAAAGAAGATGGTTGTGTCACAAGTTGATATCAATCAAGGTGTGGTGACAGATGTATGGTACCAGGATATTGTTTATTATCTCCTACAAGATCAATGCCCCAAATGGATGAACAGTTCACAACGTAGGGGACTTAAGATGAAATGCGAGTCTTACAAGTTACTTGATAACAAGTTGTATAAAACTAACTATGAGGGGATTTATTTGAAATGCTTAGGATGTGAAGAAGCTAAGGATGTCCTGGAACAGTTTCATGACAAGTATGGTATAGGACATGGTTCAGCAGAAGCCACAGCACACATGATTTTAAGGTCGGGTTATTTTTGGCCCTCAATATTCAAGGATACGTTTGAACATGTGTGTTCCTGTCATACATGCCAAACTAGTGCTAACAAAGAAAGGCACCCAGCAATGCCACTTCAATTGGTATAGGAGGTGTGCCCTTTCACAAAGTGGGGACTAGATTTCATTGGTCCAGTAAACCCACCATCATCAACTGGACACACATTCATCCTTATAGCTACCGATTACTGCACATGTTGGACGGAGGCTGAGACTTTCAAAAATTGCACTGCTAAGGTGGTGACAGATTTTTTGGAAGAGCACATTGTTACCAGATTTGGAATGCCATTCGCTCTTGTATGCGACAATGGATTTGCATTTGCATCCGCATTTTTAACACAATGGGCGTTTGAAAACAAAGTCATCATCAAATTCTCTTCAAATTATTACCCACAAGTAAATAGGGTAGCGGAGTCTACGAACAAAAATTTGATCACTGTGATAAAATGACTACTGAAGGAGAACCTTCGGGATTGGCATACACAATTGAAATGCGCCTTGTGGACAGATCGGGTTAGAGTAAAAAAGGCCTTGGGTACTTCTCCCTATCTACTTGTTTACGGGCAAGAACCGGTATTCTCGCTCAATCTTAAGATTCCTGTTTTAAAATTCATGAGTGGGTATGTGGATGGCATTGACAGAGTACAAATCCAATTGATGAATCTTCTAGAAATGGAAGAGAAACAAACAACTGCATTGGAACACATGGCTAAACATCAAGCCGTTGTCAAGAGATGGTTCGACAAGAGGGCCACCATAAAATCTTTTAAGATTTCTAACCTAGTCCTACTTTGGGATAAGGTGAAAGAAAAGCCAAGAAGCCATACTAAGTTTCAACGATTGTGGACAGGCCCATATCCGATTGGGGAGATTCTTGGAGAAAACACATTTAGGCTAAGTTCCTTATAGGGGGAGTTTTTACATTATTTTGAAGCCTTAAAAAAAAAAAAAAAAAAAAACAAAAGTTAGATTTTAGTTCTGCATCTAAAATAGATTTTTCCTTTCTGCAAGTGTGTTTGATTTCAAGTCGTGTGTTTTCTTTCAGTCGTGTGTTTCCTTTCAGTTGTGTGTTTTGTTTTCAAAGTTGAGTCCTAGGGGGTAAGGTGTACTTGAGATTTTTCTCAGGATTCTACTAACCACTCTTTGGTCCCAATTTCAGGAAGGGGTATTTCTTCATCAAAACATTCAGATGATTGTGCATTGTGCACCAACCGAACATTGGACATTTCTTGTGGAAAGAAAGGGTTTTTCAGTCAAGAAATTAGGACTCTAGACCAACAAGTTCTCAACACTTTGCAAAACTTAAAATTTGATCGTTTTAGGTGTTGTTGGAATAAAGTCAAAGATGATGAGGGATGATTCAAGCTCCAACTGGTTCAAACGGGAGGGGTCTCCTCAGAGATAGCTAAGACCATTGATTGGCGTGAGAGTTTCTAAAAAGTTCTAAAAGAGGAATGCAAGCGATGTTCATAAGAGATCGAATCCAAGAAACGACACCGATGTTCTGACTACATAGTGTAAGCATACTCATGAAGGAATCCAAAGATCTAAAAAGGCTCCAAGATATGTTCTCAAAATAGAATAGTTTATGTTCAAAGTATTGCTCTATCAAAAGTGGCATTTCAAATGACATGGAACAATTCTTCAAAAGGCCTGAAAATCAAAAGAACGTGACATCCTGCCAAGAGCCCTCGAACTGATTCTCTCATCTAGTCGATCAATTGGTTGATAAAAGTCTTCGTGGAGATTTCGAATGAATGAGCTAGGAGGAGTGGAAGATCATTTTTGAGTTGTCAGAAAATTTTAATGGACTACATTCTAAGGCATCGAAGGGAACGAATTCATAATGCACACATTGAGCTTCAAAGTTTTGAGTCCTGGTATTTTGACTATGAAGTCATTCGAAATAAGCCTGAGATGTTCAAAGCTAGGTTGATGTCTGATATAGTCAGAAGGATGCTTGCTGATAAAGAAATTCTTAACACATTTCTTCCTTTTTTAGGGGCTATTTGTTGTGGTATTCACAACACACACCCCATTCTGAGTCCGAAATGGGGACCCCCTAACTTTTTTTTGACTCCTGACTCTCATTTCGAGAATCAGGAGAAGAAAATTAGTTTATTAGTTAGATTATTTCAATCAAAAAATAATAATTTAAAAGCCAAAATTTTAAATAAATAAAAATCCCACGCGAGTGCGCATACTGAGGCGCGCGCACTTTGTAAGAGCAAGCAAGGGGAGGGGTTATAAAACCCCCTCCTTCCTACCACTATTTTCATTTTTTACACTATCTTGTTTGGCTAAGGGAGGAAGGTAATACAATCAAATGGCATCCACATTCGGATCAATAGCAAAACCAGTCGTATACAAGTTTCAAGGCGTAACCCCGAAGTCACGATTACACAATGAACACTCTGAGTTCAAAGACACAGAACTTGGACACATGGACTTGGGAGAATTTTTGAGGGTTTGTAACAACCCAACTAAAAGATCTTCTTTGAGATCTGCCTTAATACGGTCTGGATTAGTAAATGCAGCATCACATCCTAAGGTTGTTCAGTCAGCTGAATTAATCATGACCTTATCCCGACATTTTGTTTCCGAGGAAAGGGTGGTAAAGAGTGTCACTGGGGAAGTAGTCTTGGATCTACAACCTGATAATATCGAGAGAATCTTTCACTTACCCAGAGCTGATCAGTTTATCAGGCTTTAATATGAAGAAGCTGAGAGGTGGCATAAGGATCATCACCAGGAGGCCATGGACATTATATATTTCTCATACTTCATTGAGAAGCCATCTCGAGGAAAGACAATTAGCAAAGAAGATATGGCTCAAGGATATATGAGGGATGACATTAGATATTCAATCATTCTCCTAAGCAGAGTTATAGGACTTTCGGCAGCAGGTCATCTCACTCCATTCATGGTTAACTACATTGAAACCATTAGACATGCAAAGATGCCACTAGATTGGGCTACCACACTTAGTGAGAACTTATGTAATCAGTTGCGGACAGTAAAGGACAAGAAGAAGTTCTATATGATTTCTTATGTGATTTATCTACTTGCAGCAAGGGCCACCGACTATCCTAGGTTGTACAAAAAGGGTAGTATGTAGGATCCTAACGCATGGCCTTATATAGTTTATCCTCAGCTAGTTAAGAAAAAGCTCTTGCCGCAAAGCAAAGAGTATCGAATTGTGAATGATGCCTTTATCTTCGCCATTATTTGATTCATCGAAGGTAACTATGGAAAGAGATTGTCTGATGAGGCCAAGGCACAAATCATAGCTCTCAGTGCATATTTTATCCAGTTCTAAACATTCACATACATTCGGCTCGGTGGTGCATCTATCCATCCAAAGAAGCTCCCAAGGTACCCAAGTGATAAGTTGGTTCTGATGGAAATTTCTCGGTAGATTGAGTTAGCCTATGAGAGGATCAAGAAACAACGAAGGCCTTGTTGGGATTGGCCTTTTGTAATAGGGGCATAACAAGTAAAGAGAAAGCAAGATATCCCGACCTTCGAATGAGAATGGGAGAACTATCCGCTTGAGGAATATAACTCTCCCCTGTCGTTCTTTGATAGTGTTGGTAAAGTGGAAAATTTGGTAGGAAAAGAATTCTACCATAAGGATGCTATTGAAGATCATTGGATGAATGCCACAAACGACTATGATGTTCGTATCAGGGACTATTGTAGAATGACTTTGTATCTAGCAGAGAAGGCTCTCCATTTGACCATCCCGGATGAGATAAGGATACAAGATTAGGAGTTATTAGATCCCTTATTTAATACAGATAAAGTTGGTGAGAGGCCCATTCTAAATGCAAAAATTGATAGAGAGGAAGGGGATGATATTAATCATCAAGCAAGACATGTCATCAAAATGACAAAGAGTTGGATCAAGAAACCCTTTCTGCTTGATCCAATTCTAGATACAGTGATATTCCATATACATGCTCACCCAGAAAAGGTAAAGGGGAGGAAAGTCACAGTTCCTATCTTTGCGCTCTAGTCTCCTATCAAGCCAGAAATGGTCTACCAACTTGATTGTCCAGTGGGATATTACCATCCACCAGAGAAGAAGAAAGAAAAGAGGAAGAGAGCCTCTCCTTAGAGGATCCAGACATAGCATGTTGAAGAACAAGCCCCTTTGCAGCAACATGAATCTACTCCCCAGGACCCCCATGACTCTAGGATTTCTCATTTCCAGGTTGATTTTCCATTGCCTCCTATTTTGTCAAGCCAGCAAGGGGAGGGAGAGATTCTAAAGACATCCATTCCTCCGATGCATCAAGAGCTCGCTTCTCCTATGGTTCCACAGAAGCAAAGGAGGGTCAAGGTTAGAATGAACAAGAGGCAGAGAGTTCATAAAAGATTAGTGCCTAATCCCTCTGTTCCTGAAACTATTCCCGAGGAATCAGATAAGGATGAAACAGAGTCAGATGGGGAGGAAGAAAAAGTGCCTCTACAAGGGAGAAGCCGACTTGCTAAAGCTATAGAATTGGAAAGAAAGAAGAATGTCACAAATATCCCACCACCCACCCAAGCTGAAATAGTAGAACTCTCTTCGTCAGAAGATGAAATACAATGATGGGTGAATGAGCAAGGAGAGCTAGGTGATAATATTCTCTCCATTCCAGATTTTGATTTCATGCCAGTGGGTAAAAAATTGGTTGGAGATAAGATTAGAGATACTTCTACAGGATAATCTCAACAGCAAGATGGGATGCAAATGTCATCTGAGACACAAGGTCCTCATCTAACGTCCCCATCTTCACCTCAGTCTATGATGGTAGATAGGGTTTCAGTGACACCTCCACCTTTGAGTTTAGAAGAACATGTTCAGAAGGAATCATCATTACAAGGAGAACCAGAACCAAGGGTTACTAGTGAGCCATCAAAAGAGGCACAGGTAATGGAATGTATACAACAACCTTCTCAGGAAGTTGAGGATCAAACTACGAGATCTACAAAAATTGAGACTACAGAAGAAGAACCCTCACAACGGGAAACTCCAAGCAAAAATGACAAAGGGAAGGAGGTAGCTAAACACATCCCTTCATCATCTAGAGCTAAGGTTGGAGAAAGACATATCCCGAGATGGTTCCAGAAGTAAATAATGAGAAGTGTTAAGCATCAATTCCTTGCTTCAGAGGATGATATCTGTGACATTGCAGAGATTTTGAGCAAGCCTGACTCTCCATTAGAGGATGCAACACCATTTGCATTCATTACCACTACTCGAAATTAGGACCTATTTCCACAAGTGGCTCATCCCTCGAAAGGTATAGATGAAGAAGCTGTCAGCCTTTAAGACTATGAGGTAGAGGATATCACATTAGGGAAACCTACACGGGATACTTCTCGACAAATGATGACTATGGGAATCAAAGAGGTTCTTAACCACATGGAATGTGATGAGATTAAAATCAGAGCACTTCGAAGGCAAGTTGAGATCTTGAAAGGATATCTAGCTGAAGTTATTGGTCCTATTGACTCTGAACGCCCCGAGGAGACTTTGACTACCATTCTGAAAGAAGGTGAAGGTGTACGACTCAATCCATTTTTGAGAGCTTGTTAGGATTGGCGAGACAACCTTGAGGATAGGGGTATCACTATAATTACAGGAAGTCTAAAATTATTGCATGCTACACAAGACAACGTTGATAAAATCGTGGCAATTTTGAGGTAGGACTTCAGCATTATGGATGAGGTACGAGTTTGGGGCAAGGATTTGCAAATTCTACAAGCCATAAAAGGACAAAGGTACCGCATTTTGATTGATGTATATACTGGCGAAGAACTAGACATGATAGATGATTGGATAGAACAGATTGCAGAGGGAAATAAAGTGATGGAAACATTGCTTGATGAGATACATAGGCTCAAGGACCAAGCTTAAGAGTGAATTTTGGAAGTAGAAAAGCTATATAGTGATGCATGCTTGGATATTTTTGAAGATGAAGAACAGGAGAAGCTTTTACCAGTTGAGGTAGTTGTGGAAAACTTCAAAAAAACTTTAGAGGAAGCATCCAGTGATGAAGATATCAGACAAGCCTTCAGGACAGAAGAAGCATTGTTAGAGTTGGATACCAAACTCAAGGATTTTTCAGAAACTTGGATTGAGGTGGACAACTACAGACAGAAGGTCAAAGATGAGTATGAGGCTTTGGATCTTCCCAATGCCACTAAAATTACTGAGATTATAGAGAAATTCAAGAGCAAATATCCAAATATATCTTTAGGATGAAGATGAACAAAAGTCAAATGCCATAATTTCAATTTTGACACTTAGAAAGTTTTTGAGGTTTTTGACTCAGTCGATGTCCACAGCTCCGCAGCTTCGCAGGTCCACAGGTCCACAGCTCTGCAACTTCACAGGTTCGCTTTTTCACAGCTTCATAGGTCTGCAAGTTCATAGCTCCGCATTTTCATGGGGCTCCACAATTTAGAAGTGCACCGATAGTCAACTGCCAGTTCCAAAAATAGCACTTTCCATGCATTGGAAACACATTTTGATGGCAAGATAACTCTGACACAAATCAAGTGAAAGGCCAGCTTCTATTTTTGGTGTCTCCATGCACTTCTACTTCGACTGATGGCTTCCTCCTATTTTCTCTCTCATGGTTTCATTGTTTTTAAGATGTAAAGGGCTCATGCATCCAATTAATGAATAAAATATGGATGGAGTCCCTCCAAGCCCAGTTAGATTACCAATTTGTATATATTTAGTTTGTTTTAATGTTTTAAAGGCATTTTTATTGCATTAAGATATCTCTCACTCTCAACACAAATTGAGGAGACGATTTCTTATAAATACCCGATTGTAAAATGTAAAAAAGGCCACCGTTATTATGCAATAAAGTTATGCTTTTGGTGCTCGCATTTGGAGTGTAGTTATTCTTTCCTGAATGTGTCATTGTTTTGTGGATTTTATTCATGAGACTGCGATTGAGCCAAAGGTTTATTGCATTGTTTCTGGTTGTGTGATCTTTTAGTTCTGGTGTTTGCTACAGATATATGAATTTCGTTGATGTAACGAGCTTGAGAAGAGATCACCCGATTGTGTCTACATATCCTTTTGTCTCGCATGAGTGCACTTTTCATGGCCTTGCAATTTAATGAAGAGTGAAACATCATTTGATTTGTTATAGACTCTCACCGAAGATTGCATCAGTGGATTCTAGGAAGCACTGCTCCTGTTTTCATTAGTTTCCTACCGATTTCTTCGAAGGTTTAACTCGCAGTGTGTTGTGTTCTGTAGCTTATGTCCATTTAGGAATTTCATTTTCAAGTTATTTGATTTCATGTTATTTGCTTTCAATTTTTTTATTTGCTTTGCTAACCCCCCTATTAGAATACGACCTCATACTAGTTGCATTGTTAGAGTTGCATTCATTGAAAAAATAGAAAATACAAAAACATTGTTTTTTTGGTGTGATATTTTGAGACAGCAAATAGATTTTACTTGATTCCAAGGTAAAAGGGTTTTGGAACCAGCAAAGGCCTCCTCGTGAACATTCACATTTATCTTCTACTAAGTGGATTTTGGTACGTCGCAAGACAAACACTGAACCTTGGAGTGGATCCTTAAAAAGATTTTCTTTTCAAGAGAGGAATTACACTATGGATTCCTGTTGTTGACCTCGTGCAAAATGAATGCCCAATAGTGTTCTCCCATCTAACCTTGATCTTATCTAACAAAATTGCAGGGACCTGTGATGCTAGCTGGTGTGGAGAGAATTTCTGTCTACCCAACTTGTCCATGACCAGATCTTCAACTTCTTGCTGCTCTGTTGGAGTCCTTGTCTCATTCTTGAGTGCTTTAAAATTATTTATTTCAGCACCTTCTCTTAGTATCTTTATCCTTTCTTGAAATGTAAGAGGAGGTTAGTTGAATATTACATCACTTCTTTCTTTTCCTGCTTTCTTCCTGGATCTCCTTGTAAATACTGCAGTGGATGGCTTTGGTGGCTTGGTGATGATCACCATGCCTTTCTTCCTTACTAGCTCTTCTTCCTTTTCTAATTCCTCTTCATTCTTTGATTCTTCCACATCTTCTCCTTTACCTTTGGTTAACATAAGAGGGGTGCTTTTTGTTCCTAATTTTGTTATCCTCCTCTTGCCTTTGTTTACTACCTATGGAAGCTTGATTTCAAGTTCAATTCTTTCTTTTGCCTCATCATAAGTTCCAAAGTAAGATGCCTTTGGATCTACAGGCTCATTTACCAAGGCTTCAATGATTTCCTTAGCCTCATCAATGTTAACCTCATATGGAAGAGGTTTTAACCACACAACTCTGGGCCTTACCGCCTAGATGTAGACTCTATCACTATCTACCATAAAGAAAACATTAGGCTTATAGTCTTCAACTAACTTCCTTGGTATCATGAATCTATTATTCATCTTTTCTTTGAAGGCTTTAAAATATTTTTTCATGATATTGAAAATTTTTTTACCCATTTCAGTGATATATTCATTAATTTGATATAAAATTGGCATATCTTTTCTCCATACAATTGTGCCTTTAGAAGGGAAAAAAGTTTGAACATAGAAAAACAAACATGTCAACAATGAACCAAATTTGCATGGGTTATTCTTTGAAGTTCTAATGCTTTCCATGTTTTTGTTCAACTACTTCAACAACAAATTTGCTAAGTCATATGACAAATTCTTCTTCACGACCTTAAAAGCTAAGTCAACTGCTTTGCATGACACACTATTGAGTCAGCTTGAACTATAAATCTTGTGTGATATCACATGAATGCCAAATTTTATTTTTGTATTAGTTACATTATCTATTTTCATTCCTTTGTCATTCTATTCAGCTAGGGTTTTCTTTTGTAACTCATCTTGACCTAGGGTTTTAGTCACTTTAGCTTTGGTGAGCATGTGGAGACCAATAATACGATGTATTATTTTCTTGGTGATCAAAACTGGTTGCTCTAACCATAGTTGACCATTATGAACTCATCTTAGGATATACCTAATCCACTTGATTTGAAATTTCTGAGGTAGGTGAGGAATATGAATTAAACCTTTCTCTTCCAAATGTTTGTGCTTAGGTTTGAGAATTTTGTTCACACAGAGTTTACTTAGGGCATTATCCATTTCAAGGGTTCTTATCTCCTGAGTTGCAAATTTAAAATTAGTTTGGATATCATTTATGAGAAGTACCTTAGGTGGAATCTATGACTGAGTTCCATTCGGGTCAATGGTTTCATTGATCGCTGGCAAAATTTTGAAATTAGGGGCTTTCCATTCCACACCTCACACCAACATTTCAGATCCTTTCTTCACCTTGTTGTTGCTACTAGATGCCATGATAACTCGGTAAGCTAAGAATTTTTTTGAAAGAACTTCACTGCAAATTCTACTCAAAGTCGCTTGGATACTTTGCAAATCACTTTGTTCACAATATTTGAATTCTTGGTGAAAATGAAGTCGATTTCCTACCTTTTTGATAAAACTTCCCATTAATGCTCGGTATAACAGGAGCTATGACGAAATTGTGTGTGATAGCTTGTCATCCACTATTTGTATGAATTGCTTGGTGAAAGCTTGTAACTTGGTGACCAAACATAACCATGTTACTCTGATTTCACTCAGTAGAGTCCATGACCCAACCTTGCTTGGTGGAGAAGTCAATTCAGTGATAACTATAACCGATCTTATTGATGATCCTTATGTATCTTGAATACCAATGTGAATCTTTACTTCCTTTCAAATGGAACTGTTTAAGATGTGACCTTGAAAAAATAGTTCCAGTTTTTCATTAAGAACTTAATTGGAAATGGTGGAGTCACCCACTTCTTGAGAGACATGACTATCATCGCTTGAACTAGCTTGCTCAATAGATTTAGGAATCCATTGTTGTCTCATCTGCTTCCTGATGTTGTCTACTTTTACTTTCTTTTCATCTTCAATTCTACCTATATTCATGCAATTCCTAGCTACATGACCAAGTTTAGTACATGTGGAAAATCTTGTGGTAGTATCCTTTCTTCTCATGTGATGTCTAACACAATTCATGCCAATGTGACCATATTCTCCACAACAATGACATCTACACCAAGTGTTGCAGTCCCAACCAAATATTACCTTTACAAATTGTTCAGCTAGATTAAATGACTTAGATCTACATTGATATGCCTTGTGACCTCGTTTCTTGCATTTGTGACACTTGCCCTTAAACTTTGATTTTTCTTTGTATTCATTAGCTTTATGACCATGCTGACTACAATTGTAGCATTTTCTATTGAATTTTTCTTTTCCATTAGTCCAACATTTGTTTGATGTATGACCTATCTTACCACAGTGATTGCAGGTAGGTTTTTGTTTCTTTTGTGCACCTTGTTTGGAGGACTTGCCTTCCTCTTTGTATCCAATTCCTACCTTACCCTTTTGCCTATAGAGATTCTGCTCATTTTGTTGATTCAGTTGATCCATGTCTACTTGGGATTTCATTATTCTTTTATTGAGTTGCTTTTCAGAATTTAGATCAATTTTCATCCTTTCATTGATTTTCCTTTCAAAGTTTAAGTCATTCCTTAACTTTTCATTGATTTGTCTTTCGGAGTTTAGATCATTCCTTATTCTTTCATTTTCAGATTTCAGACTCATGATTTCTTCATTTGCATTGGAGAGTTGATTAATAAGGTTTTCTTGCTGAAGGTGTTGATTTTTAAATTCACCTTCCATCCAACTCTTATTTTTCCTTATTTCTCTATTCTTAGATTTCACACAATCCTATTGACTAAATTTCTTGTTCTCTTTTCAATTTTCTTACTTCTTCTTGCAAGGAACTATTCTTTTCTAGGAGTTCTTTGATTGCATCATTTGCTTCATCTGAACTGCTTGAAGGGAGAAAATCTTCAATCTTTTCTTCAATATACTAGTGGTCATTCATCCAATCTACAAGTTCCTTCCTTCTTTTTAGGTATTGGGAAAGATGCTCTTTTACTTTCTTGAGTTGAGCTATGGCCATCTCTAGATCTAACTTTTCATTGTCAATAGCTTTGTCAAGTTTGAATATCTCCATTGTCCTTGATCTTTGCTCAAGCTGCCAAAATTTATCCTAAGAACCACAATGCTCTAATACTAATTTTTGGAAATATTCAGGACTAACTACGTTACTAAGAGGGGAGGGGTGAATTAGTAACCTCAAAACTTTTAACAAATTCTAAACTTAATTGCATTAATAAATCTAATCTACTACATGCATGAGAAATTGAGAAACATAAGACACCATGAACACAATATTTGGTGATCCAAAAACCTTCCAAATAGAGAGTAAAACTGGAGTGGGGATGATACCCACAAAACTTCAATACTACAACATAAAGTTGGCCAGTTAAGGCTAACATTGATCACTTCTGATGATTTTCCCTATTAGAAGCAATAAGGACTGATAGGTCCACCTTGTTAGAGGTTTTACAAACATAAAATGAAGTATGTACTTGGTAAATACATTCAAGAAAAGATTGTTAAATCTACCTTGTGAAAGGATTTGAAGTTGATTCACCTGTTAGGATGAAACAGTAGATCTATGACTTACAACTAAATTGCTGATTGAGATCCTTGAAATATTGATCACCTCTATGTGATAGATATAACTCTGCTACTCCTGATATGGCCTTATAATACACTTTACTCTACTATTGATTCACATTCACATGCTTACATTTCATTCACATTATCTCATCTCATTTCCTTAGACACTTGGATATGTTACAATACATTACATATATATCAATCCAATTCACATAATTACAAAGTCAGCCATTACACAAGTTAACACCAATATTACAAAGTTGGCCCAAATGTAGATACTCAAGTTATAAAAACTAACTTGGTGAAGTTCTAATACACAGTGTCCATTGTCATTACTCGGCATCATCATGTACTTGATAGAAAGAGAAGCTTGGTCCATACTAATCACTTCAATGTAGTTTTGAACTCGGTATACACTGGTGACTTAGTAGACACTATGTAACTCAGTATAAATTGCATTCCTTGTTTACCACAACTATACTCGGTAGACACTATTTTCATTCAACTTGGTTAACACTAGCTTCACTTGGCTTAAGTTGTTAACTCGATAGAAACTATAACACTCGACAAACACTGAGCTGCTCAGTTTGAACTGTAGTGCATGGCAAACACTATATATAGAATTTGAATAAGTGTTGCCACTAATAAAAAACTTGAATTAATGTCAACATGAATACCAACACTAACAAGATTGTGGAGAGTGCAAATATAAATTTTGATGAGCATTCAGAAGTCCAAGTTGATGAATCTAGGAAACTAGAAGATTATAGATGTTTTGCATACTTCTATGAAGGAATTCCTACTAAAGATGAAGCTACCAATCAATTCGGGCATCGGCAACAAATTTTAGTATCAGCCGAGTCATAGCTAGTGAATGTCAAGTTGCATTCAGAGGTCAAGTTGCAGAATGAAGATAATCCACATTCTAATTCTGAAATTAGTACACATGGAAGAGATGATGAAATACTTTAAAGTGATGTGCATAGTGACTCTCAAGCTAAGTGGTCAAATATGGAAAGAAGGATAGTACTAAGACTATCCAGGTATGTGAGAAGACATCACCCTGCAAAAGAAATCATTGGTGACAAGGAAGCAAGACAAATGACAAGAAACAAGCTAAGGAATGAATCATGTCTTCTGAGAAAGATTGAGCCCAAAATAGTGAAAGATGCACTGCAAGATCGTAATTGGCATAAAACTATGGAAGAAGAGATAGATAAGATTGAGAAGAACAAAACTTGGGCATTAGTTCCTAGACCAGCTAATAAAAATGTGATTGGTACCAAATGGGTACTTAGGAACAAGCTTGATGATAATGGTGAGATCACAAGAGATAAGGCTAGATTAGTTTGCAAAGGTTATGTGCAAGAAGAAGGACTACACTATGGGAAAATATTTGCCCCTATTGCAAGAATGGAAAGAGTAAGAACACTACTTTCATATGTGTTGCCTCACTTTTCATCCTGTGCCTATTTCTCAAAGTGGAAAATGATCTTGTTTCTTAGTTTGCTCTAGGTATGTCCAAGTCTAGTTCTTTCCCCTCAAGTGAAAAGTTTCTCCATCGAGTTTTTCACCTCTCCTCTTCTCCTACATTACGTAACCAAGTGGGTTTTCCTTGTTATCACGAGTTTGTGGGTAGTCTAGAACCTAATTCGATGGAGATTCTTGGGTCATATAATGATTTTTCCAAAGTTATTTCCAAAGATGAACTTGTTTGCGACTTATCATAGTTTGCACATAAAGAAAATGAAGCTTGCAAAAAATCCAACATTGCCTTCTCCTCAGCGGGTTTTTGACCCGTGAAGTGGCAATTTTTTGTAGAGGTCAATAAATGAGGTTTACAAGCTAAAGCAAAAAAGAAATGAGTTTTTCTATGGATAGAGCATCCCTACATTATATTATTCCACCTTGGAAGTCACTCAGGATTCTTTCTAGTGCTTAGAATCACATCTAGCAAAAAAATCTTAAGTAACTTCTCCACGACAGGCTTTCGACCCATGAAGTTAGTTTTTCGATAAAGGCACTTGTGAGAGAGAAAAGCAAGTAAGTGGATTTCTTTTTCACTTTTGCAGCCCTTTTTAGATTTTTTGAAGCTTAGAGGTACATTGACTTAGAGGGTAAAGTGAAAATAAAGGCAAGGGCAGAAAAACAGAAGTTGCTTTCTCCTTGGCAGGTTTCCAACCCTGGAAAGCAATTTTCTGCACCTATTGAAGAATCACTTCTTCAAGCATGTTGGGTTGATACTTTAAAATGGCAATGGAAACAAGTTAATCACATTTGGGAAGGTATTTTAAGCAAAATCTGGTTGAGCAAATTTTTCCTTACAAAGTACTCCCTTCTTAATTCTCCAGAACTTGGTGAAAAATGGGAAAGTAAGTATGTAATCAAAGAAAGTTACCATTGGATCAACGTAAAGAGTGAAAAGACATGGAAAATTTTGTTGCTAACCCCTGCATTTAGTAATCTAATAGATTTATCCTTTAATTCACTCATGTGGTGTAGACCTTGAAGATTAATAGGTGGATTAGAACTTCTATATAGAGATGAACATAACAAATTTTATAATTACCACTTTATTTAACTATTATGTTGTTGAATTGAATAGTGTTTTCAAAGATTTATGCAAAAGTTCTACTCTTTGCACTACTTCTAATTTTAAGGTTTCAATTCATCTCTATCTTAGATAAAATGACAGCTAAATTTGTTGGTTTTGATGGGCTGAATGGAATTAAGTCAACATTGCAGCATGTTATAGACACCTTGCTCCATTACTTTGACATGCAAGTTTTTCAAAGGAGGTTGTGGATAGAGCCAATTCACCCTATAACAGAGAAACTCTGAGGAAGTGGGCTAGTGGAAGAAGTTGGATTTCCAGCGGTAGTTCAAATTCCTGAGCTTATTGTCAAATGTATAAATCACTACAATCTGGACACTAGAAAAATTTTGCTGCCTGACCACACAGTTTTAGTCTCAATTGATAGGAAAACTATAGTAAATTTCCTCTAAGTTCCAGAGCGAGAAGAATTTTCTCAATTGACAGTAGGAGGAGCCATGTCTGAGTTCTCTTTAACAAAAATGGTGTGGCGAAAGGAAATGATGAGGTCCTAGTTCCAAAAGCCATAGGGAGCTAAAAGTAAGGTTCCTAAGATTCTTTTTGGTACCAATCTCAAGCTCAAGATCATAGACATTCTGGTCCTTTTACATTGATTAAAAGGTGAGGTAGAAGCACTCAATTTTGTTGAACAATGTTTCTTTTTGATACAAATCATCTGTTTAGATACACATTATGTTGATTGGGCATATGAAGTGAGTGAGCATCTATCTAGAGCCCTCAGTGCCACAAATTTTTATAATACCTTCTACATGTCTTCTTTCCTAATTTATATGTTAGCTTCTCTATAATTGTGGCTAGGCCTTCCCAGAATAGAGAACTTCCCTAATGATGTGAAAAGTTATGAATTTTATCCATGCTTGCAATTATAGAATAGCTATGCATAATATATTAGAGTTAATGACTCATTTACAATGAGGATTTTTAGCAAACTCCAAGGATGCTCGTAGAGGAGGTTTAGCCTAGAAGCAATGGTGGCCATTAGTCATAGCTACTTTATTCAATTCTCATCCTTTTCATATTTTTTTCTTGCAACTTTTGATGGATTTCCTTTGAAGCTACCCAGATACCCAAGTAATCTGATCATGCTGATAGAGATTGTAAGATAAGCAGTCCAAGTGAACATGCTAGGCACCATCTTGAAGAAGAAAGTGTATGAATTACCCATAAAGGTTGGAGCCTACAATTGTGATTCTCGATCTAATGCCAAAAATATACTCAAGGAATTCGAGACTAAGTATAAGTTGGAAGAATATGAGGTTGTGAGACCTATGTTTGATCCAAATGGATATGCAAGAGAGGTGCTACAAATTGGTAGTGTGATAAGCATGTCACCACTGTAGAAGATTATTGGGCTGATTACAAAGGATGAGTTGGAAAGCTGAGATTGTGCTTTGGCTAGGCTCATGGTGGAACAAGTGAAGACATATAGTATTGATCTTAATGTTAAAGGATTGGAAGATGACAATCAAAATATGTATAGCTATACCTATTTGACTAAGTTGAGGGGGATTCCTATTAGTTCTAAGCCATATGTAGATGTAGAAGAGAATCTTAATATCATGATGGATAGGATCATCAAGAGAATAGGGAAATGGGTTGAGTGGACAACCAGGAAGAGTCAGAGCAAGGGTGTAGCTACTCAAGCTTCTTCGGCATCTACAACACCTACTTCATCTTAGAGTGCTACAATAGGTGTGATCATAGCATCCAGTCAAGGACCAACTCAACCTTTAGGAGGAGGTGATCAACCTTTGGACAAGAATGTACCTATAGCTAAGACCTGTCATGATGGTTTATTACCAGTCATAAGAACCCAGACTAGCACTAAAGAGAAGAAGACAGAAGAACCAAGGGACAGTGCCTCCACTCTGGTCCCTTCCCCTCATACTACTCTAGCTCCATCTCTTCACACTACTCCAATCCCATCTCCTCATCATAGCCCTATTCCATTAGTAGGTGCTTCACTTCTGAGGCCAAGTGGTTCCCCTATATAGATAGTGGACATAGGGGATGGAAAGAGTAGCAATAGTGAATCTACTAAGTTAGATGAGGTGACAAAGAAAATTTTAGAAGTGGAGAAGGGCCATACTTCTTCCAAGTTCATCTCTAAAGATTCAAAAAATCCTTTCTGTTTAACTACTGTAACAATGACTCTAGTTAAGAAAAAGATGTTCAGTATTGAATCACTCAGAACAACTTCCAAAGTGATAGGAACAAATTCCTGGTTGGAAGATACTTTGGAAAGGAAGACAAAGAGAAAGGATGAAAGTATTTGTTAAAAAGATATTATATCTCATTTAGTTTTTTCCAGGACTGCATTAACAAAAGTAAAGAAGAAAAAGACATTGTCAATACTTGGGCAAGATCCAGAAACAAGGCACTTGACAATGAAAATAGCCAAGCTAAACAAAGGAGGGAGAATAGAGGACATGATGCCTAATGATTTCACTCTGCATTCAATCAATCTAGGAGAGGCTAGACATGACACAAAAGTTAGCTTTTGGAGGTCAAGTAATGAAGTAATTGAAGGACAAATAGAAAGGCTTAAGTTATCAAAGATCAAGATGAAAGCTAAGATAGAAGAATTGAACAAATTTATCAGGCAACTAGTCACTCTGCTAGCAACTATCTCTAGTATGTTTGTGACCTAGACTCCTACCGTAGCTGAAGTGCAAGCCTTCATTCCCCAACTCCAAGAAGATAGGCATTATAGATATATTGGTAAAGAATGGATTGAGAAACTTAAATCAGAAGGAGTCACAATCATGAAGCAGATTGGTAATGTTATCTTAAGATTGGAAACAAAAAAAAGATAACATTATATCAAATAGCAACACTCTGGTAGGAGAAAGGGTGAAGTGTGAAGATTGTATCTCCCTCTCGAAGATGGTCATCCAAATGAAAGCCAAAGAAGTCGTGGAAGCTAAAATCTTACCAAAGGGAGATGAGCCTCTATTCAAGTGGCTTCAAAGCATGCAATTTAAAACTAAGATGATCTAGTCTACAAAAAAACGGCTTAGAGAAATAGAGGAAAAGGTGAAGAAGACACAGGACAGAGGATTTGAACTTATGAGAGGATTACATATAGACTCTCAAACTAGTGGCTAAGGAAAAGCACTTATTGGAGTCATTGTCATGAAGGAAAACATTTCTAGATTCCTAGATAGTTTTTCAGACATAAACGTCCATTATCAAGACAAAATCACTAAATTATAGGCACTCAGTGGATGTATACGCGTGGCCAAAGAGGAACTGCCAAATCGGTCCTATGTTGTGAAGGAATTGGCTAGAGAGCATTCTAAATGGCTCTTAAGGTATATTAATATCCATGTACCCATACATGAAGAGATAATTCCAATAATGGTTGCAGCTAAGGGATATAGGGAAAAAACAAAAAAGGGGAAGAAGTCTGAATGATTCATATTATGCCCCCTTTTTGTTTTCTTTTGTAATTTTGTAATATGACAAACTGGCACCTTGCCATTTGTCATTTTTAGAAGATGAACCAATTAAGCTTCCATTGTAATGGTCATCTCAAAACTCTATATGCATGAAATTAAAATATTAATGAAAGGTCAGCAAATTTTTGTTGTGAAGTACTTTTTGTTGCTAAGACAATTGAATGGTGTTTTATGTCAACCATTTTTTGTTCTAGTTGTGGTTATATTTAGCTTACATTTTCTATTATGTTTGAGTCAGAACGAGGGAAAAACAAAGTTTCACCTCCCCTATTTTGAAGCAACACATGAATGTAATAGGTGTTGTTATTGTTCATTCAAAGAGAAATCCCTTCAGCATTTTTCAATTTATTAATCACAATTCAAATTCAAATTCGCTTATTTAAGTATTAGCAATTATTTAGATAAGTCTTATGAGTTCATAAGATGTGTGAATGCATAAAACTAATTTGGCATTTAGAAATTTCTATTTGCCTGAGTTAGATTCTATTTAGGTCTAGCTTGGTTATTCCTCTTATGTTCTTGGGTTAAGAACATACCCCCAAATTAGTTTAGGAAGAAAACATAATTCATTGCAAATTTGTTTTAGGGAGCTGCACCTACCAATTCAAAGAGAAGCCAACTTATCCACAAGTGGCTTTTCAATTGTTTGTAATCAGATATTGTTCCAAGTTGGGCATTTAAGAGTAATAATCTATTTACCAACAATATTCTTCCTACAAAGGTTTCAAAGTCTACCAAATGGATGTAAAGTCTACTTTTCTGAATGGAATACTAAAAGAGGAAGTCTACATAGAACAACTAGAGGGATTTATTGATGACACCAATAAGGATATGGTTTGCAAACTACATAAAGCACTCTATGGTTTGAAGAAAACACCTAGAGCATGGTATGAGAGACTACACAAATATCTTGTAAAGATAGGATTTGAGAGAATAGATGACAAAAATAACCTATATATCAAGGTAGAAAAAGGTAAAGATATTCTGATATCATAAATCTTTGTTGATGATGTAATATTTGGAGGAAAAGATGCCCTGTGCAAAGATTTTTTTGACCAAATGAAGAATGAGTTTGAGATGTCAATGTTTGTAGAAATCAAATTCTTTGTTGGATTAAAAGTACATCAACTAAAGCATGGTATATTTGTGACCCAATCAAAATATATCAGGGAGTTACTCAAGACATTTGATTCAAAAGACTCAAAACCAGTCAGTAAACCAATGGTAATAAGACTTAAGTTATCCCAGAATGATGAGTCAGCTGAAGTAAATCAGACAATATATAGATCAATGATTGGAAAATTACAATATGTTGCGCATAGTAGACCAAACATTGCATTAGCTATTGGAATAGTGGCAAGATTTTTTGCTAACCTAAGAGAAAATCATCTAATGGCAATAAAAAGAATACTGAGGTACCTAAAAGGAACATATGACTTTGGATTGTATTGCAAGAGGAGTGAAAAGTTTGAGTTGAAAGCTTACACTAATGCAGACTGGGGAGGTAATATTGATGACAGAAAGAGCACTAGTGGAGAAGCACCTTTCTTAGGGAAAAGATTGGTTATCTTGACCAGAAAAAAGAAAAGTTGTACCTCATAGTCCATAGCAAAAGTTGAGTATGTTGTTGTTGCTATCAACTGCACCAATATTGTATGGATCAAACATCTGTTGCAAGGTATGAAGGAAGAGATAACTGAACCGATGATACTCTATTGTGATGACAAAAGTGCCATCAACATATCAAAGAATCCTATAATGCATGCTAAAATAAAGCATATTGCAATTATGTATCACCATGTAAGAGAACTGGTGGAAGATAAGTAAGTAAGGATGGAATATGTTAGCTCAAAGGAACAAATTGCTGACATTTTCACAAAAGCACTACCTAAAGATGCATTTGAGTATCTTAGAGGTAAGTTAAGGGTGATACCCTTAGCTAAGGCTACTTAAGTAACAACAAGATTGCCCTGCATCAAATGAGTTGATTGTTGAAATATTACAAATTGATGCAAAGGATACTTACTTTAGGTTTTTGCCTAAAGGAATCAAAGTAAAAAAATTCCAAATCAATCACAAGCAAGGTGATAGAGAGAGAAATTGGAGTACCTACAAATGCTACACTTCTATGTTAAGAGGATGAAAAAGTATGTCTTTGGCATTGTTGTCAAAGAGGGTGAAATAGCAGAAACTATTCAAATTTACAAGATCAAATGGATAGAGGGAGAAGTAGTTGATACTAGAATAACAGAAAATGGTCAATTCATACAAAGGGAGAAATAATGTAAGAGGGAGTCAGGAGTAGTACAAGATCAAAGTGAATAGTGGTGAGCCACAAAAAAGAGGGAGAAAAAGGATGTTTAGGAAGAATAGTAGAAAACAAGCAGAAAGGAAATAATAGCTCAAAGGGAGAAAATAGTGTAGACAAGAATCAATCAAAAGAATAGCATAACAAAAAGAAGAAGATAGTGTATTAGCAAAGAATTCAGAAGAGTCATAAGCTAGTTTATGTTGCTGATAGAATAAATAGTTTTGAATAAAGTTTTCTTTTTGGGATTTGATTTACTATTTTAACCTAGTTAGCATTTTGATAACTTGGTTGATTAGTTTGGTTTTCAATCAATGCCAAAGAGGGAGATTGTTGGAAATCTGATTGAAAAGATCATTATTGAAGAACAAAGAAGGAGATTGTTGATGAAGAATGTTTTCAATCATTGTTTTGTTACTAATGTCAAACCTACTGTTTGTTGGAATGACAATTTCTTATAAGATCCAAGTACTATCACTTAGTTGATTGATGAAGTGGATTTAATCAACAAGATGTAACAAAAACACTGAAGGAAAAGGTTGATTTATGGTTTTTTAATGAAGTACAAGGATCAGTTAAGACATTGGTAAAATGATGTATTGACAATATACTTGAAGATACAGAGGTTGGCCACATGTAGAAACAATAGAAGAATAAGTTGTAACAAGATTATCTGCAAAGCTTAATTAAGTTCATTAGTGAGTGCCGAGAAAGCTAGTTCATGATGAGAAAATTTTTAGTTAGTGTCAAGCAAATGAAAAATCTAGTGTGTGCCGAGTGATATAGAAGGAGCCGACCAAGTTTAGGTGCTGAGTAAGTAATAGGTGTCGAGCATAAAAAAACTTAGTGGATGCCAAGTGAATCCATAGTAGATGTTGAGCATCAATAAAATGTAGTTTGTGTCGAGTAACACAGTATGTGTTGAGCACCAAAATTTCAATGATGCCCAGTTGTTGCATTATTTGAAAAGTCAAAGATTTGCCAGATCTAAGTTGACAAGTTTGTTATCTTAAATTTTGTGAACCAGATGAAGGATAAGAATGATGAGCTGGAGGCACAGAATTTTAGATAAACTATTTTTAGGTGAATTCAGAAGAATTCTTCATGATGTTTGTGGAAGGAACAAGATATGGGTTGGATTCAATGAATCCTATGTAATCCTTTTGAACTAAAATTAAAGGAGGGAAGAAATGAGTGGGAAAAGCAATTCCATACTTCTATTTAAGGTGTCACAGGCCTAGAAGTTAGAGTTTCTAGAGTGCCAAATTGTGAAGTGGTTCAAGGGTGTCAAGGAGGAGACAGTGAGAAGAAGGAAGAATACAGAATAGAAACTCTACTTCAATAAGTGATTAAAAAGAAAGTATTTCATTGGTACATCAAGCATGAAGACTTAAGGAGATAAAGCTTAAAAGGAGGAAAGGGTGTCAGGGATGGAGAGACTAAAAGCCAAGAAATTTGTGAAAAGCTGAAAAGTGATATGAATTCTACAAGATAAGTTGTGAGTTGTATCAGGTCAAAGCCCTTGTTGTTACTCTCTAAAAATTGTGTTAACTAGGGTAAAATCCTATGAACTTAGGTTGGTTTAACAACCATTTGTAAATCCTTTAACAAGGTGGCATTCCAAGTGAATGTTCTAAAGTCCTTTAACCAGACCCACTTCTAACAGGGTGGTTAAATCCTTTAACAGGACATGTTTAACAGTGTGTTGTAGCCTTTAATAAGGTAGGCTTTTCACATGGCATGACTTCAGAATAGTGAGAATTGAGTAGCATGTTATTGGTGGTTTTTCTCAAATTGGGTTTCCATGTAAATCACTATGTTATGTGTTGGTCTTTTATGTGTTATGTTGCATGTTGATTTATAGTAACTTGCTAAGTAGGAAAGTTTAAGCTTGGAAGCATAAACAATTTAATGAGTTCACTATACTTGGTGAAAAAGTTTTATTAGGACATTGGACCTTGAATAAATCATTCACCCCCCCTCTTATTTATTCTAAAGCATTTTTAACATGAAGTCCTTGGTGTTTGACACACACTATGACTTCAATGTTGTCACTCAAAATCTAAATGACTCGGCATGCACTGCCTGCTTGGCTCCTGAATCACTTAGCACTTACTATGTACTTGGTACTTGAGTGACTCGGCATATGCGTGACTCAGCACTCACTGTTTACTCGACATGCTGTAACTTATGTGTTGTGCTTGACATACGTTACTTGTTTGGCATGAACTAAGTAAACAACTTAAGTGTATAGACACTCACTTGTCAAAACTAATCTGAGATTAACAATCTCCCACTTTGACATGAGTGTCAAAAACACTTGATAATACATTAATATTCTTATTCTTATGAGTATAACACAAATGATTATTTTTCTTCTATACAAAATATCAAAATATCAAAATTTTAATACATGAATTAATACCTCAAAATCTCATCACTCCCCCTTGTTGTTTGATCTATTATGTTCTGAACTCTGTCTATCAAAATCTTTCTCCTACTTAGTAGATTTGCATCAACTAATACTATTTCTCTACTTTTTACTTGCTTGCTCTCCCACTCGCCCTTACTACCCCATTCTTGCTCTTTTTGTTACTCCCCCATCTCTCTTACTCCCCTTTTTTGACACTAATGTCAATGGGTTATACTCTAATATTTTATTTGTCCAAAAAATATTTATGGGCCTCAAGTATTATTTTAAGAGCTACAACCCAATTATCACAAGCTACCTCCAAAGACTTAATTTGGATAGCCAACTCGGTAGCAAGGTGTACTAAGCCATCTAATGTAGAAAGATTGGGGTCTTTAGTCATAAGTGTTTTTGTATAGCATAGTTCCTTGTGTAAAATCTCCATATGAGGAGTCAATGTAGACTGCATTGTGATCAATTTAGCCCTTATATTGGCTTCATTTTCTTATAGTGTTGCTAACTAACTTTGGGATTGAAAAAGGGTCCTAAAGTGTTTCTCACTTTGAGCTGGAGCCATGGGCAATTTTTCACTAGATGACTGCATTTGACTCTCCAAACTTAGGATGTGACACCTTATCTCCTATGTGAAGAGTTTGGGACTACACAATTTGGTGTACAAAGAGAAAATGTTCTCTAGTACCTTCTTTACACTATCTATCTTAGTTTCCAATGCAACTTGTGTTAGTACTATATCACTAGATATATTCTCATTCACTTTATTTTGAAACTTCTTCTCAGAACATTCTAATATTTTGACATTAGTCTCTAGGTCTGTGTCACTTATTCTTTCCACTATATTGGTCAATTGTTTAATGATTGGCTTTGTTGCATCTAGAATAGGAAAATTGAATGCATCTAAGAAAATGTCTTTGATCTCAATCAAAGCTTGCTTCTACCTATGTTCCCTTCTGAATAGTTCTTGATGTTTCTTTCTTTCTAGGGCCTCTTAAGTATACCCATATGCTAAATTTTTATTACTGCATAATCAAACTTAGGCAGTACAATTTCTTCATCTAGGCTAATATCTCCATAACAAATTACCTCTTCTACCTTAGATGAGCTAGAAATCAACACTGAGAATTGCAAAGGTGTTGCATCTGTGCTCAGCCTTTGAAGATTTTGATTGGAAGGAGTTATAGATTCTGGTAATGTCACCAATGCTTAGATTGCTACTATCTCCTTTGGCTTGGGTGTCAAACTTGTCTCTTTAGGCTTTTCCTTTTCTACCTCTTTGATTTCAATTGCACCTTGATCTTGTGCTGGAGGTGCAGGTGTATCTACTTGACCTATTTATCTTTGTGTCCCATCATTGACTAGTGTGTCCACCTTGTCTTCTCCAACTATCTCAACCTTATCTTTCTCAGGTTCTTATGCTTTTTTTGAGATTGGAGAGCCTTCCATGAGTGTATTGATAGTACATCCTACTATCTCCTTCCTTTGATATACAACTAAGGTTTGTGAAGGTTGTACACCTATGACTTGAGGAGTGATTACAAATAGTTCTTGTGTTTTCACTTCCTCCCCTGCAGTCATAGTCTCTAACTTCTAAATTTCAATTACACTAACCAATATAGGGTTGTCACATAATTTGGCTTGAAAAATAGATTGGATGGGTATCCTTTTCAAATCTTCCTCTGTTAGGGGATTGATGTTCTGATCATACTTGCCACCTGTGGAGGGTTGGCACTCGACATTAGTGTATCTTGTACACTCTATTCTTGTTGCTTCTCTTCATTAGCTATTGCTTGATTATCAACATCCATATTAGTGCCTCCCTAAACTATGTCTTTATCTTTATCATCTACCTCAATAGGTTCTTGATTAGTGTCGTTGGTTGTGGCTAGTCCATAGGTGATCTTTCATATTTGTTTGGACTTATGGACAACATCCTCTATTTTGTTCTGTAATATGCTAAATGCCCTATACTTAGGTACAAATATGATAGCATATTTCTTAGTGTCTTTTATCATTTTAGCCTTGCTGAGTTCTAGCATAACTTGAGCAAGGGATGTCTCCCTAATTTTCTTTTCTATATCTAAACAATAGTCCCATTTTTGCTCAACTCTTTCATATAAACTCTTAGGTATGGAGTTGACAATTTCTAAAGGATTTTTCTTAAAAGTAGCCATCATGGCATATATTGTCTCCTTTACTTGATTCTTCTCAATCTTTCCAAGATTATCAAATTCAATACAAGAGAAACTTGACAAATCAACATTATTTCTAACATTCTCACATAAATTATCTAAGTCTAAGGATGGATTGTGACTCAGAATTGGTTTTTGTCATCAAATTCACTCCTTTCCTCATCAGATTCAGCCTAAGCAACATACTTTTTTTATTGGTCTTTTATGTGCTCCACCTTCCTACTCTTTAGTCTTGGCTACCTCTTTAGCCTTCCATGTAGTGACTCTTGTACCAACCTTTGTGGTAGGTGTTGTTGGTTTGGGCTGACTAGGTTTTGCAACATTCTTTGGTTTTGTCACTACTTGTGTCTTGGCCTTTCTTTTCTTCCTATCAATAGAAATAGGTGCTTCCTCAACTTCTTCTTCCTCAACACCTTCTGTAGTTTCTATTTCCTCTTCTTTCTGATCCTCTCCCTAACCTTGTGTCAGTGCCAATTATGCTTGAACCTGTGTATCCTCTTCCTCTTCTTCTTCTTCCTTAGCTCCTTCACCAAATTGTTTCTTCAATTTCTTCACCAATTTGTTCTTCTTTCTAACTACAAAATTAGTCTTCAACTCTATAGTTATCTTTGATTTTTCCAATTCATATCTACACAAATGCTTTGGCTTCTTTGTCCACTTCTTCTACAAGTAATGTTGTGATTGTTGTAGAGGTCTCATCAACATTTATCTCATAACCTAATGGCCTTGGCCATCTCACCCTAGGAATTGTTGCTTGTAAATATGTGTAATTAATATCAACTAGGAAGCAAAAATCCTCATAATGGTTCTCCACTAGTGACACTGGTATCCTTAATCTCTTCTTCATAGATTGTTTAAAATATTCAAAACAACTAGTCATTATTGACTCAAATTTATTACATAATTGTTCAATGAACTCTCCTATTTGAACTACAATTGATCTATTTGTCTTCCATGCAACCTTACCAAATGTAGGAAATGTATTCTATACATAGAAGAAAATACATACCAAAATATATCCAAATTTACATTGAGCACTCTTGGTTTTCCTTATTGTTCCCAGAATTTCAATCAATTGTTGCAACTACAACTTAGCAAGATCATAAGTATGATCTTTCTTCATAATTTTGTACCCCATATCCACTACAATGCACTTGATTGATAAAACTTTTATGCTATTTCCCTCACTGTAAAAGCTATTAGGGGATCTATGATTGTGTCGATGGTCATTCCCCTTTTGTTCCATACAACCCCTATGTTCTTTTCAATGACTTCCTTTGACTCACTTCTCATAGTCTTTGGCTGATTTAGGGTTGGATACCCTATTACCCTATGAATTATCTTCTTTGTGATTTTAATTGGCCCATTATCTAACCATACCAAGCTATCATGAATTTTTCTTAAGACAATCTTAATCCACTTAGTTTTGATGACATTGGGGAAATCTAGGGCATGAATTAACCCTTTCTTCTCTATAATCTTGCATTCATCCTTCAACTCTCTATTTTCACAGTCTTCCATATTCATCTCTAATTTCCATATCTCCTATGCTTCCAATCTTGCAATTGTAACAATTCCTAACATCTTGAATCATCAACAGTCGTGGCGGTATCATAGACAACGCATTGGAGGGATCTTGTTTGTATGCTATATATAGAATAGCCTTGAAAATAGGTTGTTTTATCTTATTGCTAATTAACTAAACATTTAAAACCTCCTTTCCCTCTACACCTTTAGTTTTGGATGAACTAGATGTCATCACATAAATCTAGGGTTTGCAAAATTTGAAACTATGTAGCTTAGCACATGATAAATACCTTATAAATCCTAATGAAATAGTGTTGAACAACCATTCAAATCTCCTACAAACACTTCAAATGAAAATTTGTAGACCACCTTTAGCTCTTCATGTTCTTTCTTGATCTCAAATGATGTTAAATGATCATAAATTGATCAAATAACCCTTAAAATGCTACAATTAATGCTAAGTGCTTACATAGTTGGACAAAAATCTTTCCCCCTTCAATGTGATCATGTTGCTTACAATGTATCTAAGATGATGTGATTAGAATTATTCAATTCTTTAAACCCTTACATTTTTTGCAAGGACAATAACATTTTTCTGTGTAAATTACAATAGGAAAGGTAAACTCTGGGGTGGGGTTGAATCAATGCTTTAAACTTTAACCCATAAAAATATTCACCACACATCCATCTCACATATTCAATAAGTAAACTAAAATACCATGTAAAGAATATACATCTAAAGCATGTAAACAAGTAAGCATTCACAAATATATGACACAAGATGTGATTACCTAGAAACCCTCCAATGAGAAGGTAAAACTAGGGTGGGGATGGCACCCACAAATATTCACTACTACAGTAATAAAGTGTATCCAATGAAGGTCACAATGTTTGATCATGAAACAAGATCTACCCTATGAAAGGTCTACCCTATTAAAGGCTTGCAAAGACTATTAGGTCATACCCTATTAAAGGATTTCAACACCTTGTTAGAAGTGCGTCTGATTGAAGGACTTCAACTCACAATTAAGTAAGCACCTTGTGAGAGGATTTCAATATAGCTTATTAGGACTACTCCATTAAGAGATTTAACTAATTCACTTGTTAGAATGGCTTAGAAATGATCCTGCAATTAGAACTCTGTTGCTTGATGATTGATCACCTCTATACTGACATATACTTGATCCTTCATGATGAAATGTCTCTCTACTATTCACTATTTCCTTCCTTTGTTCTCCTTTAACTGATTTTGCAATTCAATTTAGATCATAATACCTTGGTCACAATGAATGTATTGGTTTGCACATTCAAGTCTCTCCTTGATCATTCATTGATTCCCTCTTTGCTCATTAGAAATTTAGGGTTTTTTACTCCTTAAGAAGACCTAGGTGACTTAGGCTTAGGTATGAATCAACGAATTTGATTCATCCATATTGCTGCTTAAAACTTCTCTTTACCCAATTGGTGCATGTAATACATAGGAATTTGCAATAAATATTCATCCTTATCAATAGAATATTGTAAGTCAATCCTTAAGTAGGCCCAAAAATGATTTACACAGTAGTTTGTGCTAATACAAACAACTATGACAAAACTATGTTACTCAACATCTAAAGTCCCTGGTTCTTGGCACACGCTATGAATTCAATTCTATCACTTGGCATCTAAATGACTCAGCATGCACTGCCTACTCAGATCCTAAATGACTTGGTACTTACTATCTTCTCAACACTTGAGTGACTCGACATATGAGTGACTCAGCACTCACTATTTACTTGGCATGCTCTAACTCATGTGTTGTGCTCAATATACATTACTTGTTTGGCATGAACTAAGTAAATGACTTAAGTATATAGACACTCACTTGTCATAACTAATTTGAGATTAACATTTCCATCGCCATTTCTTTTTAATTGATACCACAATCTAGCAATTGTCACCTTATTTTGTTCTAGGTTCATATTGTTAGGTGTGGACTTTCTTCACAAGAAAATATTTGGGCTATAAAATAATAACAAATATAAATATAAAAGAATTAGTAGTATCTTGTATATAATCAATAATAATAAAATAATTAAATATTACTATCTCTTCAGTACAGATGGCATCTAAAAAAATCAAATGAATTATACAATATAAATATTGGCATTGATTTTGAACAATATAGCATTAGCATTAATTCTAGACTTCATTCAACTTGGTAGAAAGCTTTTGAAATTTTACACAAATGAGGTAAGGCCAGAGAAAGTGCATACCATATTGTGATGATCCATGCTACCTAACTATGTCCAAGATGTCTACACACTGGAGGCATACTCTGCATACCAGGTTGCCTATATACATAGGATCAAGACCCTTGAACTACTCACTCTAATGAATATGTATTTTTGGTTTCTAATTATTTTGATGTAGTTGTATTCCTATAACAACTGGTGAGCTTTACTCACCTAATACAACTCCTCACCATCATACACCCACTCGACAAATCAAATGGTTTTCTATAATTACAATCCTGTAATACCCTAGTGTAACCTTTGTGTTGAAATTTATAGTTAATGTAAGGTCAACCTATATACATCCTAACTCAATCCTTATATATTTATGTTTAAAATCTTGTGACAATAATCCATGGGTCTAAATAGACCAGTTAAGTTAATGCTAGCTAGGAACAACTGATTGTTCATTTTATTGTACCTAATTTGATGATAGTTCTATAGGAATTTGTAAGCAACCCAGCTACTCAGCAACTAGACCAATTGACCTATATACATCCTAACTCATTCCTTATATAGTAATGTTTAAAATCTTGTGGCCATGCTACCTTTTGACTGAGTTTTATTATTTATATACATACATACATACATACATATGCACATATATATACATATACATATGTATATACATACTTTCATACATACATACACACATATATATATATATATATACATACATACATACATATATACATATATATATACATACATACATACATATATATATATACATACATACATATATATATATATATATACATACATACATATATACATATATATATATATATGTATATATATATATATATATGTATATATATATATGTATGTATGTATATATATATATATACATACATACATATATATACATACATACATACATATATATATATATATATACATACATACATATATATATATACATACATACATACATATATATATATATATACATACATACATACATATATATATCTATATATACATACATACATATATATATATGCATACATACATATATATATATATGCATACATACATATACATACATACATACATACATACATACATACATACATACATACATACATACATACATACATACATACATACATACATACATACATACATATATATATATATATATATATATATATATATATATATATATATATATATATATGTAAATACATACATACATACATACATATACATCGATAAAAAGGGCAGCCAATGAAATCCTAGATCTTGGTGTAGGGGCCCTAGGTCCTAAATAAGGTGGTCAAACACTAGGTAGGATAGTATAGAAGGTCAATAAGCATCCAAGTTGACACACGATAGTTTAAGGAATCTCAAACATGCATTTAGGCAAGTTGTTTACATTTTGTAATAAGGTTATAAGCAAGTCAAAGGTTGGTCAACAATTGCTCAAACATTGTGAGTTGACCAAAAATCTCCATTTTTATGTTTTATAATATTTTTACATATAGTGGTATATTTTTTAAGGTACGTGGAGTCTTTTATTTGAAGTTTGTGTAAAAGTTGTAAAAAAAATGCAAAAATTGCAATAAAAGTTGTCATGCAACTTTTTGCATTTTTTCTTGTAATCTCAAAGTCTAATAGCCATATCATTATTTTGAGTGAACCTAGAAGGATGAAGTTGTAAGGTTGAGAATTGTGACCTATAAATCGATTATCTTCAACCTAGTCTAGGGTTGGAATAGTATTTTAAGGATTTGGGATGAAATTAGAATCCTTTCAGTGGAAAAATCATGCACAGTTAGATTAAATCTTTCTAAAATCTATTTGCAGAGTGATAATTAGTTGTTGTTCTATTTTTATAGTTGAGTTTTTGAGGATTGATGAATTTAATAACTTGTTTTTGTCGAATAGGAGAAAGTAGTTTTTGTTTTGGATTTTATTAAGCCTATTGTTTACCCTACCTTGCAATTAGGGTTTGAATGAAAATAACAAATATCTCCTAATTTCCATAGTGAAAACTCTTGATGGTTGGTGAGTAGAAGGGTATGAGTATGGGGAAGAAATTCTTGGTTTATGTTTTAAAAAACTCCACCTATTTGTATTGTTCCTTCAACATCTGAGTCTCAAGTTTCAACAATCAAACTATTAGACATGTTGACAGACTGTGATTACATTGTAGAGATCAAATATATATTGCACATAGATTTAATAAGAAAACCTCTATTTTTGCAGGATTATGAGTTTTGTTCATTGTTTTGGCTATCTTTGAAGGAAAGTTGATCTTGAATGAAATAAGGACATTAACCTATGATCTAATCTTCCACTTTCATGCATTGATTGAAGGTTTCCAGAAATGTTTCATTCATATTTTGTTCATTGTCATAATACTTTCTAGTTTCCTGGCAATTTTGATGACTCAATTATGAAATAGTCATTCCATGAATGTAAATTTCTATTTCTCATGGAATGGCTTGTTTCCAATATTTATTATAGAAACTAAGCATTCTACATGCATTTGTGAAGTAGGGAATGAAGTATTTTGGTGATTACCATAACTAATTTAAGGAATTTTACATTGAAATTGTTGGGTATGCTACAGTAGTAGCACATTGGCCTTAAGAGGTGGCTAATTTTATGTTGGATTGTATCTACATATGGAAAGGAAAAGGTGTTCCATCCATTAGTTGTTGAAGAAAGTGTTGGGAAAGTATAGATTGAGGAAGCCCTAGTTTTTAAGGGTTTTGAAACACAATTGGGACTTTTGCACTTGCAGGGTCTATAAACTCAAATTGATTGCAAATTCCTTTAACTCAGCTCATTTTATGAGACTATGGAGAATCTTGAAGTTTGGGGGTAAGTTTCACTCATAGTTTCTTTGCAAATCCATCATCTAGGAGGTTTAAATTGCCAAAAAAGCATTAAAACAAAGACTATTTCCAAAGTAGCCCTATCTATCATTTTTGGCATGTTGAAGTATTCAATAAACGGTATAACTAATGTAACCCTACAATTAAATGATCATAATTTTCCTATTTTTGTTGTATGCCTGAGTGCATAACTAATGTAGAGTTGTAGCTTCACTACATTTATGTACATAAATTTGAATAAATAGACCACTTTTTCTTTTTCTTTGATTTTATCTAACCTAATGGTCTAATAGACTTGTAAGATGGTACTTGTTGCAACTTTTGAAGAATGAAAATTTGTGAGAAATAAATTGTATCTAATATTCAACGCTAGATTTTTCCAAAGCTCCTAACATGGAGCTTGCTTTAGCCAACAATTAAAAAATTATGCTTTAGAACTTGCATTAGCTCTACAACTTTAGAGGAGTTGAGAAAAAAAATTTACTTGAATCTTTTTATTAAAACCCATGTACCTATTTTTTACTTTTTGTTTTCTTGCCCAGAAATATGTATATCATATGAGTGAGAGAAAATGCAATCACAAATTTGTATGCTATATACAAATAGAAGTGCCAAGAATCATAGATTTCTTGATAAACTAGCCTTAATGTTCACACTGACAGTAACTATTTGAAAATAATGCTTCAAGAAAAATAGAAAGAGTATGTCTACAAAAAAATTAAATATCAAACTAAGGTATATCCCTATACCATCCAACCCAATGACTCCATATATCTCTAGCAAATAGTTTTCAATGGGTATATCTTAATGAAACAAATGAGTTTTAGATATCAATCAAAAGGAAGCAAAATAGAGCCATTTTCCTAATTGGCAAGGTTACTAGGCCAATCTTGTGGATTTTCTAGTTTATGACCATAGTGAGTTTGTAGAAGGGAAGAACCACTTCAATCACCTTATAGTTGGTATTTTGAGACCATTCAAACCACCTTGGATCATAGTATATGTCTTGGAAAATTATTTAGGTGTTGGAAACATTAAAGGTCATTTCATTACATTGAAACTTGTGGATTTTTTCTTTTTCCTTACTCGTTGATCCGGTCTTAATCCCACCATGACATATACATACATACATATATACATACATATACATACATACATACATATATACATACATATATACATAAATACATACATACATATACATACATACATATATACATACATACATATACATACAAACATGTATATACACATACATACATACATACATACATACATACATCTGCATATACAATTTTATCACCTCATTTAATTAACTTTACTTTCAAATGAAAATTTAGGAAGTAAAATATTTAGGTACATTTTAAAAAAGAAACTGAATTTTTTAGTGGAGAGAGTCTTGTGCAAAGAATATGGCCTTGTTTTAACCATGAAGGCATACACCCATTTTGTTATCACAGTCAACGGCACTTCTTTGGTTTAGTAAACACGCTTTTCATATTGAGTTTCTACACTCCATAATTTCACAATCCTACTTAACCTAAAATCTTAGACAACTAGGTCTTTACAAAATCCAATCAAGAAATTGGGCAAGATCTTCTAAGGGGGTTATCATACCAGCTCTATTGCTCTAATGAAACAAGGTGAGAATATGAATGTAATTCAAATGAGGTATTCTATATCCTTTATAAAAATGTTTTCCCATTTCCTAATTTGTCACCTGAATTTCTCTCTACTTGGTGTGTGAATGATGTTTTAGAGGGTGATTTGAACAATTAAGGAAGTCACAAACAAAAATTACCTTGAACCCTTACAATGAAAATCAAAATTATTGTGAACCCCTATGGCCTTGAAATCAAGGAAATTACAATGAGAATGAAAATGAAATGTACCCTAAACCTTTATGACCTTGAAATTAAGGAAGTTCCACACAGAAGAGGATGCAGAGAATGAAAATTAATCCATCAACCTTACCTTGATGGTAATAAAAAGCTCTTAATTGGTCACACCTAAAGCCTCCCACCCACACTTTGTCATGTGAATAAATGAAGTTTCACTTTTCTTTTCTTTTTTGTTTATATCCCCAATAACATTAAAATTTTTACTCCAAACTTAACTGCCATCAAAATTTTAATGTTATCAAGATAAAAAAATTAATTTAAATGAATTTGACAAGCCAAATAGGCCTGTCATCAAAAATTAACATCAAAAATGACCTTCAAATGTACTAGTGTTTAGTTGATGCTAAGCACCAATTATAGGACCTAGAAAATAGGCTAATGTATAACATACTATGAGAAAATCACAAACCTAATAAACATATGTTAACACCCTCTAGTCTACCATGAAAGCCAAATGAATAAAGAAATAAAAAATATATTAAAATTCCCTCTGTCACTTGTAGCTCCCATGTCCTTTCTTCTCCATATGATGTAGCTCCAAATTGCCTATAATGCACACAATTATGAAACAAAAGCCTATGAAAGTGATGATTCTATGAGAATACTAAAAGTTGTGATTTAAGCTTGAGAGAAATGGTGTGAGAATACAAAGAAGCTAAGGACCGGAAATGAGAGGAAGAACGCTCATTTTATAATCAACACACAAGGTGAGAGCATTGGATTTGTCACCCTTGGATATGTGACTTGGCAAGAGATTCCTTGGAGAATCCATGATGCATATGAAACAAGATTCCAAGTGTAGGATTGTATGACGCTTGGAAGTCAAACTTGACTAAAGATGGAAGGGAATCTATGATGCATCATATGACACCTCAAACCCACTTAAAACCAAGAATCTATGACAATGGAAGCCAAATATGGATGTGCATAAGAGAATAAGAATATTGGATTATGACATATCTTAGCCAAGTCTCAAAAGAGAATCCACGAGGTGTCACATCCATGTGTCACAATGATGTCAATATTTTGTGGAATATTTGAATTAAAAATCCAAGATTTCACACAAATAACAATTAGTAAAAATGGAATTAATGGTGGAAAAATGTGACTTAAGAAATTAAGAATTTCCATGGTTTGTGAATGATGAACTAATTAATTAATAAAATATCAATTAATTGAGGAGGTTATTTAGGAAGAATAATTACTAAAATGACATAGGATTAAATTATGGATTATTTAATCCTATAGAGAAAATTAGTAAATGATTGGCCAATTTGATTAAATAGGTGCGACAGTATCCTTTGATGAGATGAGATGATGATGTAAACTGACTAGGGTGATGATAGGTAGACCAAAGCCATGGTCAAATTGATTGATTGAATAACATGACAAGGACACATGACATGAGTTAAGGATATGTAACACTTAACCGACATTGTAAAATGCTACAGGATCGAGATTGATAGATATGGTTGATCATAATAATACTGACGGATGCTGTCAATATTATTAAAATGGTTTGACGATGTCATGATTTGGCACTAAGGGACTCAAAAATGTCCATGCTCGAATGACAAGAATGATAGTTTGACCTAGCACTGAGAGCCATGACAATACTAAGGTCAGATTGATAAGATTTGGTAGATTGATATGTTTCAAAGGCATTGAAAGCCACAACAATGCCTAGGATCAGACAAATGATGATAGATTTGGATGTTTGACACATTTTGGGTTGATTAGGACTAATTTTGAGTTGATTTTCAGTGATTCCAAGTTGATTTGAAATGGTTTTAAGTTGATATGAAATGATTTCAAAATGATATGAAATTGATGCAAAAGAGGATACAAATGATGAAAGACACAGTTGAGATATGAATAAGTTGGCCAGAAGATCAAAATCAGTGGATTGAGAAAATGGGATGAATTAGTATGAAGAAGTGATGAAACTATAGATGTGAACCATTTTTTAGCATCTTCATTTTGTCCCTCTTTGATACAATGTGATTTAAAGCGTTGTGTCAAAGAATGCTAACGAAAAAGCCATAAAAGCATGCCCCAGTAATGGTGGTATATATTTATGCCCCCTTGAGAAATTGACCAACATAGGCATATGATAGGTGAATTTCATTGACAATGAGAAAATAAAACCATAGCAATTGATGGATCACAAATCTGAGCTAAAATGTGAAAGTTATGAGGTCTAGAGTGCAGAACAGGTTCAATAAGGAGCTGGAGAGTAATTTCATAGGTTACCACTCAAGAAAGTAACAAAATGATGAAAATGATAGGTAATTTTTTTCATAGAAAAGATACAAGTCAAACACAACTGACAGATTGCAAATTGGAGTTAAAATGCAAAAGTTATGGGTTCTGAAGTGCAACATAGGGGCTTTGGGAGCAGTTATGGGCATCCTACTACCCCAAGTGTGCCCAGTGCACACTTGGTAAGCCCAAGTGTTCCATGAGAGTACCAAGTGCGTGCACACTTGGGGAGCCCAAGTATTTCATGATAGTACCAAGTATGCCCATGGTGCTCTTGGGAAGCCCAAGTGCACTCAAAAAGTTTAGAATGTGCCTTGGAAGGCTCTAGGGGCAAAAATCAACCCAACAGGGGTCAATCAGGAGCCCAAGAGTAATTTATTGGGTTACCACTCAATATAGTGACAAAATAATGAAAATGATAGCTCATTTTGTTCACAAAAAAGATATGAGCCTAACGCAACTAACAGATTGCAAATCAGAGTTGAAACACAAAAGTTATGGCCTCCAGAGTGCAACATAGGGGCTCCAGGAGCAATTCTCTAGACATCTTACTACCCCAAGTGCCCCAAAATGCACCCAATGTGCACTTGGTAAGCCCAAGTGTGCTATGACAGTACCAAGTGCACCTTGGGCACACTTGGGAAGCCCAACTGCACTCTGAAAGTGCAGACTACACCCTAGAAGGCTCTAGGGGCAAAAAATCAGCCCCATTAGACTCGGAATGACCCAAAGCTATGCGTGCATGCCCAAAATGATGGAAGGATGTCATAACATGGGTGAAATCATCAAACATGGTCAGATTTGGTCAAATATGGTTAGAAAAATGCCAGACTAAGGTTGGACTAGGTGGAAAGCCACATAAAGTTGAGAACAGAGTAGGATTATGCAGGAATGCACATGAATGCCAGATGAAAATGAATTGGTGTATCAAAATACATGATCATGGTGGTGGATCAAGAGATGAATGATAGAAGACTAAGGAGATGAGATGAGAACCAATTAGATTGAGGTGAAAACTTTTGCTTTTAGAAAGTGCACTATTTGTCAAATGGAGCTATATTTTGATATGGAATATGGAATGCAATGCATCATGGCATGAAGGGCCAGAGCACAAAATGTAATCCTTTTGCATAAAAAAGCACGATGCAGATAGAAAATGACCTTATCCTTTCTGAGGCATACGTACATGCCCCAAACTCTCAAAGGTACATTGTAACAGACAGAAAATAAAAGATGACCATGGACCATCCTGGCCACTCTCATAGATCACATTATATCATTGAGTGGCATAGGAACATGATCAAAGAAAAAAACAAAGCAAAAATAAATCACTCACTAAACAGTGTGAGCCAATAGCTATTCTTGTCCATTATTACTTTCTTTTTATTGTTTTAGGTCTGTAGATAATGTTTGACAAGTTGTTCATGTGATAGTTTGTTTTGTTGATTTAGTTGATAGGTTCATAGTGACATGTTGGATTGATTGTCGGTTTACGTTTCTTAGATAGTGTGATTGTCGTGGAAGTGTAGTGCTTTGAATTTCAATTTGCAAAAGTGTGAGTGTTTATGCAAAAGGGATGATTATGTACAAGGTTTATTACAAATTTTTGCTAGGTTTTTGTGATTTTTAGGGTTTTTGGGATATTTGATGTTTTGTGTGACTAGTTTCTTCAGGACATTTTATGATTTTTAGTGCTTTTTTCAAGACATTTTATAGTTTTTTGGAATTTTTTTAGAATCATATTTGAATTTTTAGTATTTTTTCAAGATCATACTTGAATTTTAAAGTTTTTTTCAAGATCGTATTTGAATTTTTAGGATTTTTTCAGGATCATACTTGAATTTCAAAGATTTTTTAAGGATCGTATTTGAATTTTTAGGATTTTTTTAGGATCATATTTGAATTTTAAAGATTTTTTCAAGATTGTATTTGAATTTTTAGGATTTTTTTAGGATCGTATAAGCATGCAGAAATGTTAGCTCCAATCCGTTATGTAATAGGTCCAATGGATAAAAAGTGCTTAGGGATATGCCCCCAGTTCAAGTTCAAACTCATGCACCATGTAGGTAATATGCCCCCAGACAAGATGCAAACTATGTACAAAGGCCAATGACAAAGTATGTACAAACTGGTGATGCATTAGGTAAGATAACAATGGATATTAACCAGTTTATGAGCCATAGTCAAGGAGCCAAGGAGGTCTTGCAAGATGAAGGATAAAATCAAGGAATAGAAAAAGGGGAGAAAGCTAGATGGGATCCTAATAGATGGAGGAGAAACAATTGATTACACATGGTGCCTGTTTGCTAGGTTTTCACCATGGTATTTGCCCAGAGTGCCTGTTTGCTAGGTTTTCACTTTTAGACGAATTTTTTGTCTTTATTCAACTTTTCATGCCAAGACACCTATTTGCCAGGTTTTCATCAAGGCATCCATTTTTTCATGAATTTTTTCACTTTTTTTTCTTTTCTTTTTCATGACTTTTTTGCTTCTTTATTCTTGATATTTTTTCAAGACTTTTTTCCATTTTTTGATATTTTTTTCAGGACTATTTTTGCCATTTTTTCATTTTTTTAGGACTTTTAGATAGAATCAAGTGTAATACTTGTGAAGATGTATTCTATTGATGGACATGGGTAATGGTTCACCCTTTGGAGTCGCAAGCTGATATACTCCAGACCCAAATGATGCAGTAACTACATAAGGTCCTTCTCAATTTGGTTCAAATTTGACTTGCTTTTCTCTATGTTGTTGAGTCTTGTAGTTCATCTTCAGTACTAGATCACCAATCTCAAAATGATGACCTCATACGTTCTTGTTATAGCTCCATTTGATTCAAATTTGGTAAGCTTGGAGATGTGTCAAGGTAGCTCATCTTCGTTCATCAAGCATTTCCAGCTCATGGAGTCTAGATATGCAGTAGTTTTCATCATCAACAACATCTTGTAGGGATACTCTCAATGATGGAATTTCAACTTCAATGGGAAGTATGGCCTTGGTGCCATAGACAAGAGAGTATGGTGTTGCACCAGTAGGAGCATGCACACTTGTTTGGTAGGCCCAAAGAGCTGGATTTAGTTGTAGGTGCTAGTCTCAACCAGAATCATTGACAGTCTTTTGGAGAATCTTAATAGTGGTCTTATTAGATGCTTTAGCTTGGCCATTGCCCTGTGGCTAGTAAATACTAGAATATCCATGGTAGATGTTGTACTTCTTATAGAGCTTGTCCATATCCTTGTTTTGAAATGAACTACCATGGTCAGTAATAATAGCCAAGGGTACTCCATATTGACATATGATGTAGTTTAGATTAAACCTTGAAATCTACTTTCCAATAGTGAAGGTTAGAGGGGCAACTTCAATGCACTTGGTAAAATATTCTATTGTTGTGATAATGAACTTATGACCATCAGAGGATAGAGGAGAAATAGCTCCAATAAGATCAAATGCCCATTGCAAAAAGGGCCATGGAGATATGACTAGCTACAATTCTTGTTCTAGTGCATGGATCAGATTGCTATGTATTTGACACTTATGACATGTTTTCGAAAAATCATGGGCATCTTGTTCCATGGTTGGCCAATAGTATCCAACTCTAAGAAGTTTCTTGGCTAGACTCGGACCATTAAAATGACCTCCACATATAGCTTTGTGAACCTCATGTAAGGTATTTTCAACTTCTCATGAGTCAAGGCATCTAAGAAGGGTTTGGTCAAAGGATCTCTTGTAAAGGGTGTCACCGATGATGATGTATCTAACGGCTTGACAGATAAATGTTTGATGATCATTTTTGGATAAGTTGGGTGGTAAGATTTGGGCATGTAGGTAATCATAAATGTCTTGATACCAAGGAGAATTGGGACCAACAAGTTCACACACAAATTCAAATTGAGGGAGCTCAAATGCTGGAATCAAAAGTTGCTCTACAAGGAATTCACAACATTCCACATTTTGAGGCATTTCAATCATAGAAGTGATGGTGTCATAGCATCAACTTTCTTGTTGTGTATTCTTGGTAGCTGACGAAAAGAGATAGTGATAAATTTAGACTTAAGGAAGTTTTCCATCTACTTGTAAGGCATTAACTTAACATCTTTGGTTTCATAGTTATCATTGACTTGGTGGATGACCAACTGGGAATCACCAAAGACTTGTAAATGTTGAATGTTCCATTGGATAGCTATCTTGAGTCCTATGATCAGTGCCTCATATTCTACTATGTTTTTTTTACAATGGAATGCTATCCTATATGACTTGGGGATTATGTGTCCTTAGGGAGTGATGAACATAATGCCATCTCTTGAACCATTCTATGTATGTGATCCATCAAAGTAAATCTTCCATTCATTAGCTATATGGATGTTAAATATGGCTTCATCTGGAAAGTCTATCAACATAGGATGATCATCTATCATAGGTGCATCTACTAACTGATCGGCTATCACTTTCCCTTTGATTGCCTTTCTATCTACATATTCTATGTCAAATTCACTAAGGATCATGACCCATTTGACTAAGTGTCTTGTGAGAGTAGCCCTACTTAGGAGATACTTTAGTGGGTCAATCTTGGAGACATACATTGTTTTCTGATGGAGCATGTAATGTCTTAGCTTTTGGGCTACAAAGACGACAACAAGGAAAGCTTGTTCAAAGAGTGATTAATTTAGTTCATAGCCCACAATTGTTATGGTGATGTAATATATGGCTCGGTCTCATCCTTGTTCATTATTTTGTGCTAAGAGAGCTCCTAACATTGTATCTATAGTAGATATGTATAGAATGAATGGTTTTCCTGGAATAAGAGCCATTAAAATTGGTGGATGTAAAAGATAATCCTTGAGTTGTTTAAAATATTCTTGACACTGCTTGTTCCATTGAAAGGATACTCCCTTATGTAAGAGGTGTTTAAAGGAATGACACTTATCTGCCAGTTATGCAATGAATCTATGGATAGACTATAATCTTCCTTGTAGTCCTCTTAATTTTTTTAGATTTGTTGGAGTAGGCATATCAAGTATTGATTTTACTTTCTTGGGATCCACTTTGATGCCTTGTTGAGAAATAATATACCCTAGGAGCTTTCTAGAAACAACCCCAAATACACACTTTTTTGGATTTAGACGGAGTTTATAGCTTTCCACTATGTTGAATATCTAATGTAGGATGCCCAAATGATCTTTTCTTTTATAGGATTTGCAAAGTAAGTCATCAACATAGTCTTCCATTAGGATGTGCATGAAATCATGGAACATGGTAGTCATTTCTCTTTGATATGTTGCCCCAGTGTTTTTAAGACCAAATGGCATAACATTCCAATAGTATGTTCCCCAAGGACATGTAAAAGCTATTTTCTATTGATCTTTAGGGGCTATTCTTATCTTATTGTAGTCGAAAAAGCCATCCATTAGTGATAACATCTCATACCTAGTTGTCATGTCTACAGTGATATCTATATTTGGTAAAGGAAAATCATCCTTGGGACATGCCTTGTTAAGATCACAGAAGTCAATGCATATTCAAATGCCCTCAGAGTGTTTGCTTACTGGTACTATATTAGATATCCACGCTGTATAATCAATGGGTCTAATGAAGTTGACATCCAATAATTTCTTCAATTCAGCTTTGATAAGGAGGGCAACTTGAGGATGCATTTTTCTCAAAATTTTCTTTATTGGTTTCACTCCTAGCTTTAGCGGTAAGTGATGAAGGATTAGTTTAGGATCTAATTTGGGCATGTCTGCATAAGACCATGCAAAGTTGATCTACCTCTCTAGAAAGAATCTGACAAATTCATCATTGTCCTCTAGTGATAAGGAAGCTACAGAATGTATGACCTTGGGCTTGTTGGGAGTTCCTAAATTAATCTCTTCTATCATTTCCACAAGTAATGTTGATCTTTCCCTCAATGGAGGTGTGTGCAATCTTCCATCCTTAGGCACCTTAGAGAGGTTTTCACCCTTAGATATGTCCTTTATTTTTACTTTTTCATGGTCTAATGGTGCCTTTCAATTTTCACCAAGAGACCTAATTCTATCTTTTTTTGTTATTTTCTCAATTTTGTGACTGGAAGATGGAGTTGACTCCCAAAATATTCCATGACATTTAAATCAATGGAAAATCCAAACTTGTGATCACCTTGTGGTAAATCTTCACAGAGCTCAAAGAATTATGCGATGGCGTCATCATTTTCAAACTAGTCAAATGTTGATGGTCCTTGTTGGTCCCAATCAATAAGTTTAGGGAAAACTAGGGAAATGCCATCATCAGTGTTGAATAAGCTTTGGTCAAAGGCCTAAATATGGATATTTTCTTTAGTGATATCATTAGGATCATGTTCAGAAGTAGGAGGGCTTGGGTCCCAAAATGTTTTGATCCAAGGTGAAGAATTGGTTTGAGTGATAGGTGGATTTACATGTTTATCTTCCATAGGTAGGCTATTGGGGTCAGCAAATATATGATCAAGACTAAGGGAGGTATCAGGATCATCAATGTTGGATACAGATTGGGTGGGTTTGGGTTGGGTATTCTCAGATGCCTTGTTATCATTTGAAGCACTCACATCCTTAGATAAGGATGACTCAATATTAGGAAGACCCAAAACAAATGGTTTGAATCCAAGTCCAAACCTTCAAGGTCATCTTGATGTAGTGTTGGGTTGAACAATGCCTTTCTTTTGAGGTCCCAAGCCACTATATCCATCATATCCCTTTTTCTACATGATGGTGAATCCAAGTCCATACTTGTCAGGGGATATAGGAGTAAGTTCTTGTTCTGATTTAGCCTTTTCAATCCATGTAGAGGTATTTTCATAGACATGTTCTTCATGTCGTCTACCTCCACTAGTTAAATCCATAGAAGGTTTCTTTTGAAATGCAAACTTAGGCTTGTTCTATATAAGTTGACATTTACCATATGAGTTAGGAGATAAAGGAAGTTTCCAAATGTGAAAGGCATGTGACATGGAGTACTCACCGCAACCTTGTTCTTATATTTTGAGCTTTCCTTTGGATGCAGGTGTGAGTGTGGAAGGATCAACATACTTGGAGGACTCAAGTTGATTTGTTGCATGGTTTTTTGGGACCTGGTATGTAGTGGTTCCTCTAAGATTGGCATAGAATTGGAAGGGATTTGGATCACCTTAAATGGTGATGTCTACATTATTATAAGAGAATTTAAAGCACTGGTGGTATGTAGAAGGCACTGCTTACATAGCATGGATCCATGGGCAGCCTAGTATCATGTTGCAGTTCATTTCTATATCTAGGACCTGGAATATAGTGTTCTCAGTAGCTAGACCAACTCTGATAGGTAAAATGATGACCCCCGTAGAGAAGCATTCACCACCATCATAGGCTTTGATTGTGATCCTTTGAGATGGATCCACATCATTTTTAGAACAACCCAAACCTTTGACTATTTTAAGTGTACAGATATTCAATATTGCTCCTCCATCCATTAAGACACGTCTGACTTTAACATTGTGGACAAAGACTTCAAGGTGAAGGGGATCATTATGGTTTGGTCTATCTTTAGGAATATCTTGAGGGGAAAAGGTGATATGTTGTGATGTAGATAGGTTCCCAACCATGGCTTGGAACTGGGTAACATCGATGTTATCTAGGACTATTGACTCTTTAAGGGCTCAATCCAAGATCTTTTGATGTTGGGGAGATGTACGTGGTAGGTCCAAGATGGATATTTGCACAAGGGTCTTGTTGAGCTATTCAACAAGGTTGTAATAAGATGAAGTAGGAGTAGTAGGTCTACTAGGGGGTATAGGTTTAGTAGAGGCAGTAGGTCTAGATGGGGCTCTAGGTAGAGTGATCTTGGTATGACATGTAGTGACAATGCAATGAGGGTCTTTAACCTTTAAGGTGAATGTGGATATGTTGGAATCTGACTCATTGATACAGTTGATAGTGTAGTCATATCTAGTGCACATGTAATTCACATTACCTTCTAAGTTTGAGTTTGAACTGGAGGTTTCTCTTTGTCATGATTTCCCAAAGGATCTTTGAAGATAGTGTGATCAGAGTTGGATGCTAGCAGTGATGGATTGACTGTAATTACACCATCATCAATTAGGTCTTGTATTGCATGCTTTAGTTGGAAACATGATGAGGTCTTATGCCCTTTGGTGTGGTGGTAATCATAGAATTTTTTGTCATCCCAGCAATCTACTTTAGTTAACAATTTGTCTTTGATTAGGGGTAACTATACGAAGTTATTATTGAGTAACTATTGTAGTGTAGTTTCAAGAGGTATCCCCAATGGTGTGAATTTCTTGTCCTTGGTTCTAAGGTTTCTTTGGGGTTTGTCCTGCATGGAAGTTTGGGTCTTCTATTGTGGGGTTGATGTTTGATTGGGAGTTTGTGAATTCATAGGGTTTGTACCTTTTTCAAATTCAATTGAGGTTGTGTTTTGCTAATTTTTTGTGCATCCACGATGTCATCATTAGTCACATTCTTGTTTTTGGAGGAAAATTTTGCCTTGTTATTAGATGAGTTAGTGTTTGTGTTGTCCTTGTTCATCTTGAGGATTCCCTTATGGATAAGAGCATCTTCAATACTAGCCCCTTTACTCATTAGTTTGGAGATGGTACTTGGACTTTTGATTTTAAGTTCATACATTAAGTCAGGGGCTAGGTTTTCAATGCATAGGTTAACTTGTTGTTCTTTAGGAATTACTAGTGAGCATTGACTGACTAAGCTTCTCCATCATACTAAGAATGTGGTAAATAGCTCTCCTACTTTTTATTTAGTTGAGCACAAATCGAAGAGTATTACCTCATTTGTTATGTTGAAGGCAAAGTGGGAGATGAACTTGTCTACAAATTTTGACCAAGATTTGATAGTACCGGGAAGTTTGGAATACCATTCAAGTGTGGGCCCACCTAGAGAATGAGGGAACAATCTCATGAGGTAGCTGGGCTCATCACTGAATTTAGTACAAGAGGCACAGAATTCTTGGATGTGATTGACGAGGTTACCTTTTCCTCTATATTTTTCAAACCTTGGAGCCTCAAAGTATTTTGGGAATGGAGGCATATACAAACTTTTATCAAATGGATTAGGACATAGGTCCCTTTCTTTATATAGGGCCTGTTTCTTTTGGACTCCCAATGCCTCAACTTGTTTGGAAAGTTGTTTGAATTATTGCAGTAACTCTTCATTAGGGTTTTGCATGATATTTTTCCCTTCAAGTCTTTTGTGTTTATGAGTAGACCATTTGTTGTGGTGAGAACTATGTCTACTTGGTTCTGACATTTCTATATCTGATGAGTCTGGTGATGTGTCACTAGGTGGTGGAGGTATGCTAGTACCTCAAAGACAGAAAGGTCCCTATTGTGACACATGTTGAAGTACTTTTTGTGGTATTTTATGTGGCACTTGTTGTGGTATTGACTGTGATTGATGTACCATGTGTTGTTGTGCCATTTTTTGCTGCTGTTGTTGGGATACCTTTGTTGGTTGCATGGGAGACCATGTATGTGATTGTTGTTGTAGAGGTATCTATTGAGGTTTTTGTGGCACATGTTGTTGTTGTAACAAATGTTGCTGGTATATAATTTGTTTCTCAAGGCATCTTGGGTATTCCAACTATTGTTTGAGTTGCTCTTGTTTTTTAGCAAACATGGCTTGTTGTTGTTGGATTTGTTGTTGATATATTGCATAGAAGTCAAGTGGGTTTACATTGGATGCTTGTACCACTTGGGGTTGTTGCTATTGTGGTTGATGTTGTTGTTGATATGTTGAATGTGTGTTGGAAACATTAAGTCCTTCGACTATTGTAGGTTGATGTTGTCAGGGTAGTTGGTTATGTCCTTGACAATTGATCACCATGTTTGTATTGTTGTTTTAGCACCTTTGTGTGTTAGAGTTTTCTCCTTGGGACATCATATTGACTTGATAATGAGGTGCATTCCTTTTGGGAAAAGGTGTAATGTCAATAAGACTTTTCCTTTGTACATCAATAGGGATTATTGCAATTGATGTTTCACATGGTGTACTTTTGGGAGGCTCCATAACATTTGATGTCATGACACTTGGTAGGGTTAGGAGCAAAGGTGTACTTTGTTGATTTGTCTCCAAAGGAGGTATGTTTGGCATCCCTAGAGCATAAGTCCCTTTAGGCACATCTTGTTGTTGGACCATGTGATTGAGATGAAGTCTTAGCGTCCTTTTGGGATACTTAGGGAGAGTCTCGTTTCCCTTCATTGGTTGTGGTTCATCAAACAAGGGATTAATGTTGATGTGTTCAAATGTAATTTGGAGGATTTCAATGGTTGATTCTTGATGGGACCTTATAGGCACCATTATTGTGTTTGAAAACTCAAAATGTTGTTTTCCCTTATCTAAGTCCAAATTGATCATGGGTTGTATGTTTTCAATTGTTGTGTTGGTTTGATGTTTGGACTTAGGTCCCTCCAAGTGTGGATTAAACTTGACAATTTCTTGGGCTGCCAAAAGTTTGAAATTCTTGTGGAAATTTTTGTCTTGACATGCCCTAGCCATTTCTTCATCAGTGATGCCATAATCAGTGTCAAAGTCATCACTTAGGTACACAATACCTTGTTGTGTGTTTGATGTATTAGAGTTGAAGGTACTTACATTGGGTTTGTTGAATTCAAAGGAGTGTGTTTGTTCATCCTCAGGTGTGGTTGGTATACTTCCAACTTTGGGTGGTATAGGGGAAGTGTTTGAAGGAAAGCTCATGGTAGGTGCATCATTTAGGGTTTTTTGCATCATCTCTTGGTTATGGTGATCTTGTGGATACATGTGTAAGGGGTATGCAAGTAACATTTGTGATTGTTCAATTTGGTCTTTGTCAAAGGTTTGGTGGGTTTGCTTGCTCTTCTTTTGTCTTGGATGAGGTTTTGGTTGTGTTGGTGCCTTAGAAAACAAGGGTTGGTAAAGTTATTTGGGTCTCTAAGCTGATTGTGTCCTAGTGAATGCTAGCATGATACCTAAGGATGCAGATGAAGTGGAGGAAAACCTAAATGGACTCCTTGCCCCCCAAGTGCGCACCTAAACTACCAACTATGCTCAAACAGTACCAAGTGCACCCTTGGTGCACTTGGGGCCCTGAAGGTAAGTAGTTGGTAAGTAGGAGGTATGCAATGGGTAAATAGAGGTGTTAGGGTGCCTAAAATGAAAAATGTGAATGGTTTGAGTGTTTTAGAGTTTTTTGCAAGGTTTAAGGATGCAATGCAAGGTGTGGAGTGTGCAGATTAGGGTTCTAGAACCTAGAATGAAACCCCTAATTACCAAGTGCAGTATGACACTACAAAGTGTGCTCTAAAACTACCAATTGTGCACCTAAAGTGTGCAGTTAGTAAAACAGGGGTGTAGTTGGTAAAATAGGCCAAACTTGATACTTAGGATGCGGGTATGCAAGATATGAGTGTTTTTTGGATATTTAGGTGTTTAAGGATGTTATGCAACCTAGAAAAATACCAAATGAAGTATGGTTTTGATATGCAAGGTGCTAATGTCCTAGGGAAACTATGCAAATGCAAATGCAAAGTGACATTTTGGAGGTTGACTAGGAAATATGAAAATGACCCTATAGTATGAAAAATGAAGGTTAGGGTTGGATTTTGGACTTGGTAATGATGCTAGGGTTTGATGTATACAAGGTGGACTATGCAAGAGATGGTGTTCTAGGGTTGATAATGACATTTGGGATATGCAAAATGAGGATAGGTGATCAAGAAGACAATTTGGTTGATAGACAAGTTGATAGGGTTTGATAGTAAGAATGATGCTAGGATTTTGAACAATGCAAGATGAAGAGGATATATGACTAGGGTAAGAAAAAATGATGTTTAGGGATACTAGGGATATGATTATGCTAATGATAAGCATATATTCAAGGTTTTGAACTTAGGTTAAATATTTAGAAAGTATTTTGTCTAGGAGTTTAACCTTGTGGTAATGGACTTTGGATCTTGACCAAAAAGTGATAAAAGACAAAAAAAAAATCAAATTGATAAAAGATGAAAAGGTCAAATCTCTCAAGACATTGACAGATTTTGACCAAAGAAAAATTATAAGAAAAAATAAAGAGACTAGTCAAGATCCATCATCCATCAACACTAGGAGACACTCTAAGACTCATACTTTGTTCAAAATTTTGACTAAATTCAAAGGTTTTGGGGTTCAAAATGATGTTTTGGGGGCTCAAAATGATGATGATGCTGAGTAGATATGAAATATGGAAAGGTCCTAAGATTCAAAAAGGTCCTAAGATGAAAAATGAGATTGTTGGTGCAAGATGCAATTTTGGGTCATGTGCAGAAGAGGGACCTATAGAGGCTCCTAAATGCAGTTTTGGGGTCTTAAAATGTAGTTTCAAGGCCTAAAATGGTCATACAGGTGCCCAACTATGCTTTCATAGCACCAAGTGAGCTCCAATAGTACCAACTCTGCCTATGGTGTAGTTGGGGCCAGTTTGGGTACAGTTGGTAGTTTCATGGCACAGTTGGGAAATTGGGTGGAATGTTTGCTGAATCTAAGTTATATGGTTGCCAAGTTGATATGCCAAAAAGCTAGGATGCTAGGGATGATGTTATGATTGGATAGTAGGTTAAAAATGGAGGTTATGACCTAAGGAATGATTTCCTAAGTGAAGACAATGAATGTTAGGAGATGTAGGATGTAGATCAGGACATACTAAGATAGGGGGCCTATCCAGGTACCTAAGGACACCTCTGAAGTCTCAAAATGCTATTTGGAATCCCAAACTAGGTCCTTAGACCACCAAGTGTGCTTAGACAATACCAACTACGCCTATGGTGGAGTTGGGGCTAGTTTGGGTGTAGTTGGTAAACTGGGCTGAAACTAAAGCAATTTTGAGTGCTAGGGTTTCCAGATTGGTGTCACAGTGAGCTAGACAGTAGAGGACAATGTTAAGACTAGGATGGAAGTTCAAAATGATGTGTATGAAACCTATAATGATGGTTAAAGTCTTCAAGATGAGGTTTGGGTATGTAAAGATGCAAGATGGACAATGCAAAATGCAAGTTTTGGGGTTGAAATGCAAAGACTAAAGGATGCAAACTAACCCTAATGAATGCAATGTGAAGGATGAGGGAAGCACAATGAGGACTAGAAGATGCAAGATGAAGCCTAGATAATACAAGTATGATGCTCAAACTAGGGTGAATGCAAGTGGGTTATATGCAAGGATGAGATCTAATGTTATGCCAAGCACACTTAGGATCACAAGCTACCATGTTTTCCAAGTCTTGAATGTATTGGACCAGAGTTTGCAAAGTTTTGACAAAGGTTGTAATGTTAAGATAATGTTTGATGTTTTGACAAGGTTTTAACAATATCCAAGGTGTAAATTTGAATGTTGGATTTATCTTGATTAACATTTTACACACACACAAGACACATTAAGACAAGAATAGCTATTGTTAAAAGTGAACAAACACAAGACAACCTAGGCTTTAGTACTGTATCCACTGAATTCCTACTTGAACTAAAGTTTAGTCATGCTTATCCAAAGTGGACAACTTAGGACCTTGGCACCATAGGCTCCCCCTTATAGCGCACTCACTTCTCAGGGCTACCAAGATCTGCTTCCCAAGGGGCATGACTTCCCAAGGGACTGTTGTCTCTACTAAGGACCACAAGAATGTAGGATGTCTTCATGAGTATGGGTGACCCCTTGAGATAGTGGATAGAAAGGATTTTGGACACTAAAACAAGGCTTTTAGTAAGGGAATTTTGTTCAACAAGTGAATGATAAACTTCTACAAAAGGTCTCTTAGCCCCGAGAACTGAGGTTTGACACACCACAAGGGTACTAGAGGAGAGCTATCATGTAGCAATACTACCAACATGGTTTTCACCATAATTTAGTTTCATATAGCAGCTAGAATGTTGACCTAGCTTTCGTTGGTTACCACTCTAAAGTTGTCCCCTAGCATATCCAATATCAAATATCTTGGTCCAAGGTAGGCTTCACTATAGAAGTTACATGGATTTGTCTTACACCCAAGATCCACAAATGGCAAGGGGAGAGGATACATCCATGCAACTCCTAGGTATTTAAACACTAAAGACATGTGAAGAAGAAAAGAAAAAGTTCATTTTAAGCACCAAACAAAGTGTTATTTAACCTAAGAAATCCACACACATGGTTTTGACAAACACATAGGGTCTTTGACAATGTCCTACAAACAAGCATTAGTAGTTTTTTATGATCATATCTTCATCCAATGATCACCACATGCTACAAATAAACCATTAGTAACACAAAAACATCTACCCTAGGTCCTAGATAGAAATAGAAGTCCTAGATGCAGATTCTGATTGAAACATGTGCTTTTTGTGAACCAAGTGCACTCTAACAGAGCAGAGTGTGCCCCAGAAGGCCAGAATGGCTCAGAATATCCCTAAGTGCACTTAGATGGTGCTAATTATGCCCATGGTGCACTTGGGGCTCAGAAGGGTGCAGTTGGTAGTTTTTGGGCATAGTTGGGAGGTCAGTGGCAAGTTCTAGGGAAATGGTGCCCAAGTAAGACCCAAAAACTAAAAATTTTGAAACCTATACACCCAAGTATGCCTAGATAGTGCAGACTATTCCCATGGTGTAGTTGGGGCCTAGAAGGGTACGGTTGGTAAGTTAGGAAAAGAAAACAAGGGTTGTGGTGTCTCCTAGGCCCCTAAAACTGCCTCCTAGGGGTCTCAAGTGCGCCCTGACAAAGCAGAGTGCACCCTAGGATAGCAAGCTTAAAAAATGCATAGAATGAAAGCATATAACCATATAACTGGACCCCCTAATTAATCTAGGTGTGATAAGGAAGTGCAGATGGTCGTTATACCCTTCCAAGTGAGCTCCTTCCTTGCACCTACAAGCACAAACATAAGAAACCCAAGTTAGTTAAGCATGTTCAAGTAAAGTTCACCAAATGTAGGACCTAGAAAATGAGCTAATGTCTAACATACTATGAGATAATCACAAACCATATAAACATATGTTAACACTCTCTAGTCTACCATGAAAGCCAAATGAATAAAGAAAGCAAAACAATATTAAAACTCCCTCTTTCACTTGTAGCTCCCATGTCCTTCTTTCTTTTCCATATGATGTAGCTCCAAATTTCCTATAATGCACACAATTATGAAGCAAAAGCCTATGAAAGTGATGATGCTATGAGAATACTTGAAGTTGTGATTTAAGCTTGAGAGAAATGGTGTGAGAATACAAAGAAGCTAAGGACAGGAAATGAGAGGAAGAATGCTCATTTTAGAATCAACACACAAGGTGAGAGCATTGGTTTTGTCACTCTTGGATATGTGACTTTGCAAGAGATTCCTTGGAGAATCCATGATGCATATGACACAAGATGCTAAGTGTAGGCTTGTATGATGCTTGGAAGTCAAACTTAGCTAAAGATGGAAGAGAATCTATGACACGTCATATGAAACCTCAAACCCACTTAAAGCCAAGAATCTATGACAATGGAAGCCAAATATGGATGTGCATAAGAGAATAAGAATATTGGATTACGACATATCTTAGCCAAGTGTCAAAGGAGAATCCATGAGGTGTCACACCCATGTGTCATGACGATGTCAATATTATGTGGAATATTTTAATTAAAAATCTAAGATTTCAAACAAATAGAAATTAGTAAAAATAGAATTAATGGTGGAAAAATGTGACTTAGGAAATTAAGAATTTCCATGGTTTTCAAATGATGAACCAATTAATTAATAAAATAGAAATTAATTGAGGAGGTTAGTTTGGAAGAATAATTAGTAAAATGACATAGGATTAAATAATGGGTTATTTAATCCTATAGAGAAATTTAGTAAATGGTTGGCCAATTTGATTAAATAGGTGCGACAATATCCTTTGATGAGATGAGATGAGATGATGATGTAGACTGACTAAGATGATGATAGGTAGACCAAAGCCATGGTCAAATTGATTGATTGATTAACATGCCAAGGACATGTGACATGAGTTAAGGATATGTAGCAATTAACCAACATTGTAAAATGCTACAGGAACGAGATTGATTGATATGGTTGATCATAATAATACCGATGGATGTTGTCAATATTATTAAAATGGTTTGATGATGTCATGATTAGGCACTAAGGGACTTGACAATGTCCATGATCAAATGACAATAATGATAGTTTGACCTAGCACTGAGAGCCATGACAATACTAAGGTCAGATTGACAAGATTTGGTAGATTGATAGGTTTTCAAGGCATTGAAAGCCACAACAATGCCTAGGATCAAACAAATGATGATAGATTTGGGATGTTTGATACATTTTGGGTTGATTAGGACTGATTTTGAGTGATTTCAAGTTGATTTGGGGTGATTCTGAGTTGATTTGAAATGGTTTTAAGTTGATATGAAGTTGATATGAGATGATTTCAAAATGATATGAAATTGATGCAAAAGAGGATACAAATGATGAAAGACACCATTGAGATATGATCAAGTTGGCCAAAAGATCAAAATTAGTGGATTGAGAAAATGGGATGAATTAGTATGAAGAAGTGATGAAACCGTAGATGTGAACCACTTTTGAGCATCTACACTAGTAAACTTTAGCGTTAGCTGAGTTATCTAGTGGATGATGAGTGGAATAAAAGTATGGAAGCCGAGTGAAAACTTATTGATGTTGAGTGTAGTTATTCATGTCAAATTGAAGATCTAATGAATCTAAGCTAGCTATTTTGTTTTCTTGAATTTTGTGAATCATGTTGAAGATAACTATGATGAGTTGGTAGCACAGAATTTAGGGTAAACCATTTTAAGGCTAATTCAAAAAGGATTGAAGGATAAGTTTCTAGAAGGGACTCAAACAAAAAGATGGGTAGATTCATTGAATCCTACGTAATCCTACCTAACCCTAAAATAGATTATAGAGGAAGAATGAAAAAATATCTTGATTTTCTATTTATAGAGATGGTTAGTCAGAAGCAAGGTTGGTCAATGTTCAAGAACCTAAGTTGGACAAGAGGTCTAAATTATTGCTTCATTCAGTGACCAAATAGAAGAGATTGTTATTGGCAAGAAAAGCAAGAAGGCTTAAGAGTATGAATACTTTAAGGGTAAACAAGCTATTAAAGTTGAAGTGTGTGAAAGCTAAGTAGAGTGGAGGACTGAAACAAAGATCTGTAATCTACAAAGTGAGTAGTAATTTTTTATTGGATCAAGCCTTACTGTTACTTGTAGACACCTAAAAATCCTTTAGAAAATAAAATATTTTTATTTTCTAAAAAAAGTCTCTGATGACATCATCATTTATTACTTATTTATTTATTTAATTTATTTATTTATTTTTATGCCATTAAATCCCATTATCTTATATAAAAATATTTAATTAAGGAATCCCTCCCAAAAATGTTTAAATCTTATTTAAACATTACTTCCTTATTTGTTAATTATTTAATTAATAAATTGACCAAAAATCCCATAATAAATTATTTATTTATTTTTTGCCCAAAACTTGGCGAATTTCGTTAAGACCACTAACCTCTTCCAAAATCTTCTAATCCTTCTTTAATTTCGATTAAAGGCTAATCCCATCATTTCCTACCCCTAATCCCAACTCAAAATATTTAATTAAGATTAAATATTAATCCTCATGTTTATTAAAAATATTGTACTAAATATCTCTTCAACCCAAACCCTTGAAATAAATAAAACTTTATTTATTTCCTAAAAACCTTTTTATCCTCATCCCAGGAAGTTCTAGACTCTTCTAGAAAGTCTTCATCCTCATACAAAGCCTAGACTCTTCTAGAAGATGTTAATGCTTATCTTTAATCCTAATCCTAATCCCCTCCTAACCTTGTCACATTCCCTAAACATGGGTTAAGACTTGCTAACCCAAGTCAAAGTTAACAAATATCTCCTCCTTCACCCACCCTGATTTATTGCCATCCACTTGCCTATCCCTAAGCTAATCCTAAACCATCCTAATCCATCCTCTAATCATTTCCACAATCCTAAGCAAGCTTAAAACCTTCCTAATCCAACCCAAGTCGAAATTCCTCACCCTCCAACATAAATGGCCCTCAAATATCTCTTACACTCTCCTTCAATGCTCTTACAAAGCACTTATGAAGGGTCTTTATGAAGATATTATCCCTTGAGCCTCCTTTGTTGACTCATCCTTTCCCTTTCCTCCATCCTCTCACCCTGTGACATGTGTCACTCCCTAATTGGCTGTAAGGAAGCACAATCCATGTGCTCTCCTCTCATTCAATCTGAGCCCTCCATAAGCTTTCTCCTTTCTTTCCATCTTAGCCCTCCATCCCTCAAGCCTCTTGCCTATAAATTGGATCCTTCCCCTTTGCAAAAACAACACAATCTAGAAAGTAAAGCCATAATGCCATTTTGAGAAGTCATTTTTACATCAAATCCATTCACCAAAATCTATCAAAAAAATTTCCATTGAAGCCCATTTGAGCATTTGAGCATACATACATAATCAAGCCATCTTAGCTATTAGACTCACCTCTACATCAAGTGATCATCCTCATTGAGAGAGCCTATCCATGGCTCATATTCTCATTTGAGGACTTCACTGTGTCTCTCATGAAGTTATGTTAAATTAGTATGCAAATGCTTTTTGATTGTTTTAATTTAGTGTTTCTAACATACTAAAGTAGCATATACATTTTGGCACACCTGGTGGGACCCCGCATGGGTCATCTTCACTAGCTTTTTTAGTCAAGTTTTGTATGTCATTTTCTAATTTTGGCTAATTTTGCTTGTTTTTGTGATTGGTAGGATTGTATAAATTGGTTTTGCAGGTCCACATGAGCATGAAGAAGACAAAGGAACTCATAGTCTATCTCATAGTGTTTGCAGATTTTTCAAGCTTATAGGTGGACAGAGCACTTGGAATTCTTCTCCCTCTTCTTGTCTATATTCTTCTTCTATTCCGTCTACTTCTTCTTCTTCTTGAGGGATCTTGGCCTTTTTTTTTAAGGAAGCAAAATCATACACACTTTTTTTTTTTAAGTGCTTAAAATGAACCCCCAAATCATACTTAAATCCATTAAAAACTAAAAATTTGTAAGAAAAAAAAATCTTTTAACAAGTGAAACTAAACCAATCCAATCATTTGCATCCTTGCAATATCAAGGTTTTAGATGCATTCATGCAAAGTTAGGAACACTTCATTTTTGGGAATTTAAAAAGAACTTCAATTTTCCATTTCAAAAGGTTCAAAATTACCACTAAGTGCACACTAAAATCTAAATCAAACTCAAAGCATCAATCATGGATAAAATGAACCTCATTTGCAAATATTTTAAAGTTCTTTTAAAAATCTCATGAAAACTAAGAGTCCTAAATGGTTGCCAAAATTGTCCTAAAAGCTTTGTTATTTGTTCCAAACAAATGTCTTGTTGCAAAATCGTGAATGTTTCCTAGGTTTTTCATGCATCAAAACAATCTAGGAATATCATTTATTTTAGGCTTAAAACATGCAAACTAGAACACAATCTAGAAAGTAAAGCCATAATGCCATTTTGAGAAGCCATTTTTACATCAAATCCATTCACCAAAATCTATCAAAAATCCTCCATTGAATCCCATTTGAGTATTTGAGCATACATACATAATCAAGCCATCTTAGCTATTAGACACACCTCTACATCAAGTGATCATCCTTATTGAGAGAGCCTATCCATGGCTCATATTCTCATTTGAGGACTTCACTTTTTCTCTCATGAAGTTATGTTAAATTAGTATGCAAATGCTTTTTGATTGTTTTAATTTAGTCTTTCTAACATACCAAAGTAGCATATACATTACTTTCTAATCATTGTACTAGTCTAGGGTAAATCCTTTGGATCATGATTGACCTAACAATTGTGTTTCATGTTTACAATTTTGTAAAGTTGTTTTGACTTAGAATAATAACATACAAGTTTTAGGTGATTGCATAATCTTATGGATGCATGCATGATGAAATTTTTTTATGGGTTCACTAAGTTGTGAAAAATTTTATTTGTGCATCTAGACCTTGGATAACTGATTCACCACCCCCCCCCCCCCACCCTCAATTATTCTAAAGAATTTCAACAATTTTGACATCTTGATCTTTCACTTCTAGTACCTTCAAACTAGTCCTCTTAAGCAGATGACTCTAATACTAATTGATAGAATTACAAATGAGTGTTAGGTAAACCTTAATCCAAAGGATTTACCCTAGACTGATACAATTTTTATAGAGTAATAGTAAGGCTTGATCTAATAACAACTTACAACTCCATTTGCAAATTAAAAATCTCTATTTTAGTCCTCCTTCTGCTTGGTTTTACACACTTTAGCTCTGATAGCTTGTTCACCCTTCGAGCATCCATACTCTTAATCCTTCTTGATTAACTTGTCAATTCAAACTCTTCTCTTAAGTCACTGAATGAAGCAATACCTTAGACTCCTCTTCCTTAGGTTCTCACACATGACAACCTTTGCCCTTGACCAACCATCTCTATAAATAGAGAATTAAGATATTTTGTCATTTATCCTCCATCATCCAATTTAGTGTTAGGACAGATTAGGTAGGATTCAATGAATCTACCCCTTATTTCATTTCATTCCCTTCTAGAAATTTTTCCTTCAATCCTCTTTGAATTATCCTAAAAATGGTTTACCATGAATTCTATGCTACCAGCTCATCAATCTTATCTTGACACGGTTCACATAATCTAAGAAATTAACTTTGATAACTCAAATCCATTGAATTCATGATCCTTCTAATAATGATGATACTTGACATTAACTACTTTTTCATGCTTGGCACATAATGCATTGCTCAACATCCACTATAAAATCTTTCACCATGAACTAAAGTTTACTAGTTCTTGACATCAACTAAACTTTACTCGGCATCAATTGTTTCACTCAGCTTACACTAAAATTGACTTCGCTCAGCTCCAACTAATTTTTTGCTTGGCTTGCACTAACTTTTCTTGGCACCTAGTGTCCACTCAATCAAGCTTGGTAGACTAACTTTGTTTAACGTGTTCTTCTAAAATTCCTTAGTGTAACCAATCTTTGCAACCATAAGTAGATTATCAATGCACTATGATATCACTATCTTAGTTGATTCTTGTACTCCTTTTTCATATCATAACTAAACATTTCCTCTAGGTGCTATTGTTACATTATTTTGATCAAATCATTTTCATCAATCAAACAAGTGATAGTACTTAAATCATATAAGCAGTTGTCTTACCAACAAATAGTAGGTTTGACATTAGTGACAAAACAATGATTGAAACACATTTATCATACTCGTATCAATATATTTTAAACAAAAAAGAGAGGTACCCAAGCTTAACAAGGACAACTTTCCTGCATGGAAAAATCTAATGAAGCTACACCTAGGTGGTCTTGGAGACCATGCACAATCTACCATCACCATTGAGCATGTTAATCCTATTGGAGTGTAATTGTTGAAGATCTAAAAAAGAAGAAAGAACACAATCAAGCAATGTTGGAGATTGCCTCTACCCTAAGTTATGCTGATTTAGATGACATCAAAGATTGTGATAGTGCAAAGAAAGTGTGGGATGCTCTCTACACCATCTATGGAGGAGATGCAAATGTTTTGAGAGCCAAATCTAAAAGTCTTAAAGGTAAGTTCGATGATATGAGTATGAAAGAGGGTGATAATGTTGCTTAATATTTCTCTAGAATAAAAGATTTTGTTAATGCTATAAGAGGATCTACTGGTAAGATTGATGATGATACTATATTAAGAAAAGTTTTGAGAACATTATTTCTCATCTAAGCTATTAGATATTTTTCAATACAAGAATTGAGATGTATACCAGGTTCTAATCTAACTCTTGAAGGTCTGGTAGGTAGGCTCACTACTTTTGAGCTATCTAATTTTGATAACTTTGAATCTAAAAATGTTGAATATGCTTTCAAAGCTAAGCTATCATTGAAGGAACCTAATGAGAAGAAGAAGAAAATGGTAAAATATGTTTCTAGTGATAGTGATATGGATGAGGAGGATGTACAACAACTTGAAGTACTACTAGCAAGGAGATTTCATAGAGGTAAAGGAAAATTCAAAGGTCATGTAACTATCATGTGTTTTAATTGCAATGAGGTTGGTCATATTGCTACTAGATGTCCAAAGAAGAAGAAAAATAGAAGTGGAGATAAATAAAAAATTAGAAGAGATGAGGACAAAAAATATTACAAAGACAAAGGCAAGAAGTCTTGCTAAATTGCAGAAGAGGAAACCAAAGATGGATCTGATGATCATGATGATGAAGTGGTGTGTGTTGCAATGAAGGATGATTTTGATTATGATGAGGCAACTACACTAGTGTCTTGTGTAAACAAGAATGACAAATGGATCATTGATAGTGGGTGTTCACATCACATGACTAGAGATAAAAGTAAGTTCATTATCTTGAATTATTAGGATGGAAATAGTGTAAGGTTTGGTAATGATGCACCCTATCTGATAAAAGGAAAAGGTTATATCAAACTCATAGAAAAGATTTTACGTGACAGTGCTTATTATGTTGATGGACTTAACTATAATTTGTTAAGTGTGTCACAACTGAATAGTTCAAGTTGCAAGGTTGAGTTTGAGAACAAGATAGCTAAGATATATGATATCGATGGAAAATTAATTAGAAAAGAAGATCAAACTAGAGGTGATCTATTCTACCTTGATATGGATAATGCTACTTGTCTAGTTGTAGAATTTGATGATGTGTGGTTATTGCACAAGAGGTTATGTCATGTTAATTTTGATAACTTGGTTAGTATTAGTAATATGAGAAGAGTCAAAGGTTTTCCTAAGTTGAAGAAACCTAACAATATAATTTGCAAACAATGTCAGTTAGGCAAAATGAAAAAGTGTAGTTTTAAAAGTAAGACTCACACCTCTAAAGGAATTTTGGAGGTTGTCCATACTGACATGTGTGGACCGATTGATATGAAAAGCTACAAAGTGATAAGTACATTATCACATTTATTGATGATTATTCTAGAATGATGACAATTATGTTTATGAAACATAAATTTGATGCTTTCCAAATGTTTAAGTGGTACTTAGCAAAAGTTGAGAAGGAAACTGGTAAAAGCTTGAAATGTTTGAGATCTGATAGAGGAGGAGAATTTACATCAAATGAGTTTGAGATATTTTATAACGATAGAGGAATCAAAAGACAGACATCTGCACCTAGGACCCCTTTGCAAAAAGGAATTGCTGAAAGAAGGGACAAATTTGTAATGGAATATGCTAAGACATTGATGATGGAGAAGAATGTTACTTTGATATACTAGAGAGAGGTTGCAAGTATAGCTATCTATACCTTGAACCATGTGCAAGTCAAGAAAGGTACTTATTCAACACCTTTTGAACTATGGTATGGATTCTTGCCCAATGTAAAATATTTTAAGGTATTTAGAAGCAAGTGTTATATTCTCAAAGATTTCAAAAATGGTAGTTAGATGCAAAAAGTGAAGAAGGCATATTCCTGGGCTATCCCACAAGAAGTAAAGCTTATAAGTGCTTAAATACCAATACTAATGGAATTGTGAAAAGTGAAAATGTGAAATTTGATGATTATACAGAGGTACATGAGGCTGAACCTATGAAGGAACAAGAGGAATACAAATTTTCAATATACTTTTATGAAGGTATGCCTGTTGATGAAGATGTTGTAAATCAAGTTGCAAATCAACAACAAGTTTTAGTGACTATCGAAACACATAGAATGAATGTTGAGTTGCATTTAGGAACTAAGCTATAGTCAGGTGTCAAGATGCAAAATGAAGCTAAGGCACATTTTGATTTTGAGATTAGTGTACATGAAAGAGATGCTGAATTACCTGATAGAGAAGTACATAGTGATTCAAAAATTGACAGAACTAATGAGGAAAATAGAGTAGAACCAAGATTTTCAAAGTATGTCAAAAGAAATCAACCTACTACATAAATTATTGGAGATAAAGATGCAAGACCAATGACAAGAAACAAGCTGAGGAGTGATACATATTTTCTTAGCATGCATGAACCTAAAATAGAGAAAGATGCCTTAGAAGATGTGGACTAGAGTAAATCCATTAAAGAAGAGATTGAATAGATTGAAAAGAATAAGACATGGACTCTAGTTCTTAGACCAGAAGATAAAAATATGATTGGCACCAAGTGGGTGTATAGAAAAAAGTTAGATGAAAATGGCGAAGTCAAAAAGAACAAGGCAAGATTAGTCTACAAAGGATATGCACAAGAAGAAGGGATAGACTATGGAAAAATATTCACCCCTATTGCAAGATTGGAAGGAGTAAGAACTCTTCTTTCTCAAAGTTTATCAAATGGGTGTTAAATCTACATTTATGAATGGCATATTGGAAGAAGAGGTCTGCATAGAACAACCAAAAGGATTTGTTGATGCTAACAACAAAAACATGATATTTAGACTACACAAAGCTTTATATGGTTTGAAGCAAGCACCAAGAGAATGGTATGAAAGGCTCCACAATTATCTTGTGAAAATTGGATTTGAGAGGATTGATGATAACAACATTCTATACTTGAAGACATAAAAAGGAAAAGATATTTTACTATCTAAAATTTTTATTAATGATATCATATTTGGAGGTCAAGATACTTTATGTAAAGCTTTTGTAAATGAAATGACGAAAGAATTTGAGATGTCTATGTTTGAATAAATCAAGTTCTTTGTGGTTTCACAAGTACATCAGATGAAAGATCGTATTTACATCACTCGGTCTGAGTATATAAAGGAGATACTGAAAAACTTTTGGATTGGAAGATTCCAAGCTAGTAATCACACCTATGGTGATAAGACAAAAATTGGAAAATAATGATGATTTAGTTAAGGTCAATCAAACATTGTACAGCTCTATGATTGAAAAATTACAATATGTAGTGCATAGCAGACTTGATATTGCATTATCTTGTTGAGATAGTTGCAAGATTCTTTGCTAATCCTAGGGAAAATCACTTGATGGTTGTTAAGAGAATAATGAGCTATCTAAAAGGAACTAAAGACTATGGTCTATACTACAAGAAAAATGAAAAGTTTGAGTTGAGAACCTACATTGATGTTGATTGGGCTGGAAATATTGATGATAGAAAGAGCACTAGTGGAGCAGAATTTTTCTTAGGAAAAAGGTTGGTTACATGGACTAGCAAGAAACAAAATTGCATATCTCAAGCTATTGTTGAAACTAAATATGTTGCTGCTATAGTAAATTGTACAAACATTGTGTGGATCAAACAACTACTCAAAGGTATGAAGGAGGACACCACTGAACCTATGATACTTTATTGTGATAATACAACTGCTATAAATATAACAAAGAACCTTGTGATGCATACAAAGAATAAGCACATTACAATCAAGTATCATTACTTCAGAGAGTTAGTTCAAGAGAAAGAGGTGAAGATGGAATATGTGAATACAAAATAGAAAATAGCTTATATATGTTGGAAATACAATAGGGAAATTAAACTCTGGGGGGGGTGGTGGAAGTGAATTAGTCCTTCTAAACTTAACCAAAAATTCATTCACCACATATCCATCTCATAATTTGCATGTAAACTGAAATAGCTAGCTAAACATACTCGTCCATAATGTGAAAGCAAATAACATTCAACACATACATGACACAAGATATTTGGTTACCCAGAAACCCTCCAATGAGAAGGTAGAACTAGGATGGGGATGACACCCACAAATTTCCACTACTGTAGTAATAAAGTGTATCCAATGAAGGCTACAATGTTTGATAAGAAGCTATGATCTACCCTGTTAAAGGTCTTCCCTATTAAAGGCTTACAAGATTGTTAGATGTTACCCTGTTAAAGGATTTACAATAGCTTGTTAGGACTACTCTATTAAGAGATTTAACTGATCAATTCACTTTCTATAATGTCTTAGCAATGATCCTTTGGTTAGCACTCTATTACTAGATAAAAAATCACCTCTTTCCTAATGTGTACTTGATCCTCTCTTATTAGATGTATCACTTCTATCCTTGAACTCCTTTCCTCTATTCTCCTCTAACTAATTCTGCAATGTATCTCAATTCACAACTCCTTAGCCACCATGAATTCTGTGTTCACACATAAAAACTTCTCTCTTCTTGCATTCCACACTTACATATTTTAGGGTTAGTCCTCCTTATGATGACTTAGGTGACCTAGGGTTAGGTATGAATCAATGTTTGTGATTCATCCATTTTGCCACTTAAAACATCCCTTCAATTGATTGGTTGCATGTACTGCATAGGGATATGCAATATAGATTCATCCTTATCATCTTAGAATCGCAAAACAATCCTTAAGTCAGCTCAAAAATTATTTATATAGAAGTTTGTGCCATTACAAATAACTATGTCCAAAACTATTTACTTGGCACTTGAAGTGACTAATGCTCAACATCCACTATATCTTCAATGCTATAACTCGGCCTCTGAATGACTTAGCATCTATCGATCACTTGACATCTGAATAACTTGACATTTATTGTTTGCTTGGAACTTGAGTGACTAGACACTTACTAGTTACTCAGCACATACTATATATCTAACAACTTACGCTTGGAATACACTACTTGTTTAGCATGAACCAAGCAAATTATTTAAGTGTGTTGTCACTCATATGTCAAAACCAATTTGAGATTAACAATCTCCCCCTTTGACATGAGTGGAAAAAACACTTGGTCATGCATGAATAACGTTAGCTATTGAGCATAACTCAAATAATATCCATATAGTTCTTGGCTTTCATACAAGATTTTAAAATTCCAAAAATTTTCAAAACACTTATGTCTTAACACTCATACCTCAAAAATTCTATAACTCCCCCCTAAGTTGGTTGTTTTATTTTGATTCTAAAACTAAATACTCCTGCTCAGTAGCTCACTCTGTTTCTAGTTCTATACTGTAGTCTCCATCTATGTTTGGTCTCCCCAAAAAGATTTTCTCTCCTTTCATGTATTCTCCCCCTTTCTTCATTCTCTCCCCCTTCATTCGTTCTCTCCCTTTTTGACACTTATGTCATGGGGTTGTACATGAATTGTGTATTTGTCCAAGAAATATTTATGGACCTCGATCATTATCTTCAATGAAGCATCCTCGTTGTCACATGCTACCTCTAGAGATTTTATCTATATGTCTAACTTAGCATCAAGGGTGACTAAGCCTTCATTTGTAGAAAGATGGGGATCTTTCTTCAACAATGTCTCTACATAGGCTAGTTCCTTGTGTAACACCTCCATGTGCAGGGTTAACATGGACTAGATGTTGATTAGTGTAGTCCTAATATTTGCATCTTGAGCATGTAAAGTTGTTAACTGACCTTGTGCTAATAATAAATTGTTGAAACAAGACTAAAATATGAGACTAAATTTGACCAGGAGATTGTTGTAGAATGTTCTTCATATCTCCCTCTAGATGGTCAAAATGTCTCTACACTTCTTGTGTGAATAGGGGAACATCATACAACTTGGTGTAAAGAGAGAAAATATTCTCCAACATCTGCTTTACATCTTCAATCATGGTTACTAACTCAACTTGGTGTAGTGCAATGGTACTAGATATTTGTTCATCCATCTTAATTTGAAATTTCTTCTCAGACCATTCCAATAATTTGACATTGGAATAGAGGTCTTCATCATTGATCTTTTCCACAATATTTGTTGATTTCTCAATGATTGGCTTGGCTTCGTCAGGTGCAGGTAGGTTGAATGCATCAAGAAATATGTCCTTGATATCATGAAGTGCTTGTTTCTACCTATGCTCCCTTCTAAGCAATTCTTGGTGTTTCTTCCTTGCCAAAGCATCCTACAATATGCTCATCTTCTCTACTTTAATTATTGTAAGTGTTGATAATTGGCTAATGAAGATATGTAATTATTGTCATTTATAGAAACACATGATGTACATGCTTACAGGAAACCTTGGAAATAAAGATACTTAGCTTTTGGTACTCATAAATTGTCTAAGTATGAATTTGGTATAGAATAGTGTATTGTTTTGTATGTAACTTATTATTGATGTCATATTATGACTAGAAAAGTTAAATGGAGATAGTATACATGTTGATAATGACATGTATAAACTCAGAAGTCAATACAGACTATAGGGAAAATAGATATTCATGTTTTAGCAATGTAACAGGATAACAAAATTAAAGGAAAGGAATTATTTTGTTTACAAAATAATTACTTAACCAATTAGGGGCAACATCCTAGATGTTTACTCTATGTTGGAAAAGTGTATTGTGGTCTTAGCTGACCCAGAAACAATTTATGAAAAGGTATGGTATTTATGAAAAGGACATCTTGCGATAAGATGAGTGTTGGAAAGTTGTGTGAGTATTGTGATATGTGAACTTACTATGAAAGCGATATATGTGAAGTTTTGTAAAACTATTTTGAGATCCGAGATCAAGTCAAAGATCAAAGATAAGACAAGAAAGAATTTACATAATCTATATTCCAAAAGTCTAATTACTTGTTTGCACAGTGAGCTCTTCTTGTAATTGGAAGTGCATGTTTGGGCAGTGGGCTCATCTTGCATCTACTATATTACAACTCCTAACAAGGTTGGCACAACTCCTAACATTGTTAGAATCTCCTAATAGGGATTCAAAGTCTCCTAATAGGGACTTTCTATACTAAATTTTCTCATTGACTCCTAACAGGGTCCATCCTTTAACAAGGAACTTATATTTTCAGTATATTATCTAGTGGGTGTCATCTCCACTGGGGTTTTCCCTTGGCTAGAGTTTCCCTAGTTAACCAAATATGGTGCTATGAGTTATCTTTATGCATGGTTATTATGACTATTCAGCATTACATTATTAATTTTTTATGTATGCTTTAAAGTAACAAATAATATCTAGTTGGCAACTAAAGTTTGTAGATTACTGATTCAATTGGTATCAAAGCACAGTTACTCAAAAGAGGCTTAACAACTTGAGTAAGATCCATATGAATATGGAACAATTTATGAAGAACTTTGAAGAGGCACTTGAACAAATTGATCTCCTTACTAAAGAAAGAGATAAGCTAAAGGATAGATATGAAGACTCCAAAGTATAAAATGGACAATGAAAGGAAAAGATTGGACATCTCAAATCCAAGCCTGAATCTACTGAATCTAAAACTAATGATGATGATTATTCAAATCTAAACATAGAGTATAGGATTTTGAAGCATGAATCGAAGATTACAAAATTGAAGTTAACTTTTAGGAGTGATCCTAGCAAAGTTGAAACTGATTTGATGACTAAGAATGTAGATCTTAGAGCAAGTCTAGCAAAGAAGACATCTAAATTTGAAACAGTGAAAGAAGATCATGAAGAACTTCATAAGTACAATACTATTGTCAAAGATGAATTAATTTAGTGTAAGAAAAAACTTGAGAAGCTTTATTCTAGTAGAGAAAATCTTGATGATTCAATGTCAATACAAAGATCTACTTATGATAAGACTAGTTTTGGTTATCTAATTAACATGTCTACAAAGAAATTGAGATTAGATCAGATCCGAAAGAAAAAGATAAATCTGATGATAAGATTGAATATTAGATTGAATCTAGTCAATCTTTTGATAAACCTAAAGAAGTTGAACAAGACAAGGAAGTTGAAATATTGGATGAACCAAAACAAGTTGAATCTCCTAGGGAAACTAGTTATGAATTTAGAGGTAAGTGTTTATCATGTACTGAAATAGGTCATACGAAAAGAGATTGTACAAATAATTCATTTAATCATGTTAAGGACATTTATTTTCGTAATTGTCATGGTATGGGTCATAAAGCAATTTATTCTAGGAAACCTAAATATGATAATGATAGAAGGAATAGTAGAATGTCTAGAAATACTAACCCTATAGATAGAAGAATATCTAATGAAAGGACATCAAGAGAAGGAAGACCTTATGAAGATAGAAGATAGATCATGTGTTATATGTGTAACAAATTTGGACATTTCTTTGAATTGTCATGCACCTGATGATCAATAGAACCCTAGAAGAAAAGCTCAAGTATGTCAGTTATGCAACAACTTTAGACATATAACAAAGTATTGTTGAATGGACAAAAACTTTGGAGATAGAAGTCTACATAGATCTATTAAGACCACTCTATTAAGAGATTTACCCTATCTTAATTAATAATAACTAATTCAACACCTAACCCTTGGTTTTCTCTACAAGTAGATCTTGGGTCTCCTCTTTGTTATACCTCTGATCTAATCTCCTAATCTAATAACTCTGTTAAGTCCTTCACTATTGTAATTACTTCTTTGTTTGATCTATCTTTAAAAATTTTTCTTTACTACTTCACATGTCCATACACTCCTATGCATCTCAATACCACTGATTCTAGGGTTAGAATCTTCCTTAAATAGAGTTTTGTGAAGTTCTAGATCTTGATTGACGACTTATACTTCATCATCTTTTGTCATTTCTATCCCATTTTTTGATTGGTTGAATTGCACATCTTGGGATGATTACCTTCTATAATGATGTGTGATCAAATCCTTACCTGGCTCTACAAATATTAAATATCATAGAAAAGGTATCCAAAATGGTTTACATATTGTTTGTGCCATACAAACATATATATCAAAATTGAACTACTTGGCACTCAAATGCTCTGACACTTGGTTATGTATAAACCTTTGTGTTATTACTTGAATTCTATATACTTGTTTGCTCAGCACTTAGTAACTTGTCAATATGCTCAATCTCAACTATATTGCTTGATCACCACTAAATACTCAACAATCACTATCATGCTCAGTATAAGCATTGTATGCTCAGCCTTTACTAGATAACTCAGTCGCAATGATGACCTTGTAATCTTGCCTAGTAAATGACTAAGTGTTTGAACACTAATAGACAACATAGACTTAGAGATCAACAATCTCCCCCTTTGACATTAGTGGAAAAAAAACTTTGTCATGAAATCATTTTGTTCAAAAATGAGTACTCCCCTTGAGACCATAATTTGATCCTTTAAAATCTAATAGATCTTTGATCTGCACATTGCCTCTCCTTGTCTTATTCTTTCATATCCCCTTTTATTTCTGATCTACCTCTCCTTTTATTTCATTATTTCATATCCCCCTTATTTTTGTCACTGATGAAACTTGGGGCTAGAGAGGGTAACTAATATTTATCAAAGAATTATTGATGACTTGCCACAATATGGGCATAACCTTTATTCCATCTTTCTTGTGCTTGTTCCAAAATGTGAAACTGAATCTCTAGCTTGGAAGCTTGATCAATGATACTTGCAGTATGTGAAAATTGTGTCTCTTTCTTCAAAATGTCCTTAGCAACAGAGACTACCTTTTGAATGATCTCTATATGTGGCATTAACTGAAGTTGAATTAGTGTCAACTTGTGCCTCATCTATGTATCTCTAGCCATGAGCATGGCTAACCTCTTTTGATTGAATGCCAATTCACTATGAAAGGATGAGATTGAACTTGTATTCTTGCTTGATGTGATAACATTCTCTCTAATGTCTACATGCAGTAGCTCTAATGAGCATGTAGTATCTATTGTAAATAAATCAATATCATACAATTTCAAGTATAAAGAATTAATGTTTTTCAAAATTGCTTCCAACTATGTGGTTGATGTAGAAAGCTCAACTTGTCTTTGTACAAATTCTTGTGAGACTTTTTGTAACACTTTATGCTCCTTTCTTCTCTCACACTATTGTAATAATTTCTCATTGGTGTCTATGTCTTTTGTCTAAATCTTATCAACTAAATATAATAGTTGATCCAAAATTGTATGTTAATTATTTAGATCTATGATCCCAAATGCATTTGTAAAAATTTATTTGACAATGTTTAGTACCTATCTTCTCTTTTTCTCTCTACTGAGTTGTTCTTGTTTTTCCTTATAGATCAACAAGATTTGCAACTCTTGCATTTGCTCTAGTGTAACATTATTCAAATCAGACATAGGTAATGTAATTACCTCATCAAGACTCATTAACTCATTATCTTCCTCACCTGCATGAGTCATGTCCTAATATCATTAGGGTGTATCAATTGGTAGTGATAGTTTCACTTATTTTCCCTTTTTACATGATCTCAAGTTTGGTTGCTACACTTGTATATAAATCATCCATTGCATATGTGTCACATTTGTTGGTTCTACAGCCTTTGCACTTAGTAATTGAATAAGAGCTTGAGTAGCTTCTTGCTCTTTCTATTTTACATCATCCTCTACTGATTTAGTGCATGAGTCTTTATCAAAATTTCCCTCCTTTTTCAAACTTGGCATACAAGTTAATGGTGTATATATAATTAAAGCCTTACCAAGTTGCTTGTAACTTGTATCCTTTGTAACTCATTTTACATTAACATCGTCAATTTTCTTAACTTCAAACTTTGAATATTCAACCATCTGTAACATAATTGGGTTAGTACAAAGTTTTCTTGAATCTTTCATTAAGCCTTAAATTTCCTCTTCCATTAGTATATTTGGATTAGGTGGAAGGGTGTTAGTGTCATCTTCAATTGTGATAGTCTCTTTCTGTTCACACCTATTGATAAGTTGTTGTATCTCCTTGGTCAGCTTGGCCATTTCTTTTTTATATTCATCTTCAAATTCAATAGCATCTTGGCCTTCCCTCACCTCTACAGATGGAGTCAACAATCCAAATGCTTCTTTCCATATTTGAGTGATGTCTTTCACAACTTCATTAGCTTTATTTTTCAAAACTTTATATGCCCTTTCTCTTGGCACAAACTTCTTGAAAAAATCTTTAAGGGCTATAGACATGTGAGTCTTCCCTAAATCTAGCATAGCTTGTGTCAGTGTTGTCTCTCTTATTTGCTTCTCAGTGGATAATACCCATTTGCACTTAGCATCCACTCTTTTTATAATCCCATTAGAAATCTAGTTCCTAATTCCAGGGGTGTGCACTTGAACTTGATCATCATGTCAATCATAGTTCCTTCAAGATTAACTTGATCATCATTACTCAAAGAATCATACTAAATGTCTTTGAATCCCAAAATACTTTTTGATTCTATCAGTTTTGCACATACCCGATCCACAATCATTAGAGAGAGTCTCTTCACTATTTTAAGTTTGCTAGTTTTATCAGACTCATTCTTTTCATCATCTTCCTCCTCCTTGTGTACAAAGATCAATTTTATCTTTTGCTTTGCTTGTTCTTCAACCAGTTTCCTCTCCTTTGATGGACTTATTGTTAATAGCTCAGCAAGATGTTGTGTTGACCTTTTTCTACTGATGATCACCTTTCCCTTTTGTCTCTAAGGTATCACCATTTCTTGCATGTCCTTCTTGAGGTTGACCTTTACCTCAGGCTCTATTACAACAACCTTTTACTACTTAGTAGCCTTTGGCTTCACAATCGCAAGTTCTTTTCCTTTGCCTTCCTTAGCCTCTTTAGGTTGTCCTAACCCTTCTCCTTATTCTTCATTACCAGCCTCAAAAACCTTTCTCTTTCTTTTCTTTCCTATTTTGGGTGTGCCAGATTCAATAGTCATATTGACAATTACAGTCTCATATGTGCCAAATTGCTTGACACTCGCATCTATATCTTCTGCTAAAAGTCAGTAATTGTTGCAATTACCTCATCTACATTTACTTCATAGGGAATTGGCCTTAACCATGCAACCCTTAGTAATACTGCATGTGCATACACAAAATTTGTATCTACAATGAAACATACTTCATCATAGTATCTGTCCACAACTGATTTTGGAATTCTCATCATATTCTTCATTTTTACTTTGAATTCTTTAAAGTAGTTGTCCATGATTGCTTCAAAATTTTCTCCCAATCTGCTTATTAGATCACTTAACTGTTCCATATTTGTTCTATTTCTATCCCATGCAAATGTTCCAATGGTAAGGAAATAATTTTGTACGTAGAAAAATATACAAACTAACAAGTATCCAAACTTACAAGAGGTGTTCTTTACTTTTCTCACTACCTCTAGGTTCTCTATAAGTTGGTGAAGCTACAACTTAGAAAGATCATATGAATGATCATTCTTCACAATTTTGTAGCCCAAATCCACTTCTACACATGGTACATTTTTTTAATCTCAGCTTGGTTTTCACAAGGCAGTGACAAACACTTAATCATTATTTAGCAGAATTTCAGTGTAAGTTGAGTAATCAGTGCGAGCCAAGTGATCAAAGCATGTCGAGCATAAGGTGTCAGACAATACATGTTGAGTAATATACATAGTCAATGTTGAGCACTAGTATGTGTCAAGAAGATAGTTAGTGTTGAGTCAATCATGAGCCAAGTAAATAGAGTATGCTAAGTCATTGAAAAGATGAGTTACATCATTAAAGATACAATGCATGTCGAGCATCAGAGACCTTAATTGTTGAGTAAACAATTTTGGGAATAGTTGTTCGTAATGGCACAAACTTCTATGTAGACCATTTTGGGCCAACTAAACGATTTTTTTATGATTCTAGAAGGTGTATACAGGTGTATATTATGAATCCCTATGCAATACATGCAACCAATAAAATTGAGGGATGTTCTAAGTGGAAAAGTGGCTCAAAATCAATCGTTGATTCTAACCTAACCCTAGCCAACTTGCATTTAATTAAGGAGACAAACCCTAAATAGTTTGTATGCTTAAAGGAAAAGAAAGAAATGCAAGAGAGACAAATGTTAAGTACAGAGAGCATTCATAGTGGCTGTGGGGGTTGTCATAATGTTATGAATTATAAAATCAGTTAGAGGAGAACAAAGAAAAGTAGAGAGAGGACAGAGGAGACATATCTAATTGGAAGGATCAAGTACACATTAAGAAAGAGAAGATTTGACATCTAGCAACAAAGTGCTAACCAAAAGATCATGGTGCTTAACCATTCTAACAAGTGATGCTGAGAAAATATCCTAACAAAGTAGTCCTAATAGGCTTGTGTAAATCTCTTAATAGAGTTCTTGTTTTATTGCAAGTTTATATCCTCTAACAAGAAATACTTTTAGCAGGTGTTTAAATCCTTTAACAGGGTGAGACCTAATATTCATTGTAATCCTTTAATGGGGCATACCTTTCATAGGGTAGATCATAGTTTATGGTCAAACTTCTTGTAACCTTAATTGTCAACACTTTACTGTTGCAATAGTAAAGATTTGTGGGTGTCATCCCCACGGTAGTTTTACCTTCTCATTGGAGGATTTCTGGGTAACAAACCTATTGTATTTTTTGTTATTTGTTTCATGTTATAGATGAACATGTGTAGTTAGATATTTCAATTTACATGCAAATTGTGAAATGGATGTGTGATGAATGTTTTATGGTTAAAGTTTTGAAGCATCAATTCGCCCCCCCTTCTCAGAGTCTACTTTCCCATTGTTATTTCTAACATGTTTCTTAGTCTACTAGACTAATAGAATTTGTACACAATCACACGAAAAAAAAATTCAATTAATGGGTCCTCAATTTCATCAATTGACATACCACGACCATTCCACTTTGCCTTGGTCAAGTTTTCAATTTCATTACTTCTTCCTCTCCTTATGCTCTTTGGTCTATCCAAGGTAGGGTATCTAGTTACCCTACGAATGATTTCCTTATTGATCTTGATCAACCTACCTTCTAACCAATTTTTCATATCATAAACATGACTAAGCACAATCTTTATCCATTTGACTTTAAAAACTTTTGGAAATCCTAGTACATAGGTAAGACCTCTCTTAGCAAAGATCTTATATTCTTCCTTTGGGATTCCATCAACACATAGCTTGTCATAAGATGCTCTAATTTCAAAATCTATGATTTCTCATATTTTACATTGATAACATGATCTAATGTCTTGAACAGTCAAGACTCTAGGTAGAATTGATAACAAAGCTCCAATATCATCAACAATGGTTTCGATGTTAATTGAATTCCTAAAGTTTGGTGGAGGACTTTGATCATTCCTTATGATTTTTGCACTGCTATCCTTCATTATTTCACTTCCAGATTCTATTTCAAACTTTGGTTTTAAGAAAAACTTTCACAAATATCTTTAGTGAATATTTAACTCAGCACTGAGAATAGTAATTACTTTGCTTCATAAATTCATTGATAATCTATTGTAATTATTTTTCTCTGGTAGCTAAAATCACTTTGATCACTTAGTAGGTAAAAATGAATGTTCAAATTTCATAGATACCTTCAATCTTTCATTTTTGGTATGTAATTAATGTCATCATACTTAGTTGGTGTGTGATGGCTAGCTCGGTCTCCATTCCAGCTCAGTCTCCATTACTCACTTGATTGTTAGGAATAAGGTGTCTCAACCTTGGATAATTCCTATTCTTATTATTTGTTTTGTAAAATGTATTTCTTGCAAATAATTTTGATGTGTCATCATCTTGAATTGTGTATAAGGAGATCATCGCTAAAATGGTTATGACGGATTCCTATGACACGTAAGAGCTATGTCAAGAAGATTCAATGACAGGTGAAGACATGTGGCAACTGATAATTTTGAGTACTGTACACTCTACCCCAATAGTATTTTGGGGTTCATATTTTCTTGGAGAATGGTAAAACCCTAATACGATTACCTTTGGGAGTAGCCCTAAAGTGAAGCGCATGTGATAATCATTTTTAGGGTTGCAAAGAGGAGCGATGCGATAAAGTGTATTGTTGGTACTGTGAGTTGCTACTGGAGTCTTTTGTTGTCACTATTGAACTTGCATTGCAAGTGTATTGTAACCTTGTGTTGAAGATAATACATTGTGCAGGTTATGGAGGGGTGGGGTTGTTTTATCGAAAGGTTTCCCCACCAGAAAATCTTTGTGTTATGTGTTTCTGTCTCTATCTATTTTCTTTATGCTTGGTTGGTTGTAATATTGTTGTTTACATGATTTGAATCTGTAAGTGTAAAAGTTTTTAATAGGATTTGCACCATACTTCTCTTAAGAGATTAGTGTAGGAAGCTATTTCCACACCTGAGTTTCATTACATTGATCATAACCAATTCATTTGATCAGTATGTTATCTTCCTCAATCACTCAGTATATATTGCAAAGCTCGGTCAATATAGACTGTATCATTGATGCTCGATACTTAATGTTTTTCTATTTCTAACATTTCTTAATGTATCTTTATTTATGCAGATATGAACTTTCATCACTTCTATGCTAGGAACTGATGTAAAATATGACATTGAGTATACAATTCCTACATACCTTCTTTCTTAAGTGAGATGTGGTGTGATCACCTGTTCCATCAGATTGGGTCATCACAGTTTCACCTGCTCTACTGCTTCTAGCTCTTACCATCTCTATCCATGTTTTCTTTCCCTTAGGTTTGTCACTTCCATTCCCTGGTGCTGGTGTTGGTGTTCTGGTTTTGCAGTTTCTACTGATGTGTCTAACTTTGAGACAACTAAAACATAATATCTCTCCATTTAACTATTTCTTGTAATTTTCTCTGAAATGTGTTTTGATGCAATTCTCTATAATGTGTACATATTCTCCACAATAGTGACAACTGTACCATGTATTGTAATCCCAATTGTAGGAATTGTCTTTCCTTGTTGTATGAGTTTATTTTTCAGGTAACTAGTTTGACTTTTTCTTAAGTTTGTACTCATGAAAATTGTAACAATGTCCATAATTTTGACAATTGTAGCAATGACCTTGGAATTTAGATACCTATATGGTTGAATCATTGTTATTTGATCTACATTCATGTGCTTGATGTCCCACTTTCTTGCAACTAAAACAATTACAACTTGGTTTAGGTTTAGGAATTTGTGTACCATTTTTCCTTCTGCAAATATTGGCTATATGTCCAATTTTTCCACAATGATAACATGTAGGTTTACCTTTGGATTTTTCATTCTTTTTTCTCCACTTTTTGATGATTCTCCTTCTTCAATAGATGAAGATTGCTTGTTATATCCAAGTCTAGAGGTGTTTTTCATTCTAGGTGACTTCAAAATTTCTTCAAAGTGCTTGATTGCTTCATTTGGTTTGTTCAATCTCTCCACGAGTTCCTTTTCATGCCTTAACTCATTTTCAATAGATCATTCCATAGCCTTAGATTTGTGATCTCCAAATCTTTCTATTTGCTTCTTGATTTACAATTACTAATTGATTTATCATATCCAGCTAGTTATTTGTAAGCTTATGTACTTCCAATGATCTTTCTTCAAGTATGCTAGCCATCTTTCTTTTGTCTTCTTCAGCCATGAGCTTATCTTCCATCACTTTCTTCTTTTATTTGATTGTTTCACATAGTGTAACTGATTGAATTTCATCTTCTATCTTCAGATCTTTTGCTTCTTTTACTAGGGTACTATTCTTTTCTAGAAATTATGTCAGTGCTTCATCATTGTTACCATTCTTTCCATTGTCCAAAATTCCTTTTATGTCAACTTCTATGTATTGTCATTTAGCTAAATAGTTATATCTCTTCTTCTCTTTAGGGTTTTCCTTAACTCCTATTTTTCTACTTCTAGTTGTTGCAACACGATCTAGATTTCAATCATTTGATTCTTAATAAGTTTTCCCATCTTATACACTTCCATCTCCATGATCTAATCCTCTCAAGTTGTTAGGATTCCTAAGAAAAGAACTAGGCTCTAATACCAATTGTTGGAATGAGTATATAGGAAACAAGATACTGAGAGGGGGAGAGGGGTGAATCAGGATCTTAAACTTTTGACTTCAAAACCAATTTCATAAATTCATACCTATTTCGTCACATTTATTAGATTTACCATTAAAACTATAATGTTGAAAAATAAATGAAATACATCACATCCATAAAGAGTTCATCACATAACACAATGATTTGGTAACCCAAATACACTCTAACATGAAGGTAAAACTAGCATGGGGATGAAACCCACAAATCTTCACTATTGCAACAATAAAGTTAACTTGTTAGGGTTATAATGTTGGATCATAAGATATGATCTACCCTATGAGGGGTCTACCCTATTAAAAGCTTAAGATACTATTAGGTCTCACCTTGTTAAAGTATTTTACACTCACAATTCAGTAAGGATTTTGTTAGGAGGTTCACATAGATCTTTTAAGACCACTTTATTAAGAGATTTACCCTATCTCAATGAACAATAACTAATTTAGTACTTGACCCTCAATTTTCTTAGTACTTGACCCTCAATTTTCTCTTCAAGTTGATCTTGGGTCTCCTCTTTACTATAGCTCTGATTTTATCTCGTAATTTGATAACTTTTTTCAGTCCTTCACTACTCTGATTGCTTCTTTGTTTGATCTATCTTTACTCCTTCACATGCGCATATAGTCCTATGCATCTCAACACCATTGATTTGAGAGTTAGAATCATCCTTAAATAAATGTTTTGTGAAGGTTCTAGATCTTGATTGATGACTTATACTTCATCATCTTTTTCCATTCCTATCCTTGTATGCTCTTAAATGATGTACCTATGCAAATCAAAACTTAGACAATGCAAACGATTAATGGATTAGCACATATATATCAATGTAAAGAATATTCATGAAACATTAGAATGAAAATTTAAATGATATAAAATCCAAAGATAATGAAATTGAAGAACAAACTATCAAATTAAGTCTTTCAAGGGAGTCTCATGTCTTCCTAACTATGATGGCTAAATTGCTCTCAGATCAAGCATCTCAATGACATCCTAGAATGGGATATTGTGGGATGAATATGAAACTAAATGCAATATGTAATTATGATGATGAAAATACAAAATGATATGTGACTTAATGATGAAAACTAAATATGCAAACTATGGAATAAATAACATGAAATTATGCAATGAACTTGAAATTCCTATAATAACAATGCATGAAATTGGATTTTCTCAAAATACTCTAGAATTGTTCTAAAATAACAATGCATGAAGACTTGATCCTCGTTTCTCTAGAAATGCCTTGTATTTATAGATTTTTCAAAGAGCTTGGAGTATGGTTTGGTTTTTACCAAGGGTAAAGGTTAAATAATAAAATAATAATATCCATGAACCCATTTTGAATAAAATATTCATAATGGAGAATCCCATTTCAAATATTAAATTATTATTTTGGGTCCATTTTGAATAAAATGTGATTTTCATGATCACACTTTGATTTAAAATATGATTTTGGAGATATTTGAATATAAAATTAATTTTTTAGGATAAATGCCCATTTTAATTTCTTTAAAATGGAATTTCATGTGTAAATTTCAAATGGGTTTAAATAGTTGATTAATTTAAATTTTTTATTTAATTCAAATTTAATTGATTTATCCTCAATCCTTCAAAATACATATAATTTTAACCTTAAAACTCTTGCTAATTCAGTGAAAGCCCTGATTAATAGATGTACCCTATTTTAGGTGTCTACAAATGACCCTCTTTGAACTGATATGCATAACATATTGGTTCAAAGAATACTCTTGAATCATCTGATTTTGATCCAAGTTGAAAAACCTGATGTTTGATGATTTGAAGAAAAAACTTGGATGCCCTGGTTTGATTGGCTAAAGTAGAATGGATTGAATGGTGGAAGAAATTGGAAGAAACTTAGATGATGATGGTTGATATTGATATGTTTCCCCCTAAGAAATGAAATTGGAAAAATCCAATTGTATTTCTGAAAAATGATGATGTAAAGACCGTAGAACATGATAAGAGTGGGTGCACTGAAGAACTAGATCACACAAAAACCTAAAATAACATAATAGTGTAATCACTAAGTGATATGAAAGATCAATCAAATAGGTCAAATAGATGAAATATTCCCGTCTTAGGATTCAGAGTTGGGAAAATAAAATGTCTTGTCTCAAGATATAGAGTCAAACAAATAACTGGTTCAAGATAGAACCAATAGTTGGATAGCTAAATGTGGTTGACTTAGAGTGATGTAGGATAATCACTTCTAATGAAAAACTAATGCATTTTTTTGGAAATTTGAGTAAACAAGCACATGGAGGAAAACACGGGTGCTTTAGTGCAGATATTGCACATAACAAAGAGTAAATATGATGTTGCTGATTTGGATGAATCTAGTTCAGACAATGGTTTCATCAATGAAACTAGAGGGAAGGCAATGCTTTATCAAATGTGAAGAGATGGGATGGATGCAATGGTTTAGAGATTGGTGTGGTAAAAATAGGAGAGAATGCCAATGAATTAGGTGGCACCAATCATATGAGGTATGTGATCTAAAGATGAAGGCATGGGTGCCTTTAATGAGCAAGAATTTACAAATCAAACATAGATTTTTTTGGTGCCCCTAGTGATAGGATCTAATGATGACAATGGATAGATTTTTCTAATTGAGCATGGATGCACCATTGAGTTTGGTAATGAATCAGGGATAAGGGACTTTAATTGGACACATTGGTAGACTGATGATGTTGCTATTGAGCAAGATAGTTTTTTTGATATCAAGTATCCTTGGGGTCATGAATAGTGGGTAAACCTCAAACTTTATACCTAACCTTTGAAAATAACTTTTGGATGAGGAAAAATGAGAACTGAAGGAATGAAATGCAAGCCTAGGCAACATGAAATGTGATGCAAACCTAAGTTATGAATTGCAACTAATTGTCACTTTTTGTGAAGAGATGCCTTTTAATTATCATCATTGAGCATTAAAAACATGATATAGTACAATTACCACTAGTTCAACCATGGCAATATGAATACTTTATCATTCTGAGCAAAGAAAAATAAAACTATGTACAGTAAAGAAAATTATTTTCATTATGTACAATATTGACAATAAATTACAAAATTGTCATAGCATTTAACAAACACCACAAACAAAAAAGCCCCATGATTTCATCCTGGTGCCTCTAGTCTCAAACATCACTGAGTCGCTAGAAATCATAGCATAAGAGAAAATAAGCATTTTTTGACCCTTTTTAGTCATGGTTGTGTGTGAAGCAAGTGTAATATACAATAATTTGTACAATAAATGGGAATGTGGTCTCCACTTGGAAGAATAAAAGATGTGATAAAAATAGTGTGAGTATTTATGTTTGTGGACACAGACTAGATTTGACTTAGTGTATGATAGCTGACAAAAGGTGTTCCATTCAGAGTGTTTGTTAAAGTTTATTTGGTGTTAGCATGTGTGGATCATAGGAAGGAGTGAAAATGGGAAGCTTCTTTTGGAAGAATTAGTATTGTCATGTAGCTATCAAAAGGCATTGTATTCTTAAGTGGCAAGAAAAGGTTGGTTGTTGTGTGATTGTGATATATCATAAATTATGCAAAAATCATTCAGAGTGGCATTGTTGTGCATTGTTTGTGAAAAAGATGGTAGACATCTCACCTACTCTCAATAAGTTGGTAGCATGTAGCAGAAGGCATTGAAATTTTTTTACCATAAATAGGTGAGCAATATCCATTGATCTCATAGTGCATTGGAGTGATTAACAAATGCAAGAGAAGCTTGAGCAAATAATTGTTTGTTTGAAAATAGCAATGGTGGACTCACAAGAGCAATCACAAAAAATATTTGAGTTGGTAGAGGTGGGAAGCAAAGGATGGGTGGACAATGATATGGATAGTGTAGTGAATGGAAAGTGGCTAAGGAGGCTGAGGAGGAGAGCGAAGTGTAGTCACCAAGGAGCAAGTGGAGTATCCTCTCATCGAATTGTGCATCAATGCAAATAGGAAATGGAAGAGGCAAGCCAAGGTAATCCAACCTAGGACCAAGTAGAAGAAAAAGAGGAGGATCCTACCCTACTATAGATGTTATATGAAAGTGTGATGCAAATTACAAGGCAAGATGAGATAGTGGAGGAGACTAGATCTCTAGGTGAGCAAACACAACTAGAAGATAGCAATGTGCATATCTGCTTTAAAGATAGCTAGCCAGAAGATCAAACACCTATGGAAGAGACTACCCTAGTTATAGAGTAAAGACCTATGGTGAAGCCAATGGTATCACCATGTTGGTATCGAAGAAACATACTTGGGGGAATGATTGACTTATCTACAGGGAAGGTGAGTGGTTCTATCATGTCTTCTTTTTGTCCTTTCAAAGAAGTGCAGCCTAGTATTTTCTTGCAAAAAGTTCATGATGTAGACATGGCAATGAAAGTAGAGCTAAAGAAAGCATTAGAGGTTGAGATGAAGCAAGCTAATAATGTAGACAAAGATGTTCTTTCAAAGTTTGATTGAGAGAGTTCAAGAAGATGGAGTATGAGAGGAAGCGAAGTGAGCAGAAGAAGCACTATTAGCATAATGAGAATGGGTATATACTATAGAGGCATCTTTGGTAGTAGAGCAAGCATCAATGGAATAAATTAACAATGAGATGGCATTGTTATGAGCTCAGGTAGAAGCATTCAGAGAAACTATGGCAAAGACTAGCATACCAATCACAATATCAATTAAATGTTATCAACACAAGGATCACCCACTTCATTCAAATGCATGAAGTGAAGCATGAGAGGGAGTCTAGGAAAATGACTATGAATACATATAAGGCAGAACTAAACATTGCTCAACTAGTGATGATACTACCTGGGGCAACAAAATTGCAAGCAGATATGAATGAAGTTAGGGAGAAGTCAGAGAACTTGGCATGAGACGCAACATACTACATGGGATTGTACCATCAGGAAGTCCCCCTAGAGCATAGGAGAGGAATATCCTTCTTGGATAGGATGTTTATGACACAAATGAATACTTTTTTGAGACACTGCCATATCCCAATTCCGATGGATATAATCTAGGAAGGTGTAAGACTAATGCTAGGAGCTTCATCATCTGGGATTGCATAAATAGGAATGCCCCCAACTAGAAATTCAAATGTCCCACCTCCATAAGGAGGACATTGATGAGCATTGTGCTGATGTTTTGACTTGGTGTATCATGTGGTAGGAAGTATTTGTCCAAGTTGATTTTGGTGTTTTCATGGCATATGTGGATGTTTTCTAATTTTTGGAAATTGTTTTAAATGTTTTGGGAATTTTTGAAAAATATTTGAATATTTTCTAATTTTTTATGAATATTCGAATATTTTTGGAAATTTTGAAAAATATGTGAATATTTTTGGGATTTTAGAAAATATTTGGGAAAGGTGTCAATCTCCGTAAAAGTAAGGACAATAAAATCTATAGAGGGAGAAAGACCTTTATGTAAGCATGGGGTGCTGGATGTCAGTGTGGGCTCTCAATGAAAGATGAGTACAAATTTGTGTAACATTTGGAGAGCTATGGTGTTTAAGGTGGAAAAATTAGGAAGTGTTAAATCATGAATTGTGAGACACAATTTTGTATATATTGATAGCTTTTACAAATAAACTTAAGACCAAAGTTGGGATTTTCTCTAAGTGCGTGTCGAAACGGATGCTCACAAGGCCTGTGAAAAGGTGTTTGGGCCTTGAAAATGGTGTTTTGGCCTAAAAAGGCATTTTAAGGGCCTAAAAACATGCTTGAGAGCCTTGAAAAAGGTGCTTTGGCCTAAAAAAGGTGTTTGGGCCTTGGAAAAGGTGATATAGGGCCTTGAAAATGGTGTTTGGGCCTAAAAAAGGCACTTGAGGGCCTAAAAAGGTGCTTGAAAGGCCTACAAGGAAAGAACACCGCAAAGATCTCTCAAACTTACGCTTACTTTTTTTGTGCCCCCTGTTGGGTGATGATGAAAGAGTCTGATGGATATTTGGGCCATTTGGGATAGCATTGATATATTTGTTGAGGGGATCTAAATCAATCGTGGCCACTACAACATAAATAAGACTAATAATCCATTGGGAATTGTTGTTCTTGACAAGAGGAAAGAAGAGGGGACTCTACCGGAGCCTCTTGCACTATTCACGTTGTGTCAAATTTTCCAAACCCTAGCGAGATGTTTCAAGATATAACTATGTCGATTCTTAATGCCATTGAGGCATTCTTTATTTTTTTTCTAGAGGCAATGGAACCATAAAACATGCCATAAAATATTTAAATATTTTTCAATATATTGGGCCTCACCATTGATTTCATATAAAATCGATAGAGGTATGCAAACCTATCCTGAAGGAGCAGCAATTATAGACAGACACCAGTTCGACATGAAATCTGAAAAATACATCAATAATTTATGCATAGTTAAATAACTTATTTGAGTTGAAGTGAGCCATGTTTGACTGGAATTTTGGGGTGTTGTTAATTTTTTGGATTTTTTAGCTATTTTTAGCAATCATTACCCCCTTTTGAATATTTTTGGTAATTTTGGACAATTTTTGAATGTTTTTGAGAATTTCTGACAATTTTTTGAATGTTTTTGAAAATTTTTGACAATTTTTGAATTGTTTTTATCATTTTTGACAATTTTTGAATTTTTGGTAATTTTTTACAATTTTTGAATGTTTTGGATAATTTTTTACTGTGTTTGCGATTTTCTTTTTTGGATCTGGTAAGTAGTGAAAAAGGATGTGAGTGAGATTTGTTGGAATATAGGAATCACTAAGGCGCACTTAAAGACCAAAAGAAGTTTATTTGGAGTACAATGGGGGTGAAAATGGATTTTGGGGACCAAACATGGACTCATAAGGCTAAAAATAAGATTTACAAGGCCACCTATGGATTTATGAGGGTAGGAAAAACTGGTGGTAATAAAGATATGAGATGTACATTAATTTTCCTACAATTCATGTCGAGGGTATCTTAAAACATAATCCAACTCCATGTTTCCTCTGAGTTACCCCCTTGTCTGATCTGAACTATTGCTACTACCAAAAAACCACAAAACTATGATCCACAAGTGTTTTGAATTAGGTATGGGAAAAAATTAACTCAAGTGTAGCATTGTGGACCCCTTGATTTCCTTTTATGTTAAACTATGTTGGACATAGTGATGAAAAATGCCACAAATGAGAAAAAATTATGTCTGGGGTGAAAGTGAACCTTGGCCTTGTTGATTTTAGTAGTGAAGGACTTGTGTTGTTTTTAGGAAGCCCAAAGGTGTTATTCCTCACTCCTTTGATGATACCAGAGTTTTTTTTAGTTTTTTTTTTTTTAACTATTTTCAAATGTATGTTTTTGATAGTTTTGTTGAATATTGGCTATATACAAACAAGTTAAGGATAGAATAGCATAGATGTGTAGGCTACAAAAATCATTTGAAGACTGAAAAACATGTTGAGGAGCCCAAAAAGGATGCTTTGGCCTAGAAAAATTTGATTGGCAGCCCAAAAAGGGTGAATTGGCCTTGAAAAAGGCACTAAATGACCGTAAAATGGCATTTGGGCTTTGAGAAGGTGAAGGAGATCATTGTGGTTTCTCAAACACTTGCTTATTCTATGCCACTATGGGCTCCAAGGGTTGAGGGTTCAACTTTGCTTGCATTCTTCCTTTTGCCTTGCTTCATGTGATCGGGAATCAATCCAGCCTTGTAGATTGCTGACAACATCTCATTATTCATTCCTCTTCTTTCTTGCAATTAGATTTTTTCCTATGCTTTGCATTGCTGGAATCATTTAATAGAGAGATTTTCCATTTTCGTTATTCAAATTGCAAGAAATTGGCAGATTCTATCTGTAGGAGGCACAAGGAATACTACACTGTATAGGTTGATTGTTTTTATGTACACAAAGTGTTGGTCTATTTTGATGGAAATGAAAAAGTGTTATATGTCTTAGCAACAATCTGAGTGGTGCATGATTTTCTAAAGGGTACACTATTATATTGATAATGGTTGTATGGAAGGAGAGCGATAGTGAACTTAGCGACATCTCTTCCACCACCCACTTTGTGCTGGATTTTTTCAAGCCCAAAATCATGTTTCAAGGCATAACCATGTTGCTTCATAATCACAAGGTATATAAGGATATTATTGACATATTTGTTGAGAGAGAGATTATGACAAGGCTTCGTGAGATGTGACAAATGGAATAGAAAGCCTTGTAGGACAACAATCATATATTTGTTGAAAAACACCACAATGTTTACAAAATATTAAAATATTTTCAATATAGGGCCTCACCATTGATTTCATATAAAATTGATCGAGGTATGCAAACCTATCCTAAAGGAGCAGCAATTATAGATAGACACCAGATTTACATGAAACTAATGGATCATCAGATTGATATATATATATATATATATATATATATATATATATATATATATATATAATTTATGCAAAATTGACATGTTTATGATATGTTTGTTTGGTTTTTGAAATTTTCTATTTTTTTTTTAAGTTTTATTTTCAAGATCTATTTTGGCTATACAAGAGAAAAAAATTAATAAGCATAAAAATGTTTCAAATGGATGCTATTGAGGGGCTCTTGTAGTTCCTCACCATCACAATTTGCCAACTTATAAGTTCCAGTCCCAAATGACTCAACAATGATATAGGTGTTGGAAATATAATAGTAATTGAGAGGGGAGGGGTAAATCAGTTACTACTAAAATAAATCCTAGATCCCTTGGATGTCAAATAAAATTCAAACTAATAAAACTGATTACTAGTAATACTTGGTAAGCATACAAAAAAAATTGTAACTCGGTAAATGCAGTGTGTTTAACTTAGTTGATCTTAAGACATTGTCAGTAATTTATTTGCAAGCATGAAAGAAATAACATGAACACATATGACACCAAGATTTTAATGTGGAAACCCAATTTGGGGAAAACCACCAAATGTAACTAGTTTTTTCACTCTTCTGAAGTGAGCCCTATTTGGAGCCAACCCTGTTAAAGGTTACAAAAACACTATTAGGTGTGACCCTGTTAAAGGATTTGATCACCCTGTTAGGAGTGGCCTTGTAAGAGGTCTTGAAACAATTCAATGGAATTTCCACCTTGTTAGAGGATTTACAAATTTTTTTTAAACCAACTTTGTTAAGAGATTTTAGATCACTACTACAATGGTTAGAGAGTAACGATGAAATGACATGATTGAGATGCAAATTAATTGCTGATTATAGATCTATGTGTTGGCTTATACTTGATCCTTATTGATTGAATAACATTTTTCTGCTCCACAAGGATACTTGCTTATCTTTTAAGTTTTCCTCCTTTCTTCTTATCTCTTTCAATTCATTCCACTTGCATACTTTGAAATCACAACTTGACTTTTTACTTATAGCTTCCAGATTGTCAAGTCAACTCAAATACAAATTAGAATAACCAATATTCATTACCATAGTTAGCTAGAATCATAAGGTAAAATAATTAAGCTTTAGATGTCAAAATAAGAAAATCCTTTGGTAGCCGACCTACCTCAATAGAAACTTATTCTGAAGCGATTTCCTATGTTAACCAACAAGAGCTTGGTAAACACTATAAACTTACAAAATTCCTTTGGTAACTGAGTGAACTCGGTTAACACCATCTCTATTCACTTTTCCCTTTGTTAACTGAGTGAGCTTGATTAACACTCTTTTCTACATAACTTCCTTCGACGCCCGAGTGAGCTCGGTAGATACTACCTTCTATATAGAGTAGACTCAGGAATGCTTGGTAGACAAGGAAAAATGTCTTCACTAACCAAGTGAGCTCGACATGCACTGACTGTCAACTGATATGACATTTGTGTAACATCAAAGATTACACACAAATAATCAATTGTATCCAACAATCTCCCTCTTTGGCATTGATGGCAACACAACATGTCATAGCACAATGAAATTTTGAGAACAAGACTCCCTCTGTCAAAAAATTTCTCCCTCTTTGATTTTACATAGAAAACTTTTCCTATAGTATTCTCCCTCTGTGAATTGGAACTACTTAACTTCTCCTTCTTGGAATTACAAAATTTCAGAAAGATATGACATTAAACTTATCCCTATTTGACAACACATGCCAAAGATAATTTTGATTAGTGCCAATGTACCTTGAGTATAGATTCATCTACAATATTTCTTTGTCAATGCTGCATCAACTAATTGATCTTCAACTTAGTTCTTGTTGATACATCACTAAACTTTATTTAGTGAGCTTTGGATAGGGGAATAACCCCTAGCTTACCTCGTAGATACAAAAATGCATCCTTAGGAATGGTTTGGTGAATATATCTACAATTTTTTCTTTTGTATGCACATATTCCAATATGATTTCTTTGTCCTTTACTAATTCTCTTACAAAGTGATATTTTATAGCAATGTGCTTTGTTTTGAAATGCATCAATGGATTCTTTGATATATTGATTGCATTGGTGTTATCACAATACATGACTATTGGCTCTTTTATTTCAACCTTCATTCCTTCCAATAATTGTTTGAACCAAACAATGTTGGAGCAATTCACTTCTATAGCCACATATTTTGCTTTTGCTATGGATTGAGATGTGCAGTTTTGGTTCTTGCTTCTCCAAGATACCAACCTTTTACCAAGAAAGAATGCTCCACCACTAGTTCTTTTTCTGTCATCAAGATTTCCTACTCAATCAGCATCAGTAAATACTTTTAAGTCAAGATTTCCTCCAAGTTTTTACCATAAGCCATAGTCTTCAGTATCTTTTAGATATCTCAAGATTCTTTTTATTTCCATCATGTGGTTTTCTCTGGGTTTTACTGAGAATCTTGCCACTATCCCAACTGCTAAGACAATATCAGGCCTTGTATGTACTACATACTATAATTTCCAATCATTGATCTGTATAAGGTCTAATATACTTCTTTGGAGTCATCATCTTTGGTAAGCTTAAGTCTAGTACACATGGAGGTTCCAACTGGTTTTGAATCTTCCATTCCAAATTTCTTGAGTATCTCTTTGATATACTTAGATTGAGTAATATAGATACCATTTTTGTTCAGTTCTACTTGTAATCCAACAAAAAATTTTATTTCACCAAACATGGACATCTCAAATTCTTTATTCATTTGTTCTGAGAATGCTTTGCATAAGTCATCATTTCCTATAAATAGAGTATCATCCACAAATATTTCTGCCAACACAATCTTCTTATCTAGTTCTTCCTTGATATATAGACTATTGTTATCATTTGTTCTTTGAAAACCAATCTATATCAAATAGTTATGCAATCTTTCATATGAGGCTCTAGCAGCTTGTTTTAGACCATATAGGGCTTTGTGTAATTTGCAGACCATGTCCCTTTTATCAGGATCAACAAAACCTTTTGGTTGTTCAATGTAGACTTCCTCATCAAGAATTCCATTCAAGAATGTAGATTTAACATCCATCTAATATACTTTGAATCCTTTATGAGCTGCATATGCTAGTAAAGTCCTAACACCTTCTAATCTTGCAACAAGAGCAAAAGTTCTACCATAATATATACCTTCTTCTTGAGAATAGCCTTTACATACCAACCTTGCTTTGTTTCTTGACATTTTTCCATCTTCATTCAGTTTATTTCTGAATACCCATTTTGTACCAATTACATTTTTATCTTTGGGCCTGGGAACAAGAGTCCAAGTTTTATTCTTTTCTATTTGTTCTATTTCTTCATTCATAGCCTCAATCAAACTTTCATTTTTTGATGCATCTTTAACACTTCTAGGTTCAAATTCAGCAAGTAAACATGTACCTTTTAGTTTGCTTATTGTCATTGTTCCATATAATTTGTCTCCAATGATCTGATTAGGTGTGTGATGCCTTTTGACATATTTAGCCAATACAGGTTCTTTGACTTTTAAATGAATTGCACTATCTTCATTTTGAATCTCAACTTTAGACTCAGGTCATTTTATCTGTGGCTTGAGTCCTTTAGACTCGATATGCATTAACTCAGTAGCCTATGAATGTGACTCAAGTCCTTGTGACTCAGCTTGCACCTCCTGCAACTCAACAACTGTTGGAGACTTGGAGAGCTCGGGAGATGAAGTCTCCTTTTTGTCAAATGTGTTTGGCAATGTATCAGGTTCATAGTAAACAAATCTTGTGTAATCTTCTGGCTCCTTATTGCTTTCTTCTTCACTCTTTTTTGTGAACTCATCAATTATCACATGTGCACTTTCTATGATTTTTTGAGTGGACAAATTTAGACATTTGTATGCTTTACTTCTACAAGAATATCCTAGAAATATACCTTCATCACCTTTTACATCAAATTTGTCTTTTTTAGATTATTTAAATATATAACATTTGCTACCAAATACTTTCCAGTAACTTGCATTGGGTTTGTAGCCATACCATAGTTCATAGGGAGTTTTGTTTGAGTCCTTCTTCAACTAAACTCAGTTCAAAGTATAAACTGCAGTGTTGATAGCTTCCTTCCAATATTTGATAGTAACATTCTTCTCAATCATTAGTGTTCTTGCACAATCCATGATGGATATTTTGATTCCTCTTTCAATGTAGAAATTGTTGAATTCATTTGAGATGAATTCACCGCCTCTATCTAATCCTAAGCATTTTAATCTTTTTCTAGTTTCTTTTTCTACTCTAGCTAGATACCATTTGAATTTTTCAAAAGCTTATAATTTTTCTTTCAGATACATAATAGTCATCATTCTAGAATAGTCATCAACAAAAAGAATGAAATTTTTTTCTCCACTATAACTTTTTATTCCAATGGGACCACATAGATCAGTATGCACAATTTACAAGACATCTTCTGACTAATAGTTTTTTCTCTTAAAACTAGTCTTTCCCATTTTACCAATTTGGCAATTTTTGCATAATCCAACATCAGGTTTCTTCAAACTAGGGATACCTCTTACTCTTCTGAGTTTGCTTATCTTGACCATATTATCAAAGTTTACATGACATGGTCTTTTGTGCCATAACCAAATTTCTTCTACTTCAGCAATAAAACATGAGCAATCACCAAGATCAATATAAAATAGGTTACCTGTTGTTTGCTTGCTTGATCTAATCAGATTTCCTTTATTATCCAGTACCCTTGCCTTTTCATTCATGAACTCTACCTTGAATCCGATGTTGTTCAGTTGTGCTACACTTAGTAAATTATGTTTTAGTCCTTCAACCTAATAGGCATTGTCACATACAAGTTCATTGGTTAATGAGATATGTTCGTTTCCTTTTATGCAACAAGGTTCATTGTTTCCAAACCTTACACTATCTCCATCATATTGTTCAAAATGTTCAAACTTAGTTTTATCTCCAATTATATGGTGAGAACATCCACTATCTATGATCGATGTATCATTTTTACTAACATGAGAGACAAGTTCCATCTTATCTCCTTCATCATCAGATTCATCTTTTATATCAATATACACTATTTCATCTTCACTGTTATCAAAATCTTTAGCCATAAAACAAGTTTTATTACCTTTGTCTTTGTAGGATTTGTGACCTTTGAATTCCTTCTTGCCTTTGTACTTGTGGCTTCTTTTTTCTTCCTTGCTTTCTTTGTTATAGCAGGAATATGACCAATTTCTTCAAAAGAAATATAGATTAGAGGACTTTTACCTTTGTACTTTCCTCTACTCCTAGAATATTTCTTTGCAAGTAGGGTTTCAAATATTTCAATATCACTATTAGAACTTTCTTCAGTTTCTTCCTCACTTCCTGATTGATTGTCTTTTATTTTCTTGCCCTTTTCTTTGAGTAAGAGTTTAGCTTCAAATGCAGACTCAATATTCTTGGAAGTAGGAACATAGTTTTCAAAGTTGTCTAGTTTAAAAGCTGACAATCTTCCTACTAGGGCATCCAAGCCTATCTTGTTATTTGGATCACGTCTCTTTTATTGAATAGAAGACACTTTGATTACATAGATGGGAAAAAAAGTTCTAAGTATTTTGCTTACAATAGTTTCTTCTTTGATTTCTCCTCCAGATGCTCTGGTTGCACTAACACTAGCCTTAATTCTTTCCACATATTTTGCAATGTTTTCATCTTCTCTCATTCTCATTTGATCAAATTGTCCTCTAAGGCTTTTTGCTTTGGCTCTTCTTACATTGTCATCTCCTCCATAGATTTATTTTAGTTTGTTCCACATATCAAAAGCAATTTTACAGTCTTTGACCTCATCAAATTCAGCATAACTGAGAGCAGATGCAATATCAATCATCATGATGTTATGGTTCTTTTTCTCAGCAATATCTTCAATTGATAATGTTCCAATGGGAGTTTTGTATTCTTCATCAAGATATTTGCAGCCTAAATCACTGATGGCAGCTAGATGAAGCCTCATAAGTCCTTGCCATGCTACAAAGTTGTTTATGTTCAGCTTTGGAATCTCTCTTTTGTAAGATATCCTAATCTTTAGCTTAGGTCCTTAAAATCTTCTCTACAAGCACCAAAAGCTCTAATACCAATTGTTGGAAATATAAGAGGAGTAACCGAAAGGGGAGGGGTGAATCAATTACTACTAAAATAAATCCTAGATCCCTTGGATGTCAAATAAAGTTCAGACTGATAAAACTGATTACTACTGATACTCAATAAGCATACAAAAATTGCTCTAACTCGGTAAATGCAGAGTGTGTTTAACATAGCTGATCTTAAGACATTGTTATTATTTTCAAGCATGAAAGAAATAACATAAACACATATGACACCAAGATTTTAACATGGAAACCCAATTTGGGAAAAACCACCAAATGTAACTAGTTACTATTTTTCACTCTTCTGAAGTGAGCCATGTTAGGAGCCAACCCTGTTAAAGGTTACAAAATACACTGTTAGGTGTGACCCTATTAAAGGATTTGATCACCCTATTAGGAATGGCCTTGTAAGAAATCTTGAAACAATTCAATGTAATTGCCACCTTGTTAGAGGATTTATAAATGGCTATTAAACCAACTTTATTAAGAGATTTTAGATCACTACTACAATGGTTAGAGAGTAACAATGAAATAACCTGATTGAGATGCAACTAAATTGCTAATTATAGATTTATGTTCTAGCTTATACTTGATCCTTCGTGATCAAATAACACTTTTTTGCTCCACTTATCCTTTAAGTTCACTTCCTTTCATCTTATCTCTTTCAATTCATTCCACTTGCATACTTTGAAATCACTGTCAAGTTGGTTCAAATACAAATTAGAATAACCAATATTCATTACCATAGTCAGCTAGAATCAATAGGTAAAATAATTAAGCTTTACATGCCAAAATAAGAAAATCCTTTGATAGCTGACCCAGCTCAGTCGAAATTGATTCTAAAGCGATTTCTTGTGTTAACCAACAGGAGCTCGGTTAACACTATGAACTTACAAAATATCTTTGGTAACCAAGTGAACTCAGTTAACACTAGCTCTATTCACTTTTCCCTTTGTTAACCAAGTGAGCTTGGTTAACACTCTTTTTTGTATACTTTGTTCGACACCCGAGTGAGCTCAGTAGATACTGCCTTCTATACAGAGTAGACTCAGGAACACTCAATAGACAAGGAAAACTACCTTCACTAACCAAATGAGCTCGGCATGCACTGACTATCAACTAATATGACATTTGTGTAACATCAAAGACAACACACAATTAATCAATTGTATCCAACATTAGGGTCCTATCAAATTAGGTTCCCACTTTCCTTTCTTTTCTCTCTCTCTACTTGATTTTTTGAATTATTTTTGAGAACTAGATCTCCAACTTGATAAACACATGTTTTAACCCTCTTGTTATAATCTCTGGATAGCCTATTCAGATACACTTTAAGGTGGTCATAAGCCCTACTTTGGTTTTCTTCTAGAAGTTCCAACTATTCAAGGCAAGCTACCCTATAGTCTTCATCAGTCATTACATCATGTAAGGTGACTCTTAGGGAGGGGATTTCAACCTCTAGCAGTAAGACTGCTTCACTTCCATAAACCTAGGAAAATGGTTTTGCTCCTGTAGGAGTCTTCACACTTGTGTAATAAGCCCAAAGTGTAGGATTTAGCTAAATATCCCAATCTCTACCAGAATTATAAACAATCTTCTTCAAGATGTTAATGATATTTTTGTTTGTAGCCTCTGCTTGACCTTATCCTTGCGGGAAATAAATAGGAGATGAATGGTGAATGATGTGGAATTTATCACATGGTTCATCAACAAGTTGATTTTTTAAGTACAAGGCATTATTTGTCAAGATTGCATGCAGTACACTAAACCAACAGATGATATGATTTAGGATAAACAAAGAAATTTGCTTTCCTGTAACATTGGTGAGTGGCACTACCTCTACCCATTTGGTGAAGTATTATGTTGTTGAAATGATCCATTTGTGTCCATTGGAGGAATGGAGATGTATCATGCCAATAAAATCAAAATCCCATTGATAAAATGGCTAAAGTGTTGACAAAGGATGAAGTTCTTGAGCCGGTACATGAATTAGATTACCATGAATTTGGCATTTCTGATAGATCTTGACAAAGTTAACAGAATCTTTTTCCATAGTTGGCCAAAAATACCCCATTCTAAGTATCTTTTTGGCCAAAGTAATATCACTAGAATGTGACCCACAAATTCCCTCATGTACCTCTCGCGTAGTAGTTTTAGACTGTTCACTCTCTAGACACCTAAACAAAGTCCCATCAAGACCTTTACAATACAATGTTTTAGCTATAAGAGTATAAGGAGAAGCTTGTTGTATAAATTTTCATCTTTGGTTTCAAGATTGATGGTTTGGTGAAATGTTGTCTCTAAGATAGGTATAAATGGGACCATACCAGGGTGATTCTAGAGCATCGACAAGGCAAACAAAGTGTGATTCGGGTAGGGAAAATGCGGGTTGAACCACCTCTTCAACTAGGAATTTATAATGTTGATTTTGATCTGGTAGCTAAAGTAATGAAGTCAAAGTAGCCATAGCATCTGTAGCTTTTTTTTCTCTCTAGGAATTTTCTCAAATGCAATGGTGACAAAACATTCCTTTAGTGCATTTACCATCTGTTTATATGAATCAATTTGTCATCTTTAGTTTGGAAGACATCATTGACTTGATTTATAATCAGCTAAGAGTCACCATAGACTTCTATAGTTGTTAACTTCCATTCTAGTGCTAACTTAATGCCAATTACTAGAGCTTCATATTCGGCCATGTTATTGGTGCAAGCAAATAAAAGCTTGTATGATTTGGGTATAGTGATTCCTTGAGGGGTGATAAAAAAAACTCTGGCCCCTAAACCATGGTGTGTATAAGAACCATCAAAGTATAACTTCCACGTTACTGATTCTAACTCAAGAATGTGTGCATTTGGGAACTCTACTTCAATGGGATAAAACCCCTCCAAAGGTGATTCGACCAACTGATCAGTAGTAGCCTGCCCCTTGATAGCTTTGCTATTGACATACTCGATGTCAAATTCACTTAGAATCATCACCCACTTAGCTAACCTCCCAATCAATGCTGATTTATTGAGAAGGTACTTTAATTAGTCTATTTTAGCAATAAGTTTGACTTTATATGCTTGGAGATAATGGTGTAATTTTTGGGAAGAAAAAACTATGGCAAGGCATACTTTCTCTATACCAGTATATTTGAGCTCATAGCTCACTAGAGTTCTACTAATGTAGTAGACTACCCTTTCTTTTCCTTAATCATCTTCTTGTGTCAAAAGTGCCCCCAATGACTTGTCAGTTATTGAAATGTATAATAATAAGGGTTTTCCTAGAATGGGCGGCATCAGAATGGGTGGGTTCATCAAATATTGTTTAAGAAAAGTTAAAGATGTTTCACATTGTTCATTCCATTAATAGACTATGTTTTTATGGAGAAGATGAGTAAAAGGACTATATTTTTTGGCCAGTTAGGAAATAAATTTTCATACTGACTAGAGTTGTCCTTGTAGGGATCTTAACTTGCTGAGGTTTGTTGGTGGTTTCATTTCTACAATTGCTTGCACCTTTTCTAGATCAACTTCAATTCCTTTAGCTGAAACATTGTAGCCCAACAATTTTCTAAACTTAACTCCAAAGGCACACTTCTTTCGATTAAGCCTAACTTTGAATGTTTCAAGTCTTGTAAAAATTTGGACTAAAAGTGATAGGTTTTCTTCTCTTGTATGTGACTTGACTAGAATATCATCCACATAATCTTCCATTATCTTGTCAATCATATCATGAAAGATGGTGGTCATAGCTCTTTGATACATAGCCCCTGCATTCTTTAGGCCAAAGGGCATAACATTCCAACAAAATGTTCACCAAGTACAAGTAAATTCAGTCTTTTCTTGGTCTTTTGGAGCCATCCTTATTTGATTATAACCAAAAATCCATCCATTAAAGAGTACATGGCATGACTAGCTGTGATATCTACTATGGCGTCAATGTTGGGTAATGGAAAGTCATCTTTGGGGTAGGCTTTGTTCAATTCTCTAAAATCAATGTTGATCTAGATACTACCATCTTTCTTGGATATAGAAACAATACTTGATATCCATGAAGCATATGCCAGTGGTCTTATAAAACCAGTTTGAAGGTGTTTTTCTAACTCTGCTTTGGCCAATAATGCTACATGAGGAAGCATTTTTCTGAGTTTTTGTTTTACAAGTTTTGCCCCTAGTGCAATATTGAGATGATGTAAAGTCAATTTTGGATCTAAACCTGGCATTATCAGCTTAGGGCCAAGAAAAATTAACTTTCCTTTCCTTCAAGAATTGAATAAACTCTTCTTTCTTAGTAGATGATAAAGATTCTGCTAAATGTATAATTTTTGGATTTTTCGTTGTCCCAATATTAAACTTTTCAGTTGGCTCAATCAAAATGGAGGAACTTTTTTCAAAATAGTTAGGCAATGTATCAAGGACTCCATCATTAGGTGTCACAGTTGGGTTTTCACCATTAGATATGCCATCTTTTATTTCATTTATTTTTGCATCTCATCCAAACATGTGATGACATGGATTACTAGATCTTTATATTCTTTTCTAATGGCTAGAATCATTGATACACTTCTGCTCTATGAATCGAACACCTGACCCAAGTTTTAGAGATGGTTCAATTGCATTTAGGTCCACATTTATGTCTTGGTTTGTAGAAAAATTGAGTAGCTCAAGAGGAGATGTTGTGTCCCAATCGATGATTTTGGGATGGCATAAGGACAATGGGTCAAAGTGACGCTCTAGATTGATAGGGTTGAAAGACATAACCTTATGTGATGGCCCAACCATTGTATCATCAAAATCAATAACATGTGCTTCATCTAAGTGATCTAGAGAACTAGGATTATGAAACCACTTACGAAACTCCTCTTGAATCTCCTGAGGGGAAAAATGTGTAAACAAAACTTGGAATGGGAACTCTTCGTCATCTTGCCTTCTCTTATGTCATTAGATCCTTAGCATGTAAGTTATTTGATTGATATGTTGTTTCAAATAGCATAGGATCAAACAATGGTTCCAAAGTGGCTTCTAAATCCTCTGGGACAGGATTGAAATTTAAATCAACTAGGGAACCTTGATCATGCATAGTTTTTGAGGAAGAGATGAGAATAGTGACACATTCCTCATCTTGGGTAGACTCTTCAGATAATGTATCCCATTCTCACATAATAGAGTCATCCTCATCTTCACTCTCATTAACTGTTGGTTCTTTTCCTTTAATATCAAAATTTGTGGGAATAGAAATTGGGGAAGATTCGTGAACATCTTCAATATCTTCATTTGTAATATGGGGATTTTAGAATGACATATTCATAGAATTTGAATTTATGGTGAGATTCTCAATAGTTTCTTTATCTTTGGGGATCCAATTTTTTTTGGATGAAGAACCCTCATGTATATGTTGTCGATCATGGGAATTTTGCAGTCTTGAATAAGATGGTATCCCCATATGTTGATTTTCTAGATATCCCACACCTATTTATTAGATCTAAAGTTTACTACAATAGGTTCTACCAAGCTATTATTGTTTCCTAATGGGCTCATCCTATTGTATCCCATATTCTTCATCAAATTCAAACCTTTACCAAAGAGATGGGGTGAAATATCAACATTTTGAACTCTTGAGTTATCACCTCTTGATGTAGTGGGTGATGAACTATCTGTAGGTACGTTAATTGGTGAAGCCTCACCTCTAACAAAGTGTTGATTATACATTTGATGAAGCACAGTTGGAGATGGTTTACCATGTGATTTGGGAGATTTAGGTGGATCAAATGGAGAAACAAAATATTCCCCTACTCCCCTATGTTGAGTTTGGAAATTACGTTCAAATGTTTTCATTGCCTTGTCCATTTTTACATAATGTAGTTGGTTTACCTATGACCTAGAAAGAGGCAAAGGAGTTGAAGTAGAATAACCAACCTTGTCTTTTCCCTTAGTTGTTGTAGTTAGATGATTGTTCTATTTACCATGAGAGTTGAAATTTGTTGTAGTAGTAATGTTGAAAGTGTTAGGAACAATAGATGAACTTGGAACTGGAGTCAATGCAGAGTCTTTATGATAATTTATTTTAGTGGATATGTCTTCCCTATTATGAGGAACAAGAAAATTACAGTGTTGAGCATAGTTTTGATCCCCTAATATGGTTATCTCTCACCCCTTATATGGAAATTTTAAGCATTGATGATAAGTAGATGGAACAACTTGCATGTCATGTAGCCAAGGTCTAACGAGCAAGATGTTGTAGGCCAATTTAAGATCAAACACTTGGCAGATGGTCTCTTTAATTACAGGACCAACTCTTATTGGTAGAATAATCACCCCTCTGGAAGATCTTTCTTGTTCATCATATGCTTTGATTCTTATTTTCTTCATTGGGTCCACTGTATCCTTTGAATAACCCAACTGCTTAACAAGGTTTAAACTGCAGATATTTAAACCTGCACCCCCATCAATCATTTCTCTTTTTACCCTATGTCTATGAATGAAGACCTCTATGTGCAAATGAGAATTTTGAGGTTGAGAATAGGACTTGTCATCTTGTGTTGAAAAGGAGACACAATGGGCTACTGCAAGAGTACTTACCATGTTTTCAAACCTAGTAATATCCAGGTTGTTGAGTACTAAGGCCTTGGTTAGGATATCTTTATGTGTGTTGCCGCACTTTTCATCCTGTACCCATTTTGCAAAGTGGAAAATGATCTTGTGTCTTAGTTAGGTCTCGGTATGTCCAAGTCTAGCTCTTTCCCCTTAAATGAAAAGTTTCTCCATCAGGTTTTTCACCTTTTCTCTTCTCCCGCATTACATAACCGAGTGGGTTTTCCTTGTTGTTGTGAGTTTCTGGGTAGTCTAGAACCTAATTTGATGGAGATTCTTGTATCTTATAATGATTTTCACAAAGTTATTTTTGAGGATGAACTTGTTCGTGGCTTATCATAGTTTACACATAAAGAAAAAGAAGCTTGTGGAGAATCCAACATTGCCTTCTCCTCGGTGGATTTTTGACCTGTGAAGGTGATTTTTCCTAGAGATCAACAAATGAGGTTTACAGGCTAAAACAAGAAGGAAATGAGTTTTTTTATGGATAGATCATCCCTACATTATAGTATTCTATCTTGGGAGTCACTCGCGATTCATTATAGTTCTCAGAATCACATCTAGTGAAAAACTCTAAAGTAACTACTCCACGATGGGCTTTTGACCCATGAAGTCAATTTTCTGATAAAGGCATTTATGAGAGAGAAAAGCAACTAAGCGGATTTATTTTTCACTTTTGCAGCCCTTTTGAGATTTTTTGAAGCTTAGAGGCACAATCACTTAAAGGGTAAAGTGAAAATAAAGGCAAGGGCAAGAAAATTGAAGTTGCTTTCTCCTCGACGGGTTTCCAACCCTAGAAGGTGATTTTTCACATCTATTGAAAAATCAATTTTGCAAGCATGTTGGGCTCATAGATTGATCACAAGATACTTTAAAATGGTAATGGAAACAAGTTAATCACATTTAGGAAGGTATTTTCATAAAAATCTAGCTGAGAGAATATTTCCTTATGGAATACTCCTTTTTTAATTCTCCAAAACTTGGTGAAAAATGGGAAAGTAATTATGTAATAAAAGAAAGTTACCGTTGGGCCAATGAAAATAGTGAAAAGACATGGAAAAATCCATTGGAAACTACCGCATTTACTAATCCAACAGATTTATCCTTTAATTCACTCGTGTGGCGTAGATCTTGAAGATTAATGGGTGAATTGGGATTTCTATATATAGAGAAACATAACAAATTTTCAAATTATCACTTTCTTTATTGAACTATTATTCTATTGAATTGTATAGCATTTTCAAAGCTCATATTCTTGCAAAAATTCTACTCTCTACGCTACTTCCAATTTTAAGGTTTCAATTCATCTCTATCTCAGATAAAATGGCAACTAGATTCATTGGTTTCGATGGGGTGAATGGAATTAAGTCAACATTGTAGAATGTTACAGACACCTCACTCCATTTCTTCGTCATTCAATATTTTCAAAGGAGGTTGATGACGGAGCCAATTCACCCTATAACAGAGAAACTTCGAGGAAGCAGGCTAGTGGAAGCAGCTGGATTTTCAGTGGTAGTTCAAGCTCCCGAGCTAATTGTCAAATGTATAAATCACTAAAACTTGGACACCAGAAAAATTTTGTTGCCTGACCATACAGTTTTAATCTTGATTAATAGGCAAACTGTAGTAAATTTCTTTCAAGTTCTAGAGCGAGAAGAATTTTTTGAGTTGACAGTAGGAGGAGCCATGTCCGAGTTCTCTTTGAAGAAAATGGTGTTGCAAAAGAAAGTTATGAGCTGCTAGTTCCAAAATCCACAGGGAGCTAAAAGTAAGGTTCCTAAGACTCTATTCGGCACCGATCTCAAGCCTAAGATCATAGACATTCTAGTTCTTTTACATTGATTAAAAGGTGAGGTAGAAGCACTCAATTTTGTTGAATAGTATTTCTTTTTGGTACAAATCATTTGTTTAGATACACATTATGTTGATTGGGCATATGAGGTAAGTGAGAATCTATCCAGAGCCCTCAGTGCTACAAAGTTTTACAATACCTTTTACATGTCTTCTTTCCTGATTTATATGTTAGCTTCTCTACAATTGTGGCTAGGCCTTCCCAGAATAGAGAACTTCCCTGATGATGTGAAAAGTTATGAATTTTATCCATGCTTGCAATTACAGAATAGCTATGAAGAATATGTCAAAGTTAATGACTTGTTTACAATGAGGATTTGGAGGGAACTCCAAGGATGCCCAGAGAGGAGGTTTAGCCCAGAAGCAATGGCGGCCATCAGTCAGTTTGGTAGCTACTTTATTCAGTTCTCATCCTTTTTGTATTTGCATCTTGCAGCTTTCGATGGATTTCCTTTCAAGCTTCCCAAATACCTAAGTGATATAATTGTGCTAATAGAGATTGTGAGACAAGTAATCCAAGTGAATGTGTTGAGTGCCAGCTTGAAAATGAAAGGGTATGAATTCCCTATGAAGGTTGGAGCTTACAGTTGCGAGTCTTAGTTTGATGCCAAAAACATGCTCAAGGCATTCAAGGCTAAGTACAAGTTGGAAGAATATGAGGTTGTGAGACCCATGTTCAATCAAAATGGAGATGCAAGAGAGGTGTTGCAAATTGGGAGTGTGATCAAGCATGTCACCACTATAGAAGACTATTGGGCAGATTGCAAAGCTGAATTGGAGAGCCGAGATCTTTCTTTCGCCAAGCTCATAGTGGAACAAGTAAAGACATATGGTATTGATCTCAATGTGAAGGATATGAGGATGATGGTCAAAATATGTATAGCAATGCCTATTTGACTAAATTAAGGGGGATTCCCATCAATTTCAAGCCATATGTAGAAGTGGAAGAGAATCTTGATATCATGATGGCTAGGATCATCAAGAGAATGGGGAAATGGGTTGAGTGGACAACCAGGAAGAGTTGAAGTAAAGGTGTAGCCACTCAAGCTTCTCTAGCAGCTGCAACGCCTATTTCATCTTAAAGTGCTACATTAGGTGTGACCATAGCTTCCACTCAGGGGCCAGCTCAACCTTCAGGAGGAGGTGATCAACCTCTAGACAAGAATGTCCATATAGCTAAGACCTATCATGATGGTTCCTTACCAATCATAGGAACCCAGATTGGCACTAAAGAGAAGAAGAAGGAAGAACCAAAGGATAGTGCCTCCACTCTAGTGCCATTCCCTCATACTACTCTAGTTCCATCTCCTCACACTACCTTGGTTCCTTCCCCTCATAATACTCCAATTCCATCTCCTCATCATAGCCTTATTCCATCAGTAGGTGCTTCACTTCTGAGGCCAAGTGGTTCCCCTATACAGATAGTGGACTTAGGGGATGGAAAGAGTAGCAACAGTACTAAGTCAGATGAGTCAGCAAATAAAACTTCAAAAGTGGAGAAGGGCCAAACTTCTTCCAGGTTCATCTCTAAAGATTCAAAAAATCCTTTCTCTTCAACTGTTGTAACAATAACTCTAGTTAAGAAAAAGATGTTCAGTATTGAATCACTTGGAATGGCTTCCAAAGTGATAGGAATAGATTCCTGGTTGGAAGATATTTTGGAAAGGAAGAGAAAGAGAAAGGATGAAAGTGTTTCCACAAAAGATATTGTATCTCTTGTAGTTTGTTTTGGGACTGCATTGACAAAAGTTAAGAAGCAAAAGACATTGTAAATACTTGGGCAAGATTTGAAAACAGGGCATTTGACAATGGAAATAGCCAAGCCAAATAAAGGAGGGAGAATTGAGGACATGACGGGTGATGATTTCACTCTGCATTCAATTGATCTTGGAGAGGCCAAACATGACACAAAGGTTGGCCTGTGGAGGTCAAGTAATGAAGTTATAGAAGGACAATTGGAAAGCCTTAAGTTATCAAAGATTAGAATGAAAGCCGAGATAGAAGAGTTGAACAAATTCATCAGGCAACTGGTCACCCCGTTGGCAACTATCTCGGGTGTGTCAGTAACCTAGAATCCTACTACTGCTGAAGTACAAGCTCTCATCTCTCAACTTTAGTAAGATACAAACTTTGATCAAATTGGAAAAGAATGGATTGAGAGACTTAAATAAAAAGTGTTTCTCTCATAGATCAAATCGGTAATGTTATCCTCAAACTAGAAATGGAAAAGGAAAACATCATGTCTAATAGTAATACTCTAGCCAAAGAAAGGGTCAAATGTGATTACTGCATCTCTCTTCTAAAGATGATCATCCAGATGAAAGTGAAAGAAGCAGTTGAAGCAAAGATTTTGAAGAAAGGGAATGAACCTTTGTTTGAATGGCTCCAAGGTATGCAGTTCAAGCTAGAAATGATCCAATTAACTAAGAAGGGACTCAAGGAAATAGAGAATAAAGTAAAGAAGACTCAAGATAGAGGATTCAAACTTATGAAAGGTTTACACACTAATTCACAAACTAGTGGTCAAGGAAAGGCTCTCATTGGAATAGATATAATGAAAAATAACTTTTCTACATTTTTGGATAATCTATCTGGTGTGACTTCCAATAGTCAAAACAGAATTGTAGAACTCCAGACAATCAGTGGGTGTATACATGTGGCTGCAGAGGAGTTGCCAAATTAGTTGAATGTTGTGAAGGAGCTAGCAAGGGAACATTCAAAATGGCTCTTGAGATTCACCAATATATACGTGCCCAACCATGAGGAGCTAATTCCAGTAATAGTTGTTGCTAAGGCATATAGGGTGAAAATAGAAAAGGGGAAGAAGTATAAATGATTCATATTATGCCCTCTTTTTGTGTTCTTTTGTAATTTTGTAATACAAAAAATTGGCATCTTGCCATTTATCATCTTTAGAAGATGAACCGATTAAGCTTCCATTGTAACGATCAACTCAAAACTCTATACGTATAAAATTGAAAGATTAATGAAGGGTCAAAAAATTTTGGGTGTGAAGTACTTTTTGTTTCAGAGACAATTGAATGGTATTTTATGTCAATCATTTTATGTTCCAGTTGTTATTATATTTAGTTTACATTTTCTCTTTTGTTTGAGTCGAAATGAGGGAAAAATAGAGTTTCACCTCCCCTATTTTGAAGCAACGAATGAATGTAATAGGTGTTGTTATTCTTCATTCAAAGAGAAATCCCTTTAGCATTTTCAATTTATTAATCACAATTCATATTCAAATTCACTTAGTTCAGTATTAGTTGTTGTTTAGATAATTTTTATGAATTCATAAGATGTGTGAATGCATAAAACCATTTTGGTATTCAGAAACTTCTATTCACTTGAGTTAGATTCTATTTAGGTCTAGCTTGGCTATACCTTTTCTATTCTCAAGTTAAGAACACACCCCCAAAGTAATTTAGGATGAAAACATAATTCATTGGAAATCCATTTTAAGGAGTTGTACCTACCAATTCAGAGGGAAGCCAATTCATCCACAAGTGGCTTTCCAATTGTTTGTGATCAGATATTGTTCTGAATTGGGCATTTAAGAGTTATAATTTGAAAGAACAAATCTATTTACCAACAATGTGCAGAAGATATTTGTAACAATTCAAAAATAGAGATATGCATAGGAGTTTTGAGCAATTGGTTAACCAAATTATACTTTCCAGTATTCAAACTTGTCATGGCTTGGTTTGGATTAGGTGTTACTCCTAGGAACACCACCTTAGAGGCTTGACCTTGAGTAGAAACATTCACATGCTAGTTTTTACACTCTTCTTTGGTGGTAATGGCATTGGCTGCATCATCAAAACTTGATATCATGTTGATGGTATCGTCATATAATTATGTGTAATTAACTTTCTCGTCAAGATTTTTGTTGTGGTTTTCCTTTGATGATTCACCTCTCTCATGATTCATAAAGGGTGTCTTAAATTGGGGTCATAAATGTTGTGTGATCTTCATTGGTTCAGAAACTATTGACCTCAATCTGATTATCTTTGATTAACTTCTTGATAGCATCTCTGAGAGAGTAACAATTTTGAGTAACATGCCCCAGGTTTCAATGGTAGGCACAATAGTTTGTCTCTTTCCACCACTTTGGTTTGACTATGGGTTCATATGGTTTAGACTCAGGTAATGTGATGAGGTTATCAGGCAAGATTGTCTTTAAGTCAACCTCATAAGGGACACCTAATGGGGTATATACTTTAGGTGATTTGTTGGTATACCCTTGTGGTGATGGAACTTGATTGTATGACACTTGATTGTTTAAGACATTTGGTGGAACTTGATTGTATGACACTTGATTGTTCAAGACATTTTGGTTGTTACATTGATAAAATGGGGGGTTGTTATCATGTCAAACAGTGTTGCTAGCATTGACATTATCATTTTTGGAAGATGAAAAACTTGACACATTGTGGGAAAAATTTTGATGAAGATTGTTGGCATCAACAACTCCATCATTAACCAGATGTTTATTACTATTTTGCCATGTAGTTTTTTATTTGTCCTTAGAGTTATTGGTGGATTCATTGGAACTTGAAGTACTATTAGAAAATCTCTTACCATCTCTAGAAAGTCTGAGGCTATCATTATCCATTAAGGTTGCTTCAAGATTAGCTACATTTCCAAGCATTTTGTCAAATTTTTGAGGACATTGTAATTGCAACCAATACTTCATAGGTTTGACAAGGCTATTTGTGAAAATGGCAATTTTTTCATTCTTTGGAATGTTTCAATTGTATTTGGAAAATACTCGTCACCATCTTTGAAGGAAGTTTTGAAAGAACTCGTTGAAAGCTTGTTTTGTATTGCAAAGATCAATCATGGTAACTGGTTTCTTGATGTTGTAGGCATACTACATGACAAATAATGAGGCCAATTGTTCAAAAGTTTAGATGTTTGGGGGAAGTTTGGAAAACCATTCCATGGCTTGTCCTCTTAGGCTTCTTGGAAACAACCTCATTAGGTAAGTTGTCTCATGTAAAAATTCCATACTTGTCGTGTAGAATTGTCGCAGGTGATCTTGAGGATCAGATGTTCCATGGTATTTGTCATATTTTGGAATTTGTACATTTGGAGGAAATGGTACCAAAATGACTCATTTGTCAAATGGGAAGGGACATATCTTCTCCACACTAAAAGGTGTTAGTTGCACTTTTTCTTATCGTAGAACACTCATTTGTAGTTCCATGTCTCGCATTCATTGACTCATAATCTCAAAAGGAGTGTCTCTATGATCCTTTTTAATATCGCTTATGTCAAAATCTATAGGGAATTCGGCTCCTTGTTCTACAAGAAATAAAAGGTATTGTTCTATTTTTTTTCTAGCATTTTGTTCATGACATCAAGCAAATCAGGGTCCTATTGGAATTCATCAATTTTCAGTTTATAATACTCATCGCTTCCTAGCAAAAATTGGGAGGTCATTTTCGTTGAGTATTGTTTTTCTTGATCTTCTTGTTGAATTTGGTCAGCTTCTTGAATGGTATATATCAGATTAGTGAAAATAGATGAGGGGTTGATCTCAATTTCAAGATCAATAGTGTTTGACGCTTGTGAGGAACTTGCGGTCATAGCTTGTTTTGATAATCTTGCACTTGTGCATGTAGGAACCGTTCTTGCTCCTCCCGTTCTCAAAGTAATGGGTTTGTTTCCTCTTGTTTTTGGAGTACTAACGGATTTTCTTGATGACATGAGTAGTAAGTATAACCTTAATAATGTTTCTTCATGTTGCAAAGTGAGGAAAAACCTTGGGACCAAATAAGGATGAAAAATCTAAGCAAGATGAAAAGTCATTCAAACAAGATAGATTGAACCAAGTTCTTTAAAGTTGGCAATGAAGGATGTAAACTATCGTGTTGTTAACTGTCAAGAAACTTGGTGATGTTGTATTTGTTTGGACTTGAACTTAGTTGTTTGCAAACAACAAGATAGTGGAATAATGTCTTGCTTAGTTGTAATGACTTATGGTCTTTTTGATTTGTTCAAATTATAGCATGTAGATTAGGAATGAAGGTATCCAAAACTGATTTTTGATTTTCAGCATTTCAAGTGCAAGTACTCACTGTTTCCATTTGTTTTCTCATATGTGTCGCAAGAATTTAGAAATATTTTGTTTGATTAGTCAAATGCAAACACACACCTAAAAACCGAAAATGGCTCCCTATGAAAGGCACTAAACAGGCTAGTGGCCACAATGTTTTAGTGGTAGATCCCCAATAATGTTCAAATTTACCTCTCTTAAAAAGAGAGCTTCCCACCAACGCAAAGGAGGTTTGGCACAATCTCTCGCAAGACTACTCGAGGAAGGCTATATTTTGAACACTATTGTCTTGCATCCCATTATGAATGCAAGTCAAAGGCCTTCCCTCTCACCAGCCTCGTTAAGGCAAATTCTCAGGAGGTATTCCTTATTATGGTTGTGTAATCTACCTATGAAAAGCATGGAAATAGAAATTGAAAGAAGGTTAGGGAGTTTGATCACCCTAAAAGGGTGAGAGCATATCCCTACTTCTCAAACACAATAAGCAAGATTTGTCCAATTGCGAGCCTTTAAACTAGAGAAGACATGAGGCTTCTATTTAGTCTATGTTCTTGTTCTTTCCCAAATTGCTCTCTATAGATTTCTTTGGAATGTTTGGCATTTTGATCAACTCAAAGAGTTGAAAGCATAGTCCTAACTCCAACAAAATTTTAGAGATCATCTTATTTTACTTATCTAAGTGTAGAACTTTGAATTGTCGCAATTTAAAGAAGAACGAAAGTTTTAGGCTTACCTTGATCAAACTTAGGAAAGGCTAGGTGCATTTTTAAGGGCCTTCAACTTTTTCTTTTTCTTTTTTTATGAGTTTGTCTTTGACATGCATTTTGCAAGACCACTTGTTAGCAATCCAAATTTTGTATAGAATCCTCTCGGCAACATTCCAAACCTACGATAAAATATTCAAATTAAAATTCCATGATTTGGCTCACAAATTTAATTTGTTTATCAAAAATCATCAAAATAAATTTATTTAAAATAGAGGTTTGATCACAAAAGTCTGATTTTTTTTTACAGTAGGCTCTCACAAGAATCCCAAATCTGCAAAAAAAAATTGAGATTAAAATTCATTGATTTGGATGCTAAATAATTTTTTTAAATGAAAAATCATAAAAAAATTATTAAAAATTGATTGTTGCTTTGAAAAATCTAAATTTTTTTACTTAGTTGCAAGCCATTTTCCAAAACCTTCAATAAAAATTTCGGATCGGAATACTTTGTTTTGCATCCCCAAATAATTTGTATATGAAAAATCATAAACAAATTATATAAAATAGAGGTTTTATTAAAAAAATCTAAAATTTTGTATGTGATTTTTCCTTGTTGTCAAGAACCTTCAATAAAAATTTCATATCAAAATTCATTGATTTGATCTACTTTTTTATGGCATTTTAGTCAAAAAAAAATTATTATTTTTTAACTTTAAAACATGAGAAGGAAGAAGAAGATGAGAAATAGAAGAAGAATAAGATGGAGAAGAGGAAGAGGTCTCTCAAATGATCCTTCAAATGTGAAGATTTTTGGGTATATTCTTAAAGCTTCTTCAAACTTGCAAAAACAAGATGATGAGGCTTTCTTGCCCCACAATGGGCACCATTTTGTATGCTCTTAAATGATGTACCTGTGCAAATCAAAACTTAGACAATGCAAACGATTAATGGATTAGCACATATATATCAATGTAAAGCATATTCATGAAACATTAGAATGAAAATTTAAATGATATAAAATCCAAAGATAATGAAATTGAAGAACAAACTATCAAATTAAGTCTTTCAAGGGAGTCTCATGTCTTCCTAACTATGATGGCTAAATTGCTCTCAGATCAAGCATCTCAATGACATCCTAGAATGGGATATTGTGGGATGAATATGAAACTAAATGCAATATGTAATTATGATGATGAAAATACAAAATGATATGCAACTTAATGGTGAAAACTAAATATGCAAACTATGCAAACTATGGAATAAATAACATGAAACTATGCAATGAATTTGAAATGCTTATAATAACAATGCATGAAGACTTGATCCTTTTTACTCTAGAAATGCCTTGTATTTATAGATTTTTCAAAGAGCTTGGGGTAAAGTTTGGCTTTTACCAAGGGTAAAGGTTAAATAATAAAATAATAATATCCATGAACCCATTTTGAATAAAATATTTATTATGGAGAATCCACTCAATTATTAAATTATTATTTGAATAAAACAATAATATCCATGAGATCCACTTTGAACAAAATATTCATAATGGAGAATCCCACTTCAAATATTAAATTATTATTTTGAATAAAATAATAATATCCATGAGATCCACTTTGAATAAAATATTCATAATGGAGAATCCCACTTCAAATATTAAATTATTATTTTGGGTCCATTTTGAATAAAATATGATTTTCATGATCCCACTTTGACTAAAATATGATTTTGGAGATATTTGAATATAAAATTAATTTTTGAGGATAAATGCCCATTTTAATTTCTTTAAAATTAAATTTCATGTGTAAATTTCAAATGGGTTCAAATAAATGATTAAATTGAATTTTAGATTTAATTCAAATTTGATTGATTTATCCTCAATTCTTCAAAATACATATAATTTTAACCTTAAAACCCTTGCTAATTCAGTGAAAGCCTTGATTAGAAGACGTGCCCAATTTTAGGTGTCTACAATCCCATTTTTCGATTGGTTGAATTGCACGTCTTGGGATCATTACCTTTTGTAATGACGCGTGGCCAACTTCTTATCTGGGTCTAAAAATATTAATTATTATAAAAAAGTCAGCCAAAATAGTTTACATATGTGTTTGCGCCATTAAAAACTTATATATCAAAATTGAACTACTTGGTACTCAAATGCTCTAATGCTTGGTTATATATAAACCTTCATGTTGTTACTCGGCTTCTATATACCTATTTTCTTAGCACTTAGTAACTTGTCAATATGCTCGATCTCAACTATATTGCTCGGCTCCGACTATATTGCTTAGTTGATACTAAATACTCGACAATCACTATCCTGCTCGGTATAAGCATTGTATGCTCGACCTTTACTAGATAAGATGATCGCAGCGATGACCTTGTAATCTTTCCTAGTAAATGACTAAGTGTTTGAAGACTAATAGACAACATAGGCTTAGAGATAAAAATTTATGCAATTAATTCAATATTTACTCCCTTTGATGTTCATGTCCACTTAAAATATAGAAGCAAGCATCTCTATTTTGCATAGATTTCTACAATAAAAATGAGTTGATCTATATGCAATGCCCATTGACGAATTTATCCAATCAAAAGCATATTCGAAGCCCCTCATATGTCACATGTGTTAATACATGTCAAAACATCTATTACATTGTAAAAAAAATTAATGTGGCTAAGTTTGGCTGTAGTATATTACCAAACTCACTCTTGTAAATAAAAAAAAGTTCCCAAAAATGATTCCTGAAAAATTGGTAGGTGCAGAAGCTTCAATTGTCTTGCATGCCTATAAGCAATTATCAACCATGGCTTTTAAATTTCAGCTCACCCCTTCCAAATATCCTAGAGCTCAAGATATTTTTCTTTTGTTTACATGATCATTCTATAAATTCAACATAGAGAGTAACCTTTATTGCTTTATGTACTGTGAGAATTCTCTCTTGCATTACATTAAGCATTCTATAATTCGGTGAAGGAGTTATAATGATAAAATTTAAGATGTGATATTCCTAAGCCTATGTACTCCCTTATCAAGTTCTACCAACATAAAATTTGGATGCACAAAAAAATGTCGATTATTTTCGGGATAGTGTTCAAGAAGCATCAATGGACAATATTACCTATAGAAGACACAATGCTAAAGGCCATAACATTGAGATGCATAACTAGCTAGTGTAGCTAATGAAGACCAAAGATAGAAACACAAAATGGTATATCAAATATTGATTCAACCAATACATATTGACACATTTTATTGGAATCTCAAAATTTTGATCATAAACATGCATATCCACTTCATCATCAAAATGCTCCATAGTAACAATTTAGGATACCTTTGAATGCATCCTTAGAATTACATAAACTTATAATATTATGTTAATTACATCATCAACGTTATTTTGTATCTATAATAATGTATTAAACATTATATTTTCTCTTTTATAAAGTTTAACACATTTAAGCATAGCACAAAATTTTAATTGATAAACTTGAATTCAAACAACATATTCCAAATCTTGAAATCATACTTAAATTCATAGAATTATAATAAATTCAAGTCATTACCATGAGATTTTAAAAAAAAAGAAAACTATGAAAACCCTAAGTCAACATTGAAAGATTTGGAGATTTTGTTTGAGTTATATCTAGATCCTAAGTGGATGCATAATTGACTGAAGCTATTATTTCTCCATTGCAACATTTTTCTTTCACAATTTTTTTTAATTTTCAAATTAGGATACCGATTGATCATGATAACTACACAATTAGATACAAAAAATAGACCAATTTTTTCCTCTTAGATCCTCCACATCTCATTGATGTACCCATTGCACACCAAGGTGTCATTGCCAATCAGAACAAATAAAGATATATCACAATTGATCAATATAAACTCAAAGAGTGATCATTATTTGTTGTGAAGCACTGTTAGATAGTGCTAGTCATCTTAAATTTGGTTGTGAGGAGATTTTTATGGTCCACAGTGCTACCTAGAATGTCTAAAAAGTTAATGGTTACAAATAAATATCAATCAACATTCATTATTTGCAAAAGAAAAATTGAGAAAAGTATATATTCATGATTATATAAAATTGAATAATGAGTTGAGAGTTCAATCTTGTGAAAGATTATGTTGAAGTGGAACAATAGGGAGATATGTGGGCCAAACTTAAACATTCCACGTCTAATGATTTCAACCATTGGTATGAGAACTTGTTTATTATAATCTGAAGAAGTAACTAAGCTTCGAGTCTTTAATGAGCAGACTACACACACAAGGTGAAAGTGAGACCAAGTTTGTCAATATATGTTTATAATTTTCAATTTTAAGATACTTGTAACCTCTTTATTGATCATTTTATTTTTCCCATTTCCATCATGATGTATTATATGAAGAAAGAAAGGAGTCCCTATGTATGTAAATCTTTGCAACACAATGATCAAACTCCAAGAGTGAATGAAAGGAAGAGGTTGTGGAGAAATATCTACCTTCATTGAATATTTTATGTCATCACATTTAATTTGTGATTTGTTACTAATTTTGATACTATGATTTGTGTCATTAAGAATGTAATTTTTTTTTTCAAATAAAGTTTTAAAATGTCATTTTTTTGAACATTTCATTCTTGATTTCTCTTTGCTTCAAATCATCAACTAAAATGACATTAAAAAAATATATAGTTCATAACCTCTCATAATATAAAAGTTTACACCCCAAAAAGTTACATGTGTGTGAGTATTGTACATTGATCAAATGTTTGTATAATAGAATGCTAAACAATTTACTTGTAAAATGATTTAGATTGACACTCCAAGTAGAAATACCAATTTATAATGTGGTTCAAATGTTTGAAACTATATACATAAAATTTTGTTTGAAAGTCCAAAATAAATACATAATAAATTAGAATACTTTACATAGAATAAATACATATGTAAGAAATACAAACAATGTCATTGAAATGAAAGTCTATGAAAGAAATTTGTGTCTCAAATATGCGACGTCTTTAAATTGATCATAGACCATTAAAGTAGTTTTGTACACCTTAGGGTCTATTTTCATTAAAATCATCAGATCTTTTAGTGCATGTGAACTAGGTGAAAAAGGCATACTAGTAGTAGACCACATTGCAATGATCATTCACTCCATATTCACCCAATCTCTAAATTACTAACTTTACAAACCCAAAATTTGAAAACTAAAATCCCATTAATAAATTTCAAGCATGTTTCGATGTACCCTTAATAGTTAGAATTTGTAGACTTTAACTGGAGGATTTGTGTAACTTGCTTGGTACCCAAAGTGCATAACTATTAGGGCATTTATGCATAAGTATTGACACTTTTTTAAGTGGTCAAAGTACACAGTTATTGGGACATCTTTAAGTATATAACGAGTGAATCTTTGGAAATGACCATTTTTTGACCCTTGAGTACATAATGAATCCCACAACATGGATTGTTACTATCGAAAAGCTAGAACTTAGTTGATTCATGTACAAGAGAACAAAAAGAAAATAATATCAAAATGTCATTTATCGTTTATGATCTGTAAGTAGAGTGAGCTTAATCATGGAGAGAACTCTATAGTTAAGTGTATTTGAGCTAGAATAATACTAGGATGAGTGACCTCCCAAAAAGTCTCAATACTTTACCCTTGTAAGCATCACCAATATGTAACAAGTGCTAAGTATTCCATTCATTCTCATGAGAGACGGGTTCTTGTGAACCTCTACTCACAAGACAAAGGTCAATAAGTTTTATTTAAAAAACTACATAGTTGAGTCCCAACACATTAAGAGTAAAGGACTAAGAAATGTTGACTCTATAAAATTTATTGAAAATACAATCCCTAGCTTTATCCCTTATACCTTACACTAATATATATACTAGCCCTTGCCCCATAGGAGGTGCAAGGGAATAACTGATAGGCAATTTTGTACATGTTTTAACTTAACTACCTATATGTCTAACTATGTAAAATTAAATAGATTATCCAGGTAATTCCTATTGCATGCATCATTTGCTCTAATCAAATTTTTTTTTTTGGCTCTTGTAGTCATGGCATGAAAAATAGAGTTTCCCAATAGATAGGTTTACCAAAAATTATTTTCATGGTAGATGGAGCCAATAACTCAAGAAACAAGAAAATGAAAGGTATCAACATACTCGACTCGTGAAAATTTTAGGGAAAACCACCACAGACTATCTTGTTTCTCAAATTTATAAGGAGCATTAAATCCATTCTTCTTCATTGTGACATTAAAGGATATCTCTAAGACAAAGCCTTCTTATCTCTCTTTCCATTTTTCATGACTATGTTGAGGCAAGAGTGTTTTTCCTATTAAAGCTTCAACATTTTTTACTTTATTCATAGGAAACTTGATGATTCAAATTGATGAACTATTAGGTTCAAAAATTTGATTTAGAGCATAACCCCAAGGATTCTTTTGTGTTTTGAAGTTGCTTGCTTGATGGTTTAATATTTTGAGACTGTCGAGTAAACCCTTCTCACATGTTGCCATCCTCATCCCAAAGGAGGTATGAAAAAAAATTTGATGACCAACTGCCAGAATCTCTCCACATAATTGCAAACTCACAAATGTAATAACAAGAGAAAATTAGAGTAACATTGCTTGAAGACTCTCATTTGTAGGAAAATAATTCTTATCAAAGTTAGCTCAAATAAACCAAGTGTATATCACAATCTACTTTTGATATTAATCATAGAAATGCTAATGAAACATTGAAGATACAAAGCCACTAAATCTTGGTCAAAAGATTTGAAAAGAAAGGAAAGTAAAGGTTAGTGCACCCCAAAAAACTAACCATCCATGTAATAATTACTTACTAAAATGGAATTCAAAACAATTGCAGGATTCTTCAGAGGACTAATTTGAACCTAAGATCATACCACACAATAAACCAAAAAAAATTACAATTTAAAACACAGGTAGATATTACCAGGTGACAAATTGTCTTTGACAAAATATCTCATGTCTATCCAAAGGGCCTTGAAACACAAACTCACAAATCTTGAATATCAGTGTTTGTAAGAGTTGTTCCATTTTAGCAGTAATCAATATATTGAAAAAATAATTAATATCACTATACAAAATGGACAACTACCAAAATACTAATAATTAAAAATCCAATTTGAACTTCATTCATACAAATATGTTAAATATCTTTCAGTGTGTAAGTCTTCTCAAATTTGTGGTTATTTGAAAGACTTTGTCCTGCATTTGTACAAAAGTTCAAGACATGAAAAGATGTATGCTTAATTTTTAGGAAAATTTAAAATAATAAAAAATAGATATTTTTTATTTTATTTATTATTTTAGAGATTTACATGTCTTATATTATTTACTCATTTTTTGTATTTTTATTTAATAAAATAGATAATTTATATTGATTAGTTTAATTATTAAAACAAAAGATTAAAAAATAGTTTTATTCTCAAAATTAAATGTATGTTTGTCAATTAATATAAATATGTTTTATTTCATACAAAACTATTTTATTTAGTATTCTAGAGATTTAGATATCTTATTATTATTTATTTTATTTTGATTTTTTTATTATCAACAAATAGAGAAAAAAATTGTATATTGAGGAAATAGTATTTCATTTTTAATATAGAAATTCTTAAATTTATGTTTGTTTAAAATAATTAAATAGATGATAGTTGTTATTTTAATGAAAACAAAATATTGAAAAACTATTTATTTAAGTGTGATATTGCTATTATGATTTAACTGTGTAGTTTTTGAGTCAAAATAATTGACCCATGTTTCATGAGTAGTGATTCAACATAAATTCATCTCTCATCAGAATAAACGAAACACTTAGCACTCATTGGATCTGAGTAATGCTCACATAAGTGAAGCAGCGAGACTTCTCGAGATGTCACCCATCCTAGTACTACTCTAACTTGTGCGCGTTTAACTACCGAGTTTCCTCCATGGTTAAACCCACTCTGCTTGCAACTCCATTTGCAAAACCTTTACCAAGTATTGTGCCTTATGAACTATTCATTAGAAAGCCCCTTAAGCTCATCAATTGATAAACTATAGGAGATAATTTCCACAGCAAGTCAAACTGTGATATTGTTATCAGGATTTAACTGTGTAGTTTTTGACATTGACCCATGTTTCATGAGTGGTGATTCAACATAAATCCATCTCTCATGGGAATAAATGGAACACTTAGCACTCACTAGATCTATGTAATGCTCACAAAGGTGAAGCACTAGGACTTCCCAAGAGGTCACCCATTCTAGTGGTACTCCAGCTTGAGCACGCTTAACTGCGGAGTTCCCTCCGAGGTTAAACCCACTCTCCTTGCAACCCTATTTGCAAAACCTTCACCAAGTATTGTGCCTTATGAACCATTCATTAGAAAGCCCCTTAAGCTCATCAATTGATAAGTAGGAGATCATTTCCATAGCAAGTCAAATTGTGATATTGCTATCACGATTTAACTGTGTAGTTTTTGAGTCAAAGTCATTGACCCATGTTTCATGGGTAGTGATTCAACGTGAATCCATCTCTCATGAGAATAAACGGAACACTTAACACTCATCGGATCTAGGTGATGCTCACAGAGGTGAAGCACCAGGACTTCCCAGGAGGTTAGCCATCCCAATACTACTCCAACTTGAGCGCGCTTAACTACGGAGTTTCCTTCATTGTTGAACCCACTCTGCTTGCATTTATTTTCAAATTATAAAAGTAATCTTAAATTTAGTATATAAATTTTTTCAAATATTTTTATAATTTATTTATTTTAATGTAAAAGAATTATCATTGCATTTAGATTAATAAAAATGCCAAGTTGAGAGATTACAAATTGGGCGCCCTTTTAAGTACTCTCAACCTGCCAGCTGCCAAGTATAGTAATATCAACAGAGAATTTTCCAGAGCCAAAAATAATACAGATCATTGAAAACGCCAAACAATCCATATCAGCAAGAAACTAATATAGAATGGGCTTAAATAAAGGGTAAATCTGTCGTTCAGATAATTTAGGTAAGAGGAAATATTTTGTATTTTGTTGTGTAAGGAGACAATCATTTTGATTGTTAGAATAATTCTCAACGTCTTCTTTGTAGTCTCTGAACAGTGAAGGGCAAAGTGAGGGTTACCTACTGAAACATCTCCAAGGAACTCGCAATAAGGCTATTGAAGTTGTAGAAATATGCTTTGGTGGATGCTAGTACCCTGCTCCAGTGCACTCAATTTTATAGACTCTGATTATAAAAATTGATACAAAATTTATTTAAATTTTGAATCACCTCTGTGACCTTTTGCACAATTAAACCGCTAATCTTTGAACAATTCATTTGATCAAAGGAAATTTTCATTGATGAGGCTTAAGAGCCCTTCAACAAGGAAAAACTCAAAATTTAACATTTTAAAAATTGTATTACAAAATTGTTTAATCATTAGAAAGCTTAATCTCCTTTGAACTATTAACATAAAAAATCTACAACATTTAATTATATCTAAAAGTGTCCAATTTCAACCATACATTTAATAATATCTAAAAGTGTCCAATTTCAACCATACATTTAATAATATATAAAAGTGTCCAATTTCGTCCAATTTCAACCATGAGAAACAAGTTAGTTCAATCATAATCTATGCATAATATTAAGTAAATTCTCATTCAAAGTTGCAAAAAAATTACCCTCAACTCCCAACTGCTTGCTTTCAATATATCTTCTCACTAGATATAACAATCAAAACTTTTCCATACTAATATTATGTTCCTTATGTGAATATAGATAAAAATTACACTCATAAATGTTTTCTTATTTTTGAATTATTAACAAATTATGGTTAGAAATGTTGTATTTTTAATGTCAGCAGAGATTAAATCCATGAAATACTCTATCCCTTGAACCTCTTATAGGTGGAAGTGCTAGTTATAGGTAATCGGTCGAAGCCTTGACTATTTATCATTTATCACCTCTTATAGGTGGAAGTGCTAGTTATAGGTAATCGGTCAAAGCCTTGACTATTTATCATTTATCTATTATTATTTGTGAAGATCAATTATTATTATTATTATGAGAGGCTTCCAAGTTACCATTGTGTTGTAGGCTCTTGCTCTAATTAATTTGATCTATTATTTTATACAATAATATAGATTATTTTAATTTTCAAAATGATTAATAAAAAAAATAAAGTTAAAAACAACAACATACTTTTTCTATTAATGAAACTTTTATTAGAATTTTTGAAATTAATTAAACATACAATATTTATTTTTTCTAATAATAAAAATGTTGAAAAATTATTTTTTTATTAAAAAATAATCTTAACTTTAGTATATTGAACTTCTTTAAATTAATTAAGTAAATGATAGTCAAGTATTTATTTAATTCTTAATCTAAAAAGTAATCTTAAATTTACTATTTAAAGTTTTGAAAATATTATAAAAATTTGTTTTGTTTAGATGTTATCATTGTATTTATAATTTTTTTATTTAATTCATTTAAGAACAATTAAACCACTAATCTTTGAACAATTCATTTGATGAAAGGAAATTTTCATTGATGAGGCTCAAGAGCCCTTCAACAAGGAAAAACTCAAAATTTAACATTTTAAAAATTGTATTACAAAATTGTCTAATCATTAGAAAGCTTAATCTCCTTTGAACTATTAACATAGAAAATCTACAACATTTAATTATATCTAAAAGTGTCCAATTTCAAAACTTTTCCATACTAATATTATGTTCCTTATGTGAATATAGATAAAAATTACACTCATAAATGTTTTCTTATTGTTGAATTATTAACAAATTATGGCTAGAAATGTTGTATTTTTAATGTCGGCAGAGTTTAAATCCATGAAATATTCTATCCCTTAAACCTCTTATAGGTGGAAGTGATAGTTATAGGTAATCGGTCGAAGCCTTGACTATTTATCATTTATCTATTATTATTTATTATTATTTGTGAAGATCAATTATTATTATGGGCTAAAGCTTGAGTAGTTTTATCAGTCGAAGCCTTGACTATTTATCATTTATCTATTATTATTTTTGAAGATCAATTATTATTATGGGTTAAAGCTTGAGTAGTTTTGAACCCAAGACCTCCTCTCCCAAGTTACCATTGTGTTGTAGGCTCTTGCTCTAATTAATTTGATCTATTATATTATACAATAATATAGATTATTTTAATTTTCAAAATGATTAATAAAAAAGATAAAGTTAAAAACAACAACATACTTTTTCTATTAATGAAACTTTTATTAGAATTTTTGAAATTAATTAAACATACAATATTTATTTTTCCTAATAATAAAAATGTTGAAAATTTATTTTTTTATTTTTTTATTAAAAAATAATCTTAACTTTAGTATATTGAACTTCTTTGAATTAATTAAGTAAATGATAGTAAAGTATTTATTTAATTCTTAATATACAAATAATCTTAAATTTACTATTTAAAGTTTTGAAAATATTATAAAAATTTGTTTTGTTTAGATGTTTAGATGTTATCATTGTATTTATAATTTTTTTATTTAATTCATTTAAGAATATTATTATTTTTAATTAATTAAAAAAAGAAAATGTGTAATAATTTTTTTTAATTAATTAAAAAAATATTTTTATTTTTGCATTTATTATTAAGAAAATAATTGAATAAAAAAATAAACTTCTTATATTATAATTTATAAAAAAAAACATACATAATATTTTTATTAAGTTTTAGATTGAATATAATTAATTTTATCCATTTTTCTATTAATAAAAAAGAGTTAAAGTAATTTAACGACTTTAAACAAATTTTCCAAAGCCAATCCCACCTTGAAACCCTTCTTAAACTTGATTATTGATGAGACACTTTAGAACGCATAGACCCATTGCCAAACAAATATTACCGTAAGAGTTGCCTAAAAACTAAAGACACATTAAGACACATTAATGGTAATAGTACGTAAGAAGTTTCAAAGAATGCGCGCATTAATTAACACAGGATAGCACGAAGCAATACGACGTACTCACTCTACTTGCGAGGGAAGGTTATAATAAGAAAGCTGGGACTACTAATTGTTCCTGTAAATTCTTAAGACAAGCAAAGACAGACCTGCAGAATTCTTTGAGAGTTTGAGACAAAGTTTTCAAGGTTTTGAATCTTTCTTTAAATAAATTTTGTTGTCTAATCTCTGTAAAGTTGGTGCATGCGATTTCATGGATGCATTTTAAGGCGCTTGGTTTGTGTTTTCATGCTTTGTTTACTGTTTTTCAGTTTTCATGATGTTAAATTGGCCAGTCCTTCCGTTGCAGACAGAGCATATATACAAATTCTTATGCATTTCATATTCTGTTGGGTATAATAGGACACTGAATTCCCCGTAATGATATAGTTGCCTAATTTGTTGGGTTAATAGGACTTAGAATTCTGCACTTAGCAATGGCGACTCGCAGTCCCAGAGAGCATATTGAGGAGATAAGAAGAAACAAGTTTTCCATTGGTGGAGAAAACAACCCTCTCACAGAAGACCTTCACCATGCTGTTAGACATCTCTCAGCAGAACTCTACACCAAGGATGTCCATTTTCTCATGGAGCTCATTCAGGTGGCTTTTTGGTTGATATAATTCATGCTGTTTCTTTGTTTTTAATGAACATTGCCTCTATTTTTTGGGTTTGCAAAATTGAAATTTGGGTGTTTGTGATATGGCAGAATGCAGAAGACAATGAGTATGAAGCTGGTGTTGAACCATCACTGGAATTTGTGGTAACAAGCAGAGATGTGACTGGTGTGGGTGCCCCTACTACTCTCTTGGTGTTCAACAATGAGAAGGGCTTCACTTCCAGAAACATTGAATCCCTCTGCAGTGTCGGAAGATCCACCAAAAAGGGTAAAAGACAGGGAGGTTACATTGGAGAAAAAGGTCTTTGCTTGTGCCATAAAAATGCTCTGTTCACTGGGTACAAAATTTATCTTGCTGCAATTATATAAGGTCTAGTTTTAAAGATCTTACCAAATGAATCATGGAGATCATGCTTCAGAATGGTTTTTTGTGCGCATTATGTAGATATGCAGTACTTGCCCTCTTATGTGTTCAGTAATCATTAGGCTATAGAGTTACAAAAACTAGCTCTTATGTGTTTCCAAATGATTACATCGTTACAGATTGAGGACTGAAATCTAGAATTCTTGTACTTTTTGATAACAGATACCAATAAACAAAGTCGGATTCATATATTAAGTATGCAGGTTCCCTACTGCAAGTTAGGGTTGATTGCTCATTAGTGTAACCCTACCCAGTGTTTTGCAAAAACAGGGTCATACGCTTGCTATTAGTGGTTCAACATTGTAACCCTACCTCTTTAAGGTAAAATTCCTGCAAAAATGAGGAGCTCTAGGCTTATTATTCTGCATTTGGGTAAATGGTAGTTAGGACTCTCTTTGAAATGTGAGTTGAAACTTTATATGGGTTAGTTTGTTATTCCATGGTATTTCTATTGATTTTACTTTGCTATTGTACATTCAATCGACGTACATAGCATGAAATGGAAAACTTCTGGTAGAAAGCTTCAAAATAGTTCTTATTTCATCTCAATGACAGCCTTTGGTAGAAAATTTAAGGATAATTCTTGTTTCAGCTCACGGAGAAGGGTCTAAAATGTTGATAAAATTAAGAATTCTCTAAATAACAATTTCTAAACCATTTTTACCAACTGTGGAAATATTACATTGTTTGGTTGTGAAGAAAAAATCTACAGAGTTTTAGGTTGAAAAAATTAGAGGGGAATGAGCCGAAATTTTATATTTACTACATTTCTGTGCAGTAAAAAGTTTTAAGTGGCCATCATGGCAGGGAGAGTTCATCTCTTTCTATTAGTGATTACTATTTATTCCTGCGTTTTCCTCAATGTTAATGTATCCCTTGTAGTTGTTTATGCTGAAAATCAGGAAGCTATGAACTAAAGAGGTATTGCACATATCAAGCTCATTGATGTTACTATTCTCAATGTATCTATCAAAGGTGCAATTTTAATACGCTAGTCTAGACTCTAGATTACAGGGAAGACTAACTAGTGTAGATTGTGTTAATTTGAACAACATTTAGAATAAAATTTAAAGCCCCACTTCCTTTTTTTGGTTGAATATGTGAGCTATTTTAGGACATCCATCTCTGATTTGAGTCTTTTGTTTGTGTTTCTGCTTGCTTCTGTTGTACGTCCGTAATGTTTGAGCGTTTGATAGCACAGAATGATTTGTTTTTGTCGCTATATTAGTTTAGCAGGAATGTGAATTAATTTGGGAACTATTTTAGGTTTTTCAGTTTTAGTTAGGTTTTAAAGCATTCATATTCATTCTTTTTCATGATACAGAGCTATAAACCTTCATTCATTATATTGATTATTCTTTTAAATTGAAAGATAAAATTAAATCATGTAAAGGTTCCATATTAATTTGCTTACGATGAATTGTGATTTTTTAATATTTTCCAAGTGCTCTGAAAGAATATTATTCTCTTTTAAATCTCAGGAATTGGATTCAAGAGTGTTTTCTTGATAACAAAACAGCCTTATATTTTCAGCAATGGATACAAAATTCGATTCAATGAATTCCCTCCACCTGGGGTCAAAATTGGGTATATAGTTCCAGAATGGATTGATAAGCCAAATATTGAAGATCTGGAAAGAATATATAGTAGCCAATGTGAAGGTGACCTCCCCAATACTGTTATAGTTCTCCCTTTACGCTCAGAGAAGGTGGAAGGAGTGAAGGATCAGCTTGCTAACATTCATCCAGAAGTCATTTTGTTTATGTCCAAAATTAAAAGACTCTCCATCCGTGAAGATGGCTGGAATCAAAGTCCCCGAGTGAATGCAGTCTCTGTGTCCCAGGAAATAGCATTTCAAAATGTGAAGAATGAGGGACGTAAATCATTTATTCTCCATCTATCTGCAGAGGAAAATGGGAAATGCAATGGAGAATGCAGTTATTACATGTGGAGGCAACACTTTCCAGTGAAATCGAACAACAGGGTAGAGGAGAGAAAGGACATTGGCAATTGGGTGATAACACTTGCTTTTCCATGCGAAGATAGAGTTACCACAGGCAACAGAGTAGGTTCTGGTATTTATGCTTTTCTTCCTACAGAAATAGTCACTGGATTGCCCTTCATCATTCAAGCAGATTTTTTATTGGCATCCTCAAGGGAAAGTATTCTTTGGGACAACAAGTGGAATCAAGGAATTCTTGACTGTGTTCCTTTGGCATTTTGTGAAGCTTTTCTATCTCTTGTGAAAACTGTGAGAGATGCTCATCCCTCTGCCATATCATATTGCTTCAGATACCTCCCCATTAATATTCCCTCTTGTTTGCAACTAAGACCAATTCGGGAAAAAATCCAAGCCAAGCTCAAGACAGAAGAAATCATCTTATGTGAAACTGAAAATGCCTATTGCAAGCCAAGTCAAGCTCGCAAAATACTTCCAGACTTCAGAAAAATATTGGAAGAGGCAACGGAAAAAGGTTTAGAAAAGCCCAGTGCCCTGTGGTCTACTGGAGTATCCATAGTACACTCAAGCCTTGAAAACTCAAGTTTAGATTTCTTGGGAGTGGGTTATGTATCAGATGATTGGTATTCCACATGTATTCGAAGTACCCCTGGTTGGCTTGCGAATCTCTCAGAGGATTTATATGTGAATCTCCTTTTCTTTTTTGCTCAAAATTGGAACAAAAAAATTCCAAAGTCTCTCCAACAGTTGCCTGTTTTTAAGTTTGACAATGGCTTCTATGGCGTGGGATGGGCAAGTTTGTCAGATATATCTTCTAAGGGAAGCAAAATATACTTTTCATAAGCAGACAAAGAGAGTGCATGGTTGACTAGTTGGAATAAAAGGCTGGGCAGTGCTCCACGTTACAAATTCATGCCAAATGCAACACAGATGGCCATGAAGAGTTTGAGCCATTATGAACTGTCCAGACTGCAGGAATGGTTAAATCAACATGCTAAGATCACCGAACTTTCCATATCAAGTTTTTGTAAGCAGCTTTTAGAAGAAGCAAAGGCATCTAAAATTAAAGATTTCATAATAGTTGTTGCTCAGTTTCTTCATTTTTCATCGGTCAGTGGTTATATCAATTCAATACAGATGCTCACTTCGTGCAAGGAATTGCCTGTAGTTAGTGATTCGGGATCCATAGTAAGTAGTTGCAAAGCAAAACTTGTACCTGCATCCATTGGCAAGTGGCACAAGCTACTAGGGGACAATCCATGGGCTGCAGAAGGGATTGTTGCAATGTCACCTGATTATCTGAATGCAAATTACATGAAAACAAATGGCTCTCGACATGAGTTGTTAATGAAAAATGTGCTTGGAGCAGTGGACATTCCCAAGCTAAAACCACCCAATGCCCCGTTGCCTGCAGTTTCCTCTCCTATTGGAAAAGATCAAGTTGTTCTGCTTTTAGAGTGGATTCACTATTTGACTGGGGTCTGCAACGAGTGCCTGCCCGACAAGTTTCGAAGTAGTATCGTGGAAGCAAAATGGCTAAGGACACACCGAGGGTACGAGTCTCCAAATAAGTCTTTTTTGTACGATACTGAATGGTCATTGGCTGGTGTGAAATTAAACGATCTTCCTTTTATAGATTGTGCTTTCTACAAGATGAACATGCTTGAATTCAAGAATGCCCTCCAACGGATTGGGGTGATTGTTCAGTTTGGAATGGGATGTGAAATAGTTGCTGAAGTAGTCCAAACTCATTCAGATTTTGAAGTCATAACAAAGCTTTACAAATACCTTCACCATTGCCATTGGCGGCCTAGTCCTTCAAACCCTCTCAAAATCTGGAGTCCACATGGCGGTGGGCTTGTAGGTGAATGGATGGATCCAAAAATGTGTGCAGTCCATGATGACAATGGTCTCTTCTATGGCAGGCTACAAATCCTGGAAAGGTTTTATGAAGAAACTCTACTTCCCTTTTTCTCTAGCTATCTTGGTGTGTCTCTACATCCCAGGGTTGTGGACTACTGCAATTTGTGGCTGGACTGGATAGCAAGTAATCATGTAGTAACAGAGGTCGAATGCTGTTCAGTTTGGAGAAATATTCTAAAGCACTGGAATGAGTCCCCTTCAGCTATTAAAAGACACTTACAAAAACAATGTCTTAGGCTTCCGGCTCACACAAGCAGTGGACATATCCAATTATGTGCTCCTAATGAAACCTTCATTCCCGACGACCTTTCATTAAGAGAGTTATTCAGAAATGCATCTACAAAGGTCAAATTTGCTTGGCATCCAAACCCCTCAAACCCCAAAATACCACTGGACTTGTTGTTGTCAATGTACGAGTCTCTTGGAGCTCAGAAGCTATCACAAGTAGTAGAAAAAAAGGAGGTGTCTATTTCAACTGTCAACTATTTACGCCGGCTTAAAGTAGGAGAGGGCCTGTTCAAGAAAGGTCTATATATGATTATCCTCGGATATCTTTCATATCCATCATTCAAATTGTCAGCAGATAGAAGGCATCAAATTGTGAGAGCCCTTTTGGAGTCTTTAGCTTATGAAGCTGCTAAACCCTTTGCAGTTATGTACACTCTGACAACAATAAGTGAAGATGATGAGGTGGAGCACATTACAGTAGCTACAAACTCCAGTGTGCGTTGGGAAAAGGACACCAAGAGGATTTTGATACAGAAATCTAATCCACACAACCAAAAGGAAAAGATGTGCTTGGCAACTGAATTTGCTGAGGTAGTTTCAAAAGTTCTATTATCAGAACATCCAGATCTTGTTGCAGGTTTATGTGAGATGTTGAAGCTTGGGTGCATCGTAGGATTTGACACTGATGTAGTCAATGACATGCTCCAGCACAAGAACCTCCAAATTTTTAAAGAAGATGAGAGTTTCCTTTCAGGATTTTTTCCAATTGAAGACTCTGTTAGACAATATCAACGAACAGGACATCAGGTATCTGGGAGGAAAAGGTCTGGGACAGCAGATGGGCAAGCTAGGTCAAACAGAGTCTTGGGATATCAGCTGGGTCATTTAAGTCACCGCAGAATTTTGAGATATCAGGTGGGCAATCTACTTCAGCATGGCAGTTTTCACCAGATTTTGTAGAAGGATGGGAAAATAGATTGCAATTTTTTAAGCAAGCGATTGAAAATATGAAAGTAGTGGGTGAACCACCCAGGTCTTTGAAGATTCAGCTGGTAAGAATGTTATTCCCTTCAGAATCATCAGATAAAGAGCAGCCAGAAAGCAGATCGGGCCTTCATCTGATGAAAATTATGGGGGACGCCTGCCTTAAAATGCTCATTGGTTCAGAAGTTCTGGGTGCCAATGAAAGCTGTCAAATGGTGCCATTTAAACTAGAAAATTTACTGGATAATGAAGTTTCAAAATTGGGGAAAAGCTTTATCAATGGTGGAACTACTGAGAGTCCTCCTGCCGATGGTGTAGAATGCGATTTTGAGATGCTGAAGGCCATTTCAGGAGCAGCTGCTTTGAAGTTCTTCAGTGGAAAAGACTAAGCTCGCTGGTAATATCTCCATATAAATATAACCTTAAAAGTTTTATAGACATTTTGGCGTTAAAAATATGCTAATCAAAAGCATGTTAATGCTTCTCGTCATAAATTTTGTAAAAAGTTTTTGAAGATTTGGAAAGTCCGTTTGATCCCAATGTTATGCATTCGATTTGCAATTTTGGTTTAAGTTATGAGCAGATTTTACTGCCACGGCTAATGGCATTGAATCCCAAACAACGCAAAGAAACAGAAGTTTTTGTCTGATGCCTTCTGTAATCAGAATCATAGAATGCAAAGGAGCATAGGAAGTTTTGTCTAGGGCTACCATTGTTAAATATCTTGATGTAAAAGCGCAGCAGCTGTGTGTCAGATAAGCAGATCATGGCATAGGATGGCTTAAGTGAAAATGGCGTTACATTATTTATATTAATGTAAGGAACACGGGTAATCATTTTGTCAATCACATCCAGATTTCTTAAAATGTTAAAGGCGCTGCATTCAGTCATTTTGTCAATCACATTTAGATTTCTTTAAATGTTCGGGCTTTCACTCAGTCAAACTATACTGGCGTACAAAAGATTTACTTTGAAAAGTTCGTATGAAGAACTAAGAAGTATTATCTTATTATGCAGAAAGCGTTTAGTTTGAGGGTTGAAAATGCAAAGAAAGCATTGTAAGATGACTTTCTCATTGTCCTCTCAACATTTGAATCTTCATTTGTCTGAGAGGTATTCTAATGAGCAATTGCAGATTAAGATACAGCTAATTAAAATGAAACCCAGATGAACTGGAAAGACTTCTATCGAAGCCAAATATGTGGCGCAATGTTAACCGTAGGCACCAAATTTGTAGCTAAAATTCGTTATTGAAAGATTCTGGAATAATGGCGAATGCACTTGTTTTTATCATTTACAGAAATCCTAGAAACACAACCCACTTCTTATTGTACTTGCCGTAGGGAGCTCCCACCATGTTGCTTTTTTAACGGCATGAATTTCGCAAATAAATATAGATATATACACAATTAGTACATTCACAAACTACTATTAAGAAACTAATAGATGAAAACACAACCCACTTCTTATTGTACTTGCCGTAGGGAGCTATATTGCTTTTTTAACGGCATGAATTTTGCAAATAAATATAGATATATACACAATTAGTACATTCACAAACTACTATTAAGAAACTAATAGATGAAAATATACCGTGAAGTAAGTTATTGTTCTAATGTATATAAATCTTTTTGAAAACACAATGTAAATTTTTTTAAATATTTTTTTTATAGTTTTTTTTTTTAATTTTAAATTTTATATTCATATTAAAAAAAATATAATAGTAAAATTGAAATACAAGCACCCTTAATTTAAAATTTGAATTAACATTTAAAATATAAAATATTACCATTAATTTTATTTTTTATTAATTGTTGATGAAAAATAATAATTAGCAAGTTATATATTACATTTTCTTTAATATTTTACTATACATAATGCATAATGCATAGTAAAAATAATGTTCAACATATAAATTAATTTCTATTATATTATTTTATAATACATATTACAATACTAAAATATTCTATAGTACATAATTAAAAATTAATAATTGTACTATATATCTAATCTTTTTAAATTTCAATTTCATATACATATTCATAATTATAATATTGAATATTGTTTCTATTACAATACATTGTAACGACAAGTACATGCCACTACGTGGCACTTGTTTCATTACTAGTTTGAATAGTAGAAAACAAGATTGAAAATTTCTTCATTACCCAAATGAAATGTCATCAAACACAAAATAGAAAATTGTCACAATGGCAGAAAAGATTATAAATAATGCAATGAAACAATGGGTCAAACATAATTGCCCAACTTCTTAATTGAATAAATGATTTTCAACATATCTACTCATAATTTGGGAAAAGAAAAAAAAAATTGCAACTTATTATTATTTATTTATTTTTAAATATTGTTATTTTCATTTTATATTTCTATATCTACTAAAAACATATTATTCTTATGAGAGTGTATCTCTATGTTTTTATATTTATTTTGGAAATATTATGCCTATAATTAATTTTAATATTTGTAAGGTAATTATTTAAGAGTTTGTGTTAATGTTAACATGGTAAGTGATTATATTTTATCCCTTATTCCCTTGGATTAATTGTTACTTATCAATTAAAATATTAGTTGATAATAGCTATTGTATAGTTGTGTATCAGAGGCATATACCATTTAACCTAAACACCAACCAAGATAGATATTTAACACACTCGCTACTAACATGCAACATGAAAGTCCAGAGATGAATGCACAGGGACAATATTAACACCTATTATGTTAAAAGATAATATGATGTTCACTTTGTTTTCCTAAATCATTTAAGGAACAAAGATAGGATTTCCTTCTCATTTTTTTTGAAATACTCTCTCTTCTTAGTTTTTATGCTCATAGGAAAAAAGAGTCTCGTCCTGTGTTGCATGAAGGTTTAATTTTACTTATTGAAAACTATTGTAAAAGTAAGGCTATAAAGCCCTCTTCGGTCAATGAGAAAAGGAAAGGGATTGGAAGTGTGACCTACCCTAAGAGAATTAAGGCTGAAGAAGGGGCAAGTGTAAACAAGAAGGTTTCAAAACAAGAAAGGACTCAGAAACATGTTGAGGAAATTGCAGAGTCTGAGAAATTAGACACTCATGAGAAGATGGAAACAGACAACGATGAGAAAACGAAAATGGATCACAGAGTGTGATTCGAAACGTTGATGCAAAAATATGGCACACAATTGAATCCAGAATATGCATCTTCATACTTTATCTGATTGTGGAAATCTGTTCTTGTCAAGGAAATGGGGGATTTTAGCTCTAACCTAGATGGGTACTCTAGGAGTAAAGGAGCATCTATTGGTAAAGATAATGTGGAGGGAAGTCATGATAGAAAAATGGGATCAGAATCTTACAGTGAGGAAGTTGAAGAATAGGGTGGTCACCCTTCACATAATGCCAGTGAGGAGAATATGGAGGAGGAAATGGGAAAGGAGAAAGAAGGCAATGACCTTGTTGGGAAGGAAGATAGCCGGAGTAAAGGTGCGAACGAGGAGAGGATGGAGAATATGGAAATAAATACTAAAACCCAGATCAGTATCGTTACTTCATCTAAGCCTGGGAAGGAGGATGACGAGAGGGATGAAGCTAAGCTCTCCTTTCTCCACACGGCAAAACTTAAGGCTGAGACTTCTCTTAAGGGTGATTTGTGGCTGTATAATGAATTAATGGCTCTCAAAAAGAAAATGGGGATTATGTAGAGAGATTTGGGTGTTGAATGGGCTAAGATTACCCAGCTGGAAGTCCAAATCGGTAACATTCCTAAAAAGCATAAAGAATACGAACAAGAGCTTCTTCACCTTATTAAGGAAATTGGGCCAAAAATGGAATAGGTTACATCCAGTCTTTGTGCAACAGCAGCCAGTCTGGGAAAGAAAAGTAATGAAGAAATTATGTCACCTGGTAATGCTGGAGTGGGGAGTCCTGGTGGGCCTAGTAAGAGAACAAGGCAGAGCACAAGGAAAAAGGTTGTTGAGGCTCTTGGAGCTCTTGTTCCTTCGCTTGCTAACATTATCCAAAGTATTGTAGAAGTAGGTAAAGAGGTGGTGAACATTATCAAGGAGCTGTTGTAGGTATGGGTTGTCGGTCGTGCGTGTCAATTTTTGGTCTAGGTGTTTTTTGCTTGTTTTGTCCTTTTACTTTCTCGTACATTCAAAAACTTTAGGTTCTAGGTCCTTGTAAAACCTGGTCTTTTTGGATGGTTTAAACTCTTGGTTTTAGGTCCCTATAAAACCTAGTTTGGTTGTTTTTGAACTTTGGGTTTCAGGTCCTTGTAAAACCTAATAGTGCTTTTAATGTTTATCTTTAGATGTTTGTAAAGGGTTTCGGGTCCCTTCAAAACTTGCTTTTACCATAATCTAAAATATGATGTTCACTAATTTGCTTCATGTTTCTCACTTAAAGGTCATATTTTTAGTATTTAAATTATGTTGCCTTATTGACATATGATGGTCTTCTATGATTACTAATGGCATCTCTTCCCTGTATAATTGAGGGCTTTTGGGAATCAACGACTCTCCATACATAACATTTGAATATTGGTTTACAATAGTGAAAACTTTACTATCACAATCAAAGCTACTATGTCATTCCTTTTCAAGTTTACAATTAAATAATCCACCGCAATAAAGAGCAAGAACTTTGGCGCCTTGTTTAATAATGTAAAAATATATATGTATGATATATATTTTACTTGATATTATTATGTTTTTTATTTTTATAATTTTTTTAAATTATTTATAACAATTTAGAATATTAAGATAGAATAAAGCATGTTATGAATTTAGAAACTTGCTTAATTTGGTAGTTTGTATAAAAAAATTGCTTTTTAGAAATCTATTCTAAATTTGTGACTTTTTATTATATATTATTAGATATTTAGATTTTTTAAATATATTTAAATAATTATTTAATTTTAAATATCAATTTGATAATCAATTTTTTCATAAAACGTATAATCAAATTGGAAGCTTGGTACAAATATTTTACAAAATTAAATTAACAAATGATTATACATTTTGTTGTATCTTAGATAGATAGTTAACAAAAATTATCTGCATGTTGAATTTGTTTTAGATTATACTATAATCTATTTAATCTACTATTTATCCAAATTCCTTAAATATAATTTTTTAAAAATCTTTTCAAATATTTCACACAATTTGAAATAAACATGAGTCACAATGTGGCAATTCAAAACATTTATAAATTTGTTATACACAGTTTGCAAATGTATTATTCTTTTGAAGTCTTCTTTGCTACTTTGCAATATTTGATCTATAACTATGTCAACAATTACAAATAATTTAGAAGTATGAATGACAATTAAGAAGATGAAATAAACATGAGTCACAATAGGGCAATTCAAAACATTTAGAAATTTGTTGTACACAGTTTGCAAATCTATTATTCTTTTGAAGTCTTCTTTGCTACTTTACAATATTTGATCAATAACTATGCCAACAATTACAAATAATTTAGAAGTATGAACTACAATTACAAAGATGAACATGTTTTTTTTTGCTAAATCAATGGTAAAAGCCTTTTTTATTAATAACTCAATTAATTTTTATAATATCCTCCATTTAGTGTGGTGTTGCCTAGTTATCAAATTGCCTTAATTTTTACCTTATGGTTGTTCTCGAAATATGCCTCCATTTTAAGCATTCTTATGATTACTTACTCTCAGAGCTTTTTAGAAAATATGCCTTCCAATATCTCCGGCTTGTTCCCAGCTCCGTCTAGCACTTTGAATTTTTAAAATCCAGCTTCAGAGCCCAAAGTTATCGCAGGTTAATGGAGAGACCCAAGAATACATATTTTCAATTTTATCATTAACCATTAACCTCTCAAATGGTTAAGGTTAAGTTTCAAATTACGTATTTTGGAGGAGGTTAATTAACCTCTCCAAAATTACGTATTCTCTCTCTCACCATTAACCTCTCAAAAGGTTAATGATAAGTTTCAAATTACGTATTTTGGAAGAGGTTAATTAACCTCTCCAAAATTACATATTCTCTTTCTCACCATTAACCTCTTAAAGAGAGGTTAATATTTGAGTCCCAAATATGCATTTTTGAGACAATTATTAACCTCTTGAATTTCTTGACGAAGGGTTGGATATGTTAATGGCTCAAAATCAATGATCATAAGAATTCATGTTTCTAGTAACATGTTTACTAAGATGTGGAGAAAGTTACAGGTGGTCTGAAATAACAAGAATACCAATGCTAGTAGACTGTATGACAGAGTGCCTCTAGACATCACGTGGGACTCTAAGTTCACACTATAATTGCAGAGGCAAAGTGTAGAATCATAGAATGCATGTGAGCTGTTTGGCATAATCGTTGACCGGCTGATTATTGAAGGAAGCCAAACACATCCCGAGAGAGAGGAAGCCTGTAATGGTAAAAGGAAAGAAGAAGGGTACGATGTTGGAGCCATATTATGGACTGAAGTTTTGTCTCAGAGATTGCTCATGTTTTGAAGAGAAGGCAGTCATTTTCAAACCTTTGAATGCTCTTTGCCATTAAAATACATGCTACAAATAAAGGCAACAAACAGACAAGAAATGATGATTATCAATTACAGAGCTTGCTCAGGTTTTTAAAGAAGAAGAAAGGTTGTGGGTATAATAGCTCGAGTTTTATGGAAATACAAAACTTCATGGATCAAAACATAGCAACTATTCAACCAAATGCTCTGAAAATGTTGATTGCTAAAATTGCTTTCATTCACCTTTGCACATGATCTGATGTTCAGAATCTTTACAACACTATCAAAGAGAGGAAATCTTTTATCCACCAACCTTTCATGACTCGTGGTAGTAGCAATAAAGATGAAGCCCATAAAGCATAATTAAATGCATTGTTCTCTACACACACACAAAATGAGAGCTTTTTAGGTGGTTGCAATAATCCATCAATGCACAATGGGAGATAGCTTGACAAAATTGTATAAGTAATGTGGGGCAATAGTGGAGTTTTACAGTGTGTGATGATCAAGGAATGGAAGAAATCTACAATCATTTCTTGATGGGGAATTTTATTAAGTTTGGAAAGGATTGTGAAATAGTTGCAAAATTGTCTTCAAATGTACAGAGACCTTGAAGCCTTAATGAGGCTCTATAAATGCCTTATCCTTCATGTGATGTAATGGTTTTAATCTTTTACCTATGTAATCAGCGACTTTTGTCATTTTGGGTTAATATTGTAGAGGTTAATTAACCTCACCCAAATCACGTATTTGGGAAGTAGTTATTAACCATGAAGAGGTGGTTATTAACCTCTGTGTCTATATAAGGGCTCTTTTGGACTTTGTAAAGGGACTTTTTGGCTTTAGAAAAAGGGAGCACTATGCTAAAATTTTGATTAGAAGATGATATTTGGAAAGTATGTACAAATTTTGTCTTTGTAATTAGAAACTCCTCTTAGGTTCTTGGTGCAAGAAAATAAAGGAACGTGCAATTTGAGCTCTCTTCTTCCGAATCTAAATTGTTAAAAATGTTGATTCTCTTTGCAGTGAGCATTCTCATAGTATTGTGCAGATGTTTATGAATCTTTGGATCAGTGTTTTGCTAGTGATATTTCTTAAGCGTAGATCTTGATTGTTGTTCTTAGTGCTTTTATGTTAATTCAAGAAAATTGTGAAGTCATGTGGTGCATTCGTCATCATGAGATTTCTCATATTTTAAAGTTTGATTTCATATTTATTTGAAAAACTTCAAAACTATATCATGCGAGGGAGCTGCCCCTCTAAACGTAGAGGAAGGTCGCATACCAAGGGCCTATCTAACTGTTGTGAATGGTTTGCCACATACACTCGTTGGGCCAATTTTACAGTGATAAATTTGTTAACCAACAGATTTTTGGCAACTCCGCTGGGGAGACTGAACAAGAGAAGATTGATAGTCACCTATAAGGAAGCACGATGGTGCTACCACATGAGAACATTTTTCCAGTTCTCCAACCAAAGCTTGGCTTCCAAGACACCTAGGAGGATATCATTTCAGACTTGAATACTCTATCCTGGAGGTGTAGACAAAGTGCACATCAAATATCATCAAGTAAATCAAGTTCTTGAAGAAGAAGAAGAGTTTGGGAAATTCTTGTGAAGAACTCCTATTGGTCACAACATTGTAGTCGTTGAAAGAATAGTAGTTATCCCAAGAAGAAACAGGCAAAATCTTGGTCACATCCAAAACCAAGTGAACAATAATCAATAACATGGTTGATAGAAGGTACCTTCCCTAGAATGAAGGTTGGCGACTCTATTTTAAAGATTGATTATTGGCGACTCTATTTGAAGGCAGTAATTCAGAATCATGGTTTGGTACAAGGGAAAAGTTGAAAGTGACAGTGATAGTGATAGTGATGATGAATACTTTTCATATCCCAAGAAATAGATTCTTGATGAGCCTCTACAAGTTGAATTCTTGAAGAATTTCTATGGCAGTAGGAGGCTAGATCCTAAAATTGTTCATCCCCACTCACATCAGGTTTTTCAAAATATCGAAGAAGAGGATGGAAAGGATTATGGTTTTCTTTTTCATGATCAAGAATCCTTCCTGGAAAAAGATTCAACATATAAAGATAAAGAAGGTTTTGCTGAAAAATGTGCTTCATCTAAATCAGCAATGAGGATTACTAAAAGTGTCTTATGCACCCGTATCTCAGCAAAATTAGATTTTTATTGATCCTAAGCAAGCAAGCTTCTTAGAGAGTTTCTGTGGTGGACGGAAACTAGATCCAGGAGGGATTCATCCATCTTTGCTCCAGACTTTGCAAAAGATAGATGAAGAAGACAGTACAGATAATTAGTTTTTCTCTCACAGACCAAAATCATTTTCAAAAGGAAGTTCTACATGTGAGCATAAGGAAGAACTTGATAAAAAAAAGTGATTCATGTCAATCAAATATGGATAGTGGTGGTCAAAAAGGTGTCCCAATGCTTGCACATATTGCTCATCAAAATCATACTTCCATTGATCCCAATTAGGTTGAGTTTTTAAAAAGCTTCTACGGCAATGCACACCTGGATCCTGACAAAGTACATCCTTCTTTACTTCAAACACTATGAAAACTTGAGAAAGAAGACCCATGCAAGAATTATTTTCTTAATGAGAAAAAATCACCTGATCCAAATGTTAGAAAGGACTCATCTGAATTTTCATACATGAAGGAAGATGGGAATTCTATGCCTAATCAAGGAAACGGTCAAGAAATGGTGCCTATAGAAGAAGAAGGGTCTAGTAATGTATCAAGTTATCACTGTGAAAATTTCAAAACCAAGGAGAAAGTGTTCAATCATCTCGATCCTAATGAGAAATTATTTCTGTTGATGCTTCTCAAGTTGGTATTCAAAGACAAGGTTCAATGGCTATAACTCCGTAGGTTACCTCACACTACATATTGTATGAAGGAAATCCAAACGAGATTTGAGACCTTCTTGTCTTAACCATCTGAAGATGGGAAATTTTAATATTAATGGGATGAAAAATGAAGTTATGGCCCGCATTGTTGAAGATGGTATCCATGTAACTCAAAAGTACCTAAAAATTCAAGATGATCTTTTGAAAGATAAAGAAGAAGAAATAGATCATGAGAAGATTCAATATAACATGGATGTGCATCCCAGTTGGAATAATTTCACAGAGGATTTAACCATGATCATGCCCAAGGAAAAGCAAGAGTTTCTAGTGTCAAAAACGAGTTCAAGACTTCATGATGATCAATCAATAGAAATTCAACTAGAGGGCTTGCCAAGTAGAGGAGAAGATCATAGATGCATTCAGAAACTTGAGAATCTTATACTCCAACTCTTTGAAAATGAATTTATCAATGCCATGCCACAAGAAGCAGAGTTGATTTTGAAGTCTGAGATTTTTGATGAAACCTGGTTATTTGGATATGTTCTTTCATCCAGAGATGTGGGACGTGCTAGGAATCTTAGTTAGAATTTGAGGAGCACACTTATATTTGAACCCATGGAAGCTTAAGAATTGTCACATGTTGGTATGCCATGGTATTTATTTTCTCTAGCCAGTGAATGGATTTGCATGATTATACCTTAAGTCATTAGAGGTAGGGAAACCTGCCTTGTATATAGTCTAGTTAGGAGTTTTGGTTGTGTCTAGTTTTTCTTTTCAGTTGTCCCTTTTTCTGGTGTCAGTTCCCTCTTTTGCAAAGTGGTCCCTCAGGTGACTCTACTCTACAGCCCAATGGATAAGGCACTATTTTAGTTATTCTGGATTCAAGCTTCATCCTTGTCAGTCCTTCTCCCCAATTAGAGCCAGTTGTTGCCCAATTATCAAATTGCCTTAATTTCTACCTTATCAGTGCTATGGTTGTTCTCGAAATATGCCTCCATTTTAAGAATTCTTATGATCACTTACTCTTAGATATTTTTAGAAACTATGCCTTCCAATATCTTTGGCTCATTCCCAGCTCTGTCCAACACTTTGAATTTTTAAAACCCAGCTTTTGAGCCCAAAGTTATCGCAGGTTGATGGAGAAACCCAAGAATACGTATTTTCAATTTTATCATTAACCATTAACCTCTCAAAAGGTTAAGGATAAGTTTCAAATTACGTAATTTGGAGGAGGTTAATTAAACTCTCCAAAATTACGTATTCTCTCTCTCACCATTAACCTCTCAAAAGGTTAATGATAAGTTTCAAATTACGTATTTTGGAAGAGGTTAATTAACCTCTCCAAAATTACGTATTCTCTCTCTCACCATTAACCTCTTAAAGAGAGGTTAATGTTTGAGTCCCAAATATGCATTTTTGAGATAGTTATTAACCTCTTGAATTTCTTGATGAAGGGTTGGATATGTCAATGGCTCAAAATCAATGATCATAAGAATTCATGTCTCCAGTAACACATTTGCTAAGATGTGGAGAGAGTTACAGGTGGTCTAAAATAACAAGAATACCAATGTCAGTAGACTATACGACAGAGTGCCTCTAGACATCACATGGGACTCCGTGTTCACACTATAATTGTAGAGGAAAAGTGTGGAATCATAGAATGCATGTGAGTTGTTTGGCATAATCGTTGACCGGTTGGTTATTGAAGGAAGCCAAACGCATCCTGAGAGAGAGGAAGCCTGTAATGGTAAAAGGAAAGAAGAAGGGTACACTGTTGGAGCCATATTATGGATTGAAGTTTTGTCTCAGAGATTGCTCACATTTTGAAGAGAAGGCAATCATTTTCAAACCTTTGAATGCTCTTTGCCATTAAAATACATGTTGTGAATAAAGGCAACAAACAGACAAGAAATGATGATTATTACTTATAGAGCTTGCTCAGGGTTTTGAAGAAGAAGAAAGGTTGTGGGTATAATAGCTCGAGTTTTATGAAAATACAAAACTTCATGGATCAAAACACAACAACTATTCAACCAAATGCTCTGAAAATGTTGACTACTAAAATTGCTTTCATTCACCTTTGCACATGATATGATGTTCAGAATGTTTACAACACTATCGAAGAGAGGAAATGACTCGTGATAGTAGTAATAAAGATGAAGCCCATAAAGCATAATTAAATGCATTGTTCTCTACACACAAAAAAAAAAGAGCTTTTCAGGAGGGTTGTGGTAATCCATCAATGCGCAGTGGGAGATAGCTTGACAAAATTGTATAAGTAATGTGGGGCAACAGTGGAGTTTTACAGTGTGTGATGATCAAGTAATGGAAGAAATCTACAATCGTTTCTTGATGGGGAATTTTATTAAGTTTGGAAAGGATTGTGAAATTGTTGCGAAATTGTCTTCAAATGTACAGAGACCTTGAAGCCTTAATGAGGCTCTATAAATGCCTTATCCTTCAGTGATGTAATGGTTTTAATCTTCTACCTATGTAATTAGCGAATTTTGTCATTTTGGGTTAATATTGTAGAGGTTAATTAACCTCACCCAAATCATGTATTTGGGAAGTTGTTATTAACCATGAAGAGGTGGTTATTAACCTTTGTGTCTATATAAGGGCTCTTTTGGACTTTGTAGAGGGACTTTTTGGCTTTAGAAAAAGGGAGCACTATGCTAAAAAATTGATTAGAAGATGATATTTGGAAAGTATGTACAAATTTTTTCTTTGTAATCAGAAACTCCTCTTAGGTTCTTGGTGCAAGAAAATAAAGGAACATGCAATTTGAGCTCTCTTCTTCTGAATTTAAATTGTTAAAAATGTTGATTCTCTTTGCAGTGAGCATTCTCACGGTATTGTGCAAATGTTTATGAATCTTTGGATCAACATTTTGCTAGTGATAGTTCTTAAGCGTAGATCTTGATCGTTGTTATTAGCGGTTTTATGTTAATTCAAGAAAGTTGTGAAGTCGTGTGGTGCATTCATCATCATGAGCTTTCTCATATTTTAAAGTTCGATTTCATATTTATTCAAAAAAATTCAAAATTATATCATACGAGGGAGCTGCCCCTCTAAACGCAAAGGAAGGCTGCATACCAAGGGCCTATCCAACTGTTGTGAACGGTTTGCCACATACACTCCGTTGGGCCAATTTTACAATGACAAATCTGTTTACCAACATGAAGGTACAAGAAGAAAATAATGGAAGCAAGAAAAACCTCTATATTCCCTATAACTTTGTTTCTATATACAAATTACATGTATTATACCTCATTTAATATTAGAAGAACATGACATTTCCTTTTACATAAAAATATATGATAATAGTTTAAATATAATAACAAGCAAAGAAATTGAATCAAAGAAGAAGAAACACACATAACACAAATTTATTGTGGTTTGGCAAAACTTGCCTATGTCCACACTCCAACAGGGAATTACTTGTATTACTTAACCGATATATTACATGGGCTGCCCACAACCATTATATAGAGCTCTGCGAATACGAGCAGATGAGAAAGAGTGAATAGTCATGTGACCGTTGGAATTCGTAACCCAACAAATAGAACATTTCCCTTTGAATTTTATACAAGAAAAATAAAAAAGATTTTATATATATATATATATATATATATATATATATATATATATATATATATATATATATATATATATATATATATATATATATATATATATATATATATATAAAATCACTGTTTGACCAATGTATTGAACTTTTTGTTTTTTGTTCCTAAGCTAATAGATCTGCGAAAACTTTCTTGATATATAGCTAGATCAAATGTTAAAATACTAAGATTAGTGAAATCAGAAAAATAACGATACTTCAATGACAATACTATGTTCAGAAACAATTATTTTAAATGAAAGTTGGTCTAAAATCATAAGTGTTTGCTAGAAAATATATTAATTTGTCTTTAGTTTAAGAAGATGAACATTGTTAGTTTTTAGGATTCAATTTCTTTATTTGAGACGTAGTCACCGGTATTTGTGGACTAATTAAATATAACCATAATATAATTATATTAATCATAATATGTAATATAATTAAAAATATAAGATTTAATGTAATAACATATAATTTTAAAATATGGATAGAAATAATTATTACTTAATTAGTATTATATAATTACAAATTATATTCTAATAATAATAAATTAAATAATGACAATATTTTAATTTATATTATTTTTCTATAATATTCATTAAATTTAATTATACTTAAAAATTATATAATAAAAATATAAAATTTATTATATGTCAATCATTAAGCTCATGGCACCATTAATAATTGTATTTTAACCTTTTTCATAAAAGAATATAAAATTTATTATATGTCAATCATTAATCTCATGGCACCATTAATAATTGTATTTTAATCTTTTTGATAAAAGAATATTTATTCTCAATATGTGTTTACCTATTATAATTAGGACAAAGAACCTAGCATTTTATATAATAAATAATGTTGATATAATGAAATTCAAAATGTATCAAATTTTTATACTTTTTTTTTAAAAATTAGTAGTTATGTACATTATATTAGATACAATTTCTTTGATAATGAAATATTTTTATGAACTATTATTTAGCAAAATCCATTTTGTAGAAGATTATTTATATTAGATTATAAATTTAATAGAGTTATTAAGAATATTGTAAAACAAAAAGCACATAAAAAAAAATCAATGTTTTCAAATATATTTTTGAACATAAAATAAAATTATACAAGATACCAATATTTTTCTTATGAAACTAAGATTAAGAAATCTAAATTTCTAAATCACTTTTTATAACAATAATATACTATAATACATCAATAGAACCTAATATTTAAACATTAATAATAATCTAAACCGTATTGAACAATTTGAACATAACAATTTTATGTTATTCAAACCATTATAGCCATGATACTAGTGATATTTAAAAAAAATCAAATCACTATTATATGTAGTTAAGAGATGTTTATTCTTTTAAAAAGCTATTCAAATGCAATAATCATATAGTTTGAATATATATATATATATATAATTTATTCGATGCAAATAGTCTTAACAAACAAAATTTTCATATTTTTCTAATTATTGTAAAAAGCAATTTTGATTTGTTAATATTAAAATAAAAATATTTGAATATCATTCATAATTATTAAGGTTTCAAATTTTACAAAGTAAACTAAAAGTAGAGATACATAAGCAAATAGTTATTATGAGCTAATTTTTAAGGAAAAAAATAGATATATAAATAAACATTTTAATATATAAAATAAAAAATGTAATATATAAAATAAAAAAATTAATAAAAAATAAAAAATTTAAGCAAACAAAAGTGGAGGAAAAAATTCACATAGGCATAGTGATTCGCCAAAATGCTTAGCCAATTACTATGTCTAAAATACATTTGAACTTTTTAAAACTTAAAAAATTTAAAATCTTTACATTAAAAATTTAAAATCTTTACATTAAATTTTTTTTCAAAAAAGCTATCAAAATAAAGATAGTAATTGATGCCTGGTTGAAATTGAGTTTTTATTAATAACTAACTAACAAAAATTATTATGCCTAGAATAAATTTGAACTGTTTAAAACTTAAAAAATTTAACAACTTTGCATTTTTTTTTTCAAAAAAATTATCAAAATAAAAATATAATTGATGATGGGTTGAAATTGACTTTTTATTAATAACTAACTCACAAAATTGATTGCAATAGTATATACCTTGGGCAAATACTAACAAGTGCCACATAGTGACTTATTGCCTTTAGTTTTTATATAAATCTAATTCTAATTTAATAAATATATTATAATATATTAATTTTTATTATTAATGAATATAATTATTGATATATTATAAATAAATTATAATATAAAAATAGTAATATTTTTGGTATTTAATTGATCAGGTTAACTCGGATTTGGACTGGATTCATGGTTCTTCAGAGTTTTGTTCTGGCTGGGAACCTATTCCTGGTGGGCCTTGGTCAATTGAAGGTGGTTTTGTCTCTGATTGGGAAGATTTTTAAGTTAAGTTCTAATTGCTAGGATAAGTTTGCCCTGAAGTTAGTGATTGGAATAGTCCAAAACAATCAATGTCAAGGCACTATTTGGTTCGTCGTTGGGTGGTAGTTGATACACCCCTTGTAATTATTTGCTTAAACTATTAAAACCTATATATATATTAGGGATGATGTTGGGTTTTCTTCACTGATTCTTTCCCAGTTGACCTCGTTAAATCAGTTTTAATAAAATAGTATAGTGGCTTGCCACTTTTGCTTCTTTTTTTTTTTTAATAGTAATATTTTCATAATAATAATATGAGACAATATTTCTTAAATAATTATGTAATATAAATAATATTATTTTTTAGAATTTTTGAACGAGAAAAATTATATTATAAGAAAACAAAATATAAAAATCTAAATCAACGTACTTACATTCAAAAAATTATAAAATAAATATGAATTTCACATTAGCTTAATAAAAACCCAGTCTTAAATATATTAGTTTTAAAATATATCAGGCCAATATAAGAGGTAAATGAGTTCACCCAATCAAATTGTAGAAAAATATTTTCTAAAAATTATAAAGTTAAAAATCTTGCATCTATAATATGCAATATAATAGTTTGATAAAGAAATTTAAAGAATGATTAATTCGAACACATAGAAACCAAAAATTTTAATCACTGGTTATAAAATTCAAAAAGTATCACAATAGTACTTAGCCTTACCAACAAGTACTAATAATACAACCTTATATTGAACTATGAGCATATATGTTTGTTTGATCTTTCAATTAGACCATACAAGATGATCTTTCAAATTTTCATCTTTGTATCCAATTGTCCAATATTTATTAAATCTTATTGTTTCCTATGAAAATTAATTTGTAAAACTTATGGTTTCCTTCTCTTGGAGTACTTCTAAAAATATTTTTAAAAACATTTTTCCTTGCCATGAAAAGATGCATCCTTAAATGAATTTGACTTAATGTGGATGAATTTATCATAAACAAAATTGTAGTCACCTTTTTAAATACATGGAATCAATGAATCATAAGGAATAAAGTGTAATGTCCCCTTCTTTTTAGCATCTCAGTGGAGTTCTTAGCCTTGACATCCTTCGAAGGCTAAGAGGAGAAATAAGGAGAAATTAATTAAATTAATTTCTTATAAAGTCATTAAATAAATTAAAATAAAAAAGGTGGCTTTATATTTAATTATTTTAATTTATTAGAAAGTACATTAATTATTGGAAGGGGGAAGCTTCTAGTAATTTAATTTTCTAGAAGCACAATTAATTATTGTATTGCAAGGGAGAAGCTTATAGCGAGTGCATTAATTATTGAAAGGGGGAAGCTTTGATCTGATTTAGGACTTATAAGATTATGACTTAATCCTAACAATCAGATTTAATTTCCCGATCTAGGCAGTAAATGTGTGGCTATGTTCCTTAAACCGTTGAAATTACAAAGAAGAGGATTAAAGAACTGAAACAAAGGAATTTTAACCAATTATGCGCAATTAAGTAATGCTTTAATTGAAGCATATTAGTGTAATTGAAAAATACAATAAAAGATCACCTAGCTGATAGAAAGGGAGATGAGAAAAGAGACACAACACGATTTGATCTCATAGTTTGCCCTGTCAGGACTACGTCTCCAAGTCCAGCTCCAACTGGTGGACCAATTCGATTAACTCCAAATCAAGTACAAAGTGCTAAAAAATCAATCCCTTGTAAAACAATAGCACCACACTGCTCCATTGTTCAGGACTAAAAATACATCCTTTAGATTTTCTCTCTCCTCATGGATTTAATTGCATAAAAATCCTCACTTTACATTAGCAGAATGCTCTCAACATTTCTCTATCAATTCCTCAAATGCCCATCAACTAGCTATCAACTCCATCAACTCTATGTCTATCAAATTCTCTATGTCCTCAAAATGAATCTACCCCGCCCCCCACCCCCCCCCCCCCCCCCCCCCCCCCGCCTTCTTTTTATATACAAAAGTTGCCTAAAATGGCCTATAACCAAAAATTACAATAATAGGCTTTAAAACAAAATTAACCCTCGTTTAACCCCTTTGCCATTTTATAAGTTTGGCATTACGTGAATTTGAGGTTAAAAACATTTAACAAAAATAACCAAAAATACCTATTTTAAATAGCATCAATAGATTGTTATAAGATAAAATAAAACTAACCCACATATATTACAAACCACACGTGGGGCGCAGTGGTGGTAACTCATTTTAGTACACTGACCAGTCGGGGTTTCGACCCCACCGGCAGCATTTTTAATAACCAAGGGCAGCGTTTTAAACCTTAAATAGTAATCTTGTCATATATGTATTGAGAAGTCCGCGTGGCCTAACGACCACTGTTACTTTTGAATACCGATGGTCATGGGGTCCAATCCCCCACCGGGGTCTAATTTAGGACTTATAAGATTATGACTTAATCCTAACAATCAGATTTAATTTCTCGATCCAGGCAGTAAATGTGTGGCTATGTTCCTTAAACCGTTGAAATTAAAGAGAAGAGGATTAAAGAACTGATATAGAGGAATTTTAACAAATTACGTGCAATTAAATAATGCTTGAACTGAAGCAAATTAACATAATTGAAAAATGCAATAAAAGAACATCACCTAACTGAAAAAAAGGGAGATGAGAAAAGAGACACAACACAATTTGATCTCGGAGTTCGCCCTATTAGGACTACATCTCCGAGTCTAGCTCCAACTAGTGGACCAATCCGATTAACTCCAAATCAAGTACAAAGTGCTACAAAATCAATCCCTTGTAGAACAATAGCACCACACTATTCTGTTGTTCGGGACTGAAAATGTGTCCTTCATATTTTCTCTCTCCTCAAGGATTTAATTGCATAGAAATCCTCACTTTACATTAGCAGAATGCTCTCAACATTTCTCTATCAATTCCTCAAATGCCCATCAACTGGCTATTATCTCCATCAACTCTACACCTATCACATTCTCTATGTCCTCAAAATGAATCTACCCCTCTTTTTATATACAAAAGTTGCCTAAAATGGCCTATAAACAAAAATTACAATAATAGGCTTTAAAACAAAATTAACCCTCGTTTAACCCCTTTTCCATTTTATAAGTTTGGCATTACATGAATTTGAGGTTAAAAACATTTAACAAAAATAACCAAAATTACCTATTTTAAATAGGCATCGGCAAATTGTTATAAGATAAAATAAAACTAACCCACATATATTACAAACTGCACGCAGGGCACAGCGGTGGTAACTCATTTTAGTACGTCAGTCGTTCGAGGTTCCAACCCCACTAGTGGCATTTTTAATAACCAAGGGCGGCATTTTAAACCTTAAATAGTAATCTTGTCATATATGTATTGAGAACTTCGCATGGCCTAATGGCCACCGGTTACTTTTGAATACCGGTGGTCGTGGGGTCAAATCCCCCACCGGTTGTAGACACCTAAATTTGATTACACCGCTTTGGTAATCTAATTTAGCCATCTCTAAAGACATCATTAATTAAATTCTTATTAATTAATCAGTTGCCATCCCCTAGCTGATTAATTTAATTAATCATCTATAGTCCTAATTGATAAATGAAATAACCAATCATTTATCAATTAAATCCTATTCTCCTATCTAATTCCAAAATCCCCATTTATTAAATAAATCTATTTGATAAATAAATCCCTCAAATCTAAAAGCCCCTAACTTATCCCTAACCCTCCATTTAGCCTAATCCACCCCATCCACCCATACTAACGAAGCTTAGCCACTAACTCACCCACCCTCATGAATGCCATCCACTTGCACATCTCTAACATCCCTAATCTAATCCTAAACCCAAGCCTAATCCACCCCCTAATATTGTCACATTCCCTAAGCAAGCTTAAGACTCTCCTAAGCCAAGCAAAGTCAACAATCTCAACTCCCTCCAAAATATCCCAACCACTAAGCCATGAATGCTCTTACAAAGGCCATAAAGACTCTTACAAGCCCATTCATTGCTCTTACAAGCCATTTATGAGGGTCTTTATGAAGATATTATCCCTTGAGCCTCCTTTGTTGACTCATCCTTGCCCTTTCCTCCATCCACTCACCTTGTGACAAGTGCCACCTCCCTATTGGTGCTAAACAAGCACAATCCATGTGCTCCCCTTTGAGTGCATCTTAGCCTTCCATAAGCTTTCATCTCTCCTTGCATCTTAGCCATCCATCCCCCAAGCCCTTAGCCTATAAATTGGACCCCCTCCCTTCACAAAATCATCCATCCTCCTTTGCAAAGTTATAATGCTATTTTGAGAGCACAAACACTATCAAAATACCATTATAATGGCAAAATCACTCCATGACTCCATTGTTAAAACCTTGTTTCACTCACTCCACCCATCCATTTGAAGTTTGAAGCATAACTTGTGAGCATACATTCCTACAATCAAGGACAAATCCATTTCATCATTGTGTTATACTAGTTGGAGCTTACCATTCTTGGTTTGCCTCCATTTTTGGTGATAACAAATCGGTCTTATCATAAGTGTTTTCCATTTTAGTATTGTTAATGCTTTCCACAATAGATAGTGTTCATTTTATTCTACTAATCTAGGTGATACACCGGCCACTTCACGCTGCAAACCTATAGCTGCTACTAACGTGTACGTGGAAGTGCCACTACATGCCACGTATGCCAAATCATCACCAAGGTGGGGTGCCACGTGGACTTCCTACCATACATGTGGCACCAAATTCTTTTGCTCTTGAGTGCCACGTGTCAATCACTGATTGGCTAGTTTACATCCTTTTGTCACATCATCATGCTAACATCATCGTACAGTCAACTAGTGTATTTTGGTCAACTAAACTTTGACTAAGCATAACTTTCGCGTACGAGCTCCATTTTTTGATGAAATGAACATTTCCAAAGAGCTCTTGACAAGACCTTCATTTTGATGCTAACTTTGACCAATTTTGGAGAGTTCAAAATTTTGCCTTTCTGACAGCCTTTGACCAACCTTTGACCAACCTTTGACTAGCCATATCTTGAGCATACAGACTCCTTTTTTGCCCATTCGATTTGCGTTGGATTAAGAATTTTGAGGACTTCAATCTAGTATTGATTATTGGAGTTTTGGAGATATTTCAAAATTTAGTGAAAATATCCTCTGGATCAAGCCTCCCCACTAAAAAGAAGCTTTTAGACCTCTGAAAGTTTATTTTTACATAAAATGCAAATGAGAGCATGTTCACCTCACTTGTCCAGTATCCCTATGCAAACTGCTGGAATTCTGAATATCTGAACCATCAAACACATTATGAAGAATGACATAGCGATGTTAATACAATCTACCATACATCCACCAATTTCCACTGTTACATCCATTAACCACATAGTACCAACTAGGAGAAATAGAAGCAACAGAACTGAAAGAACTGATGAAATAGAAAACATATCAACTTTTTGGACCTCTCGTACAGAAACATCATTAGAAAATGAACTTGTCAAATCCTCTTTTATTTTCATTGGCTGAAGACTTGATTCTTCTTACACCTGATCCTCACTAGTTGCTGCAGACATGAGAGTCAGTTTACTACTTGCATTTACAATCATTTCCAAATGTCTTGTGTTTACAATTGATTCTACATTCTTCATGCGATGAGTTCTTATCATTTATTCAATTCCATCCTTAAACAAATGATACTTATTATGTTCCCTGTAGAAGATAGATTTCCTATCATGTAAATATAGGCTACCCAACACAATACCACAAATATCAAGTGGAACCACATCAAACTCAACCTCATTTACGAACTTAGATTTTATTGCAAATCTTAACTTACATTGCTTAGTGACTTGCAATTTGTTATCATTGCACACCTAGCCTAATGGATAAGGTCTCCTATGTGGCTTAGTTTCCAATCCCAACTGTTTAACAACTTCTTTTGAAATCAAATTGACTTGGGAACCACTATCTAACAATGTATCGATTTTAGTGTTCTTTGAAATCACCCTTATATGAAAAAGTTCACGCCTTTTACTATCTTTAGGAACAACATGACTTTTGGAAGTGGAAGCACATGAAACATCGATGGTAGAATCAAAAGTTGTACCTTTCAAACCCATAGCCGATTTGTTGCTTCATTACCAAAATCTGATCCAAGATCTTGAACAATAGTTGTAGACTTTTGCTTACCCTTATGATCCTTAAACTACTTTGGTTTCAATTCTAGATGTAATTTCCAACACTTCTCTTCTGCATGTCCTTTCTTTGAACAATGTGAACACATAGGCTTGTCACCTGAACTTCTTTCTTTATAGTGGCTGTCTTCTTTACTTTCTTGATGTTGTCAAGGGGAGAAAATTCCTTCTTTGAACTAAAACTTACGTTTCCTCCACCTGCTTCAATATGCGTCACTTGAACACATACTTCATCAAAGTTAGAAGGACTAAACATCAATATCGTATGCTTCAAATATGAATGCATTCCACCTATATACTTTAACAAAGTATCTTGCGTATAAAGAGGAATTCTAAGAGTTAATGCCTTCTTCCTAAACACTTGTGTATACTCTTGTACATATTGTCCTTTATCTTGCCTTAGATTTTGCCAATCCATAATGGCTTGTTGCATATAACCCAATGGATAAAACTGTTTCTTCAAAGTAGAAGTAAATTCATACCAAGATGAAATGATTTTACCATGTGTAGCAAGATCGTCCTAGATCTTACTCTCCCACCAGACTAATGCGGTACCTCCCATTCTAAGACTAGCTAGCTAGATTTTGGAAGAATCATCCAAAATCTTTTGAACCCTACAGTACACTTCAATCTACTTAAGCAAATTATCCAATTTCTCTGCATCCAATTCACCACTATATACAAGAAAATCAAACTTAACATCCAATTTTAACAAAGGCACATTAACATGCTTAGGTTTCTTTGAAGAATAAGTAAACAAAGACGATGAAAAAGATGAAGAAGAAGATGAAGTCAAGGATGGAGGTTCAGGAGGGTCACTACCACCTCCTACTCCTTTACCTTTTGCATCTTTTGATGAGGATTTTTCTTCCTCCTTCTTAGCTTTATTCGCTTTCTTCAGTTGTTGTTCATGTCTTTCTTGAAGAAAAATGTCCACCATAGCTTTCAACTCCACAAATGCTCTCTAGAATGCTTCTGCATCAAACTCGAGAAGATTCTATTTAGATACCATCTCTGATCGAGGAAAAGTCCTTATTTTTCCAATTTCTGGATTGAACTCTTTAAGTTTACCTTCTCCTTGTTTAAATCTCAACCTGGTTAACATTCACCACCTGCAATTGTGCTGCAAAACACGCTCTGATACCAAACTTGATCTGATTTAGGACTTATAAGATTATGACTTAATCCTAACAATCAAATTTAATTTCCTGATCTAGGTAGTAAATGTGTGGCTATGTTCCTTAAACCATTGAAATTACAGGGAAGAGGATTAAAGAACTGATACAAAGGAATTTTAACCAATTATGTGCAATTAAATAATGCTTTAACTGAAGAAAATTAACGTAATTAAAAAATGCAATGAAAGAACATCACCTAATTGACTGGAAAAAGGAGATGAGAAAAGAGACACAACAGGATTTGATCTCGGAGTTCGCCTTGTTAGGACTACGTCTTCGGGTCCAACTCCAACTGGTGGACCGATCTGATTAACTTCAAATCAAGTACAAAGTGCTACAAAATCAATCCATTGTAGAACAACAACACCACACTGCTCTGTTGTTTGAAACTGAAAACATGTCCTTCAAATTTTCTCTCTCCTCAAGGATTTAATTGCATAAAAATCCTTAATTTACATCAGCAGAATGCTCTCAACATTTCTCTATCAATTCCTCAAATGCCCATCAATTGGCTATCAGCTCCATCAACTCTACATCTATCAAATTCTCTATGTCCTTAAAATGAATCTACCCCCTTTTTTAATATACAAAAGTTGCCTAAAATGGCCTATAACCCAAAATTACAATAATAGGCTTTAAAACAAAATTAACCCTCGTTTAACCCCTTTTCCATTTTATAAGTTTGGCATTACATGAATTTGAGGTTAAAAACATTTAACAAAAATAACCAAAAATACCTATTTTAAATAGGCATCGGCAGATTGTTATAAGATAAAATAAAACTAACCCACATATATTACAAACCACATGCGAGGCACAATGGTGGTAACTCATTTTAGGACACTGACCGATCGGGGTTCCAACTCCACCGGCAACATTTTTAATAACCAAGGGCAGCATTTTAAACCTTAAATAGTAATCTTGTCATATATGTATTGAGAACTCCGCGTGGCCTAACAGCCATCAGTTACTTTTGAATACCGATGGTCGCGGGGTCAAATCCCCCACCGGCCACTTCACGCTGCAAACCTATAACTACCACTAATGTGTATGTGGAAGTGCCACGTATGCCAAATCATCACCAAGGTGGGGTGCCATGTGGGCTTCCTACCATACACATGGCACCAAATTTTTTTGTTCTCAAGTGTCACGTGTCAATCATTGATTGGCTACTTTACATCCTTTTGCCACATCATCATGCTAACATCATTGTATGGTCAACTAGGGCATTTTGGTCAACTAAACTTTGACTAAGCATAACTTTTGCGTACGAGCTCCATTTTTTTACGAAATGAACGTTTCTAGAAAGTTCTCAACGAGACCTTCATTTTGATGGTAACTTTGACCAATTTTGGAGAGTTCAAAAATTTTCCTTTCTGACTTCCTTTGACCAAGGTTTGACCAACCTTTGACTAGCCATATCTCGAGCATATGGACTCCTTTTTTGCCTATTCAAGTTGCATTGGATTCAAAATTTCGAGGACTTCAATCTGGTACTGATTATTGGAGTTTTGGAGATACTTCAAAATTCAGCGAAAATATCCTCTAGATCAAGCTTATAGAGAATGCAATTAATAAATATTTTATTTCCTTCTAGAAGGGTGAAGGAAAAGTATAAATAGAGGTGAAAGCTTCATTGTTTATCATCTGATTATTATGAATTATATTTGATATTAAGTTGGGAGAAGAAACTAAAGTTCCTAATTTTAGTCATCCATTGGAGAACATCAACTCTTCAATGTTGCAACCATTTGAGGTAGTGAAATATCTATTGAATTTGGTATTCAAAAGAGCTTCAATTCAGGAGTTCTATTTGTGCTTAAATTGCAGAATAGATTTTGGCTGCTATAGTACGCATGCACGATATCATGTTGTAGTAGTTATGTTCGATTCATTTCCATTCTTGGGCATCACTATTATTAGGTTCCTCTTGCAACCATGAGTAGTTATCATTGTACTTATTAAGCATATGATTTTTTTGTGATAATTTAGAATCAAATCTTGGCATTACTGTAGTCATTATTGTATATCAATTGTTTGTCAAAATGTCAGTTGGCTCTAGGTATGCATTTCATATCTAGTTTTCATGTATATGCATTGAAAGTACCAAAAGAATTACACTTGCATATTAGTTCATTGTAAGAGGATATTACATTGATATCAGAGCTTGCTTGCAAAGTGTTTGACAAAATGTCAAACAATTGAAGTATAAAATTTTTTTGGTGTTTGAAGAAGTTATAACCGGTTGGGGTTACTATATTGGTATCAAAGCTAAATCCTACCATCCTTAGGGTTTAGCAAACACATGCAGCCACTTGGGGTTGGCTCTCGCATATTTTTCACTGTCCGAAAAGCTTTATTTGATAGGGAAAAATATTTTTATAGGCATCCAAACACCATGGGTGACAAGCAAGAGCATAGCCCACCAAGAGATAATAGGAATGAGGATTAGGAAACAAGGGAATTTCATAGAGCAATGATTATAGGAAAAGAGCGGATGGCTCAGGCTTTGCAAACACTCACCACCATGGTTAAGTGCATAAACTTATGATAGATGATAGCTTGATGGTCACATCGACAAGTGCATAATTTTTAGAGTTGCACGTGTGACAAATTGCAAATACTCTGAGTGGACAATGTTGTGTAATTGTAATATTATTATTTATCTTAATGTGATCCTATTATAATTAATTGGGAAAGCCTCAAGGAATTTTTTTTGAGGACATGGTATAAAGGAAGGATATTTTCCTTGTTTGGATAGATATCAAGCAAGTGGAGTATGTGAACAAGAGCAAGATATTTGGTAAATATGAGTAGTAATCTTGGTGGTTATTTGATGCAAAGTTTGTGATCTGGTATCAAGATCAGAAGAAGAAGAAGTCTAGTGGAAAGGAAAAAGAAAGAGAAAGTACACATAGTTTATTTCTATTATTCTACAAGGAATAATTTAGATGAGTTATTCAGTTACTTGAAATTATGGTTTGAATCATAAACATTGTGCGTGTTCTCTAGGATACATCTGCATAACTAGGTGATAGAAAGTTATGGACTTAGATGATTATGATGGTTAATATGAACTAAGGTTTTATGGTTTAGGTGTCCTAATGGAAATTGGAATTAGTCGATACATTCATGTTTTGATACCCTATGATTTGAGACTTACTATATTGCTTGACTATCTAAACATTGATTTGTACTAACAATGCTATGAGTTGTTTCAACTTATGATGATGATGTTATTTATGGTACCTTAATGATTAGGCTATATGCATTTAGATAGTTCAGTATGCTCTATTGATGATGTTTATGATGTTAGGTATACACATGCAGTATGATGATTACTTTAGTATTTTAATTCAAATTGATGAATATGTTATGATGATTCAATTATGATATTAGTGATATTAATCCATGTGCATAAATGGAAAATGTTTATTTAAATGAAAGTTATAATATTTTGATCAATTTGATTATGTAAATTTGGTTTATGTGTGTGTGTGTGATTTTATCAAACTACTAATATTCGCATTGAGTGTGCAGGAAATTTAACCAAGGAATTAATTAGAGACATAGTAACTAACCCTATATGAAAAATGTAAGACCAAGGTTGAATCTAATAAAGTGATTTGAACCTCATTTTCAAGTGTTTAATTTGTATCAAAATATGAATGTATGTGTATCATTTTGTATTTTGTGACATGTCAAATGTTATGTAAAAGTAAATCTTATGGTGTCACTTGACACTCGTTATATGCATATGTGTATTGACATGTCAATTAGGGTTGGCAATGTAACCCACTAACCTAAGACTGATTTAGTTAGTGATGAGACATATTAATGTCTCAAATTTGATATAGTTTTTATAGTCTAACTTACTCTTTGAGCCATGAGAAAAACATTTCTGAAACACTTGTTTTAAATGTCTTGAGAACTTATGTTGAATACAACTATAACCTATTAAACCTATGGATAATGGATATGACGTACCTTGCTTAATATTATACATAAAGTGTAGTATTTCATATAAATGTTTTAAGCTATGTTTTAATATTTGAATGAGAGTAGAAATGTTGTTGTATATGTTCAAATGTTTCTAATTTGCAGGAAATGTGGAAGTGGCGCAAAGAGTGGCAAACAACGTGTTAAAGAAGGAGTAATAGAGACCAGTCATAGCATGAGAAGCGCAAGACAGTTCTGGGTAATAAGTTGTGTATGTGAAAGGAATTATTTTAGAAAGCTAACTTGTTACATTATCTGCAGACTGTCATTCTGTTACTCAATAAATGTTCTAAAAGTCATGGTTGACATCCTGCCCTTTTTCTACTGATGATGTTTGCTTATGAGTTTTTATGTTATGTTTTGTAATGAGTTCCAATCCTCTATATATATGGAAAGTTAGAGTTAGTAAGGGGATTCAAAGATTCTGAAGTTGTTCTCTATTCTTTACAAATTGTTTAACCATGTAACAAAAGAGGAATTCTAATGAGAGAGTGATTTTGGATTACCTGTTGTGTTTTTAGGTTAGTTGAAGCCAACCAAGGGGGCCCACTTGGGAGGTGGAATAGATTTAGGTAAAGTAAATTTGTTTCTCGCAATTTCCTGTTTAAGATAGATTTGTTGTATTAGTCCTGCAACATAGTTACTGTGAAAGTTCCTGCAACACTTGTAGAAAACTATCATAGTGGATATTTGAACTGTTAACTAGTTTAGAATTCCCTTTTCTATAGTTTCTATAGTTCTCTATTGATAATCTAAGTGTATTTACTATTCTATATTAGTAGTATAGATTCCTTTCATGCATTTTACTTTCCTACAACATACGTGTTAAGACTCTTAAAGGAACTTAGTGCACATGCTGTGCTGACCCATTTCAAGTCCTACGTCCCTGGGTTGACAATTCAAATGTAGTTTCATAATGGAATAGATGGTTCTCAAAATGGATATAGTACCCTTGTTAGTGGAATAGTAGTATGAAAATCTTGATCTATCATGGAAACTTGCATTAATAGGAACCTTCATGAGTCCTTTGTTTCTAGATTAATATGTTAGCTAGAAATCACAAGATTGAGTGCTTGATTCACAATTCACCAATTCAATTAAATGTATCGAAGAGGAAGACCACAAGATGAATATGGGAGATTTCTTCCATGGGAGCCTATTAATTTGAATGTAGAAATTGAAGAAGAAGATGAGTTTCCTTTTTTCAAATGCAAGCCCTATTTTTCCTATAGAAACATCCTCTAGGGTAGATGCTTTGGATATAAGTGGCCTTCAACCTTTTGCTGAAATTTTGGCCATTTTTTTTTATAGTACCATTCCAAATCCACCAGTTGTTAACAATTCAGTGCCTAATATCCCTTTTCAACCCCAACCTCATAATCAAATACCTCCAGTAATGGCACAACCTACTTTTCCATTTCCTCTCCCAAGCCTTGTAACCAATGCTAATCTCAAAAATATACCTCCAAATGCTCTTCCAAATTTTTATGGCCTTGCAATTGAAGATCTTGATACTTTCTTATTTGAGTTTGATATACTCGGTCATAGCTTTGACTACAATATTGATGCCCATAAGCTCAAATTATTTCCAGCAACATTGAAAGAGTTAGTTTTACAATGGTTCATGGGTTTAGGAGCCAATGTAGCAGGTACTTGGGATGAAATGCAAACTCTATTTCTAGACAAATACAAAGAATATTGCAAAGAAAATGATTTAAGAGAAATATCACAAAAGGAGGAAGAAACATTGGAAGACTATGTTTCACATTTCTTGTAAACCTTGCAGAAGAACCCTCAACATGTGTTATCTGAGGATTCCCAAAAGCTAGTAATTTTGAGAGGTGTGAATGATAGTTGTCTAGAAGAATTAGACTTGATGGCTGGAGGAGATTTGTATCAATCTTCTTGGGATGACATCAAAAAAATTTGTCTTAATTACTCAAGATCAACCATGAAGAAAGGAAAAGGACACTAGACTATAGCTACTAAAGGAATTAGTCAGGGTATTTAAAAGCTTGAGATATCTAATCTACTCTCAGATTTTAACCAAGACATTATAAATGATGTTGCTACGCATCTCGACATAATGACTACAAGGAAGAAGCATGCAGAAGCTAAGGCACAATTAGTTGAGTACTACCCCCATTGTTAGAAGCAAAAAAAAGATTGCCAATGCAAATTGGTCACTAGCATGGAAAACCAACATCTTCCAACTAAGTACATCAAGATAGATGGAGATGAGGAGAAAGTATTCTTTGTTGCTCAACAGCGATCATGGGCCCAACATCAAGGTATGCCTCAGGACCCTTTGCAAAATTCTAATCCATATGGTAATCAATGGCAAAATCATAATACCCAAGGTCCTCCACAATGTAGTCAACCTAATTGGAATAATGCTTGGCAAAATTATCTACAACAGCTCCAATGGCCTTAGAATTCCCAACCTTCCTAGCCAAACCAATAGAATAATTCATGGTAGAACTAGCAGAACCAATGGCAATCACCCTAGGGGAATTGGCATTCTACAAACCAATGGAGAGGACCTCAACAATGGCCTAACCAAAATACTAGTACTCCACAATTACCACCCCTAATCCACAACCTGCACTAATGCAACCACCTGCAAATCTTGGACCACAAAACCAGACCTAGTTACCTTCACAACCTTATCCAAATCAAAATAACCAGCAGTCACAACAACCCATGTTCTTTGTTGATGCTCAGTAATATCCTGCTTATGCTCTGAATGTTGAAAATATACATTTGAGATCTGGTACAACCCGCCTAAATTGCCTCTTATAATTGAAATACCAAATACTCTTGTAGCATTAGAACCCTTAGTTTCTAAAGAGGTTGACCCAACTAATGTCACTATTTCAGCTCAAGCCCAACCATCAGTTGAACCTCCTTTTCTAGAGAAGCCTTTAAAAAGTAAACTTGTACAAGCAGAGGAATAGTCTTTTGATATTGTTGATCAGTTAAAGAACATGCATGTCCAAATACCCCTATTCCAAGTTATTAAAGATGTTCCTATCTATGGAAAAGCCATTAAAGAAGCCCACCTAAAGAAGCCTGGGAGGAAGAAAAAGGACCCAACTGCAATCCATGTTGTGAGACAATTGGCTGACATTATGTTAGAAAAATTGATCATTCCTAAATATTTTAATCCAGGTAGTCCAGTTGTGAATGGGAGTATAAATGGTCAGTTTGTTAAAAATGCTTTAATTGATTTTGGTGCTGCTATAAATGTCATGATAGAGAATATTGTGAAGAAGTTGAAAATATAAAGATTAAGAGCTACTCCAACAATTTTGCAACTTGCAGATAGTTCTATTGTCACTCTTGATGGGATGATAGAAAACATAGTTTTAACCCTAGACTCTCTAGAGTACCCTATAGATTTCATGATTCTCTCTCCCAAAGTCAATTTATCTAGTTACCCTGTCATTTTAGGATGACCATGGTTAGCTACAACTGATGCAAATATAAGTTGTAGGTCATGGATTATGACCATATCTAATGGTCAAGCAACAAAGAAATTTGATTTATATCATCTAACATAACCACAACTAGATTTAAGCATATCTATCTAGCCAAATTTAGGGGATGGAGAAGAAGAGTTAAACTCTATAGCATAGCTTATGATGTTACATAGACAATCTTTCCTAAAACTACATGAAGAAGATTCAATAATTCAAAGTATTCTTACTAACACTTGTGTGGTAGAAAAAGTTGTATTTGATAGTTTCATGTTAGAATTAACCACGTATGGGGAATGTGATGAGAATTGTATTCTTCTCAAAGAACCAGACATTATTCATCAGCTCTTACCATGTGAATTAGATACAAGTCCAATCTCTAAAGCTGATATAATTGAATCTACCACTACTATTGAGCTATCAAAATGTCATAATCTTCATGTCAATCCTTGACTATCTTCCACACAGATGAAACAATTAACAGAGCTACTCCAAAAACATGAAAACGATTTTGCATGGTACTATGGGGATATGAAAGGGTTGAGTTCTACATTATGTACTCATAGAATATACATCAATGAAGGGTGCCTACCACTCTGTCAACCCCAGAGAAGGATTAATCCAACCCTTAAAGAAATAGTTAAAACTGAATTGCAAAAATTGCTTGATGCTGGTTTTATTTATCCTATATCTAATAGTAGATGGGTGTTACCCCTAGTCATAGTACCTAAAAAGGGAGGAAAATGGAAAATTTGTGTAGATTACAAAGAATTAAATAAGGAAACCAAAAAGGATCACTTTCCTTTACCATTTATAGATCAAGTTATGGACACTCTGGTTGGAAAGAAGTATTTATCTTTTCTAGATGGGTATAGTGTGTTGGTCAAAAGAATAGTCTTGACAATTGAGTGTCAACACACTTAACCATTTTCATCATACATGTCAAGTACATAATAGACGTCGAGCCAAAATTCTAATAGGTGTCGAGTCATAGTTGGTGTCAAGCAAGTCAGAATGTAGTATGTGCCGAGTGATCCAGGAAATGTTCGTGTATTGAGTAATCTAGAAATGTTCAAATGCTGAGCAATATAGAATAAATAGGTGTTGAGCAATATAGTGTTTAACATGTGCCAAGAAAACCAGGAAAGTAATAGATGTCGAGCAATCCGAGAATCAGTTCATATCAAGCATTAGTAATTAATGAGTGTCGAGTAACTCAGGATCAGCATAAGAGTTTGTATTTACACAAAATAAGATGTGAACCATTTTTGGAGCTGACTTAGAGAAATTTCGAAGGAGAAAAAGGATAAGGACGAATCATTTACATTCCCTATGCAATTTGCATGCAACCACTCAAAAAAATGGTGAAGGCATGCAACCAATAAGAAAAATGCAAAGTATGAGAGGGAATTTGAGATTCAATATGGATTTTAGATCCATACCTAACCCTAAGTCTTCACATTCTTTATAAGGAGAAAAAATGCACCATTGCATGTGTGGAAGAAAATAGTATAAGGGGAGATTATAGCAAAATTTTAGTGTGAAGAGAAAAGACTTAGAGGAATAGAGTAGTAATTTCATATCAAGTTGATCAAAACAGCACAAGGGACAAAGAGTACATACAGAGATTAGATCAAGCAAGGATTAGAACAGGAAGAGAAAATCTAGTACCTGAACCCAACAATTTGAGATTGCATTTAGTCAGGTCAAATGTTCTAATACTTTCTCACAATTGTATTAGAGGTTGAAATCCTATGTTGATAGGTTAGCTTAACAGCTAGGTAGGAGAACCTTTGGAGAAGGTCATGAAAATCCTATGTATTAGGTGGGTTTAACAACCTATGTAAATCCTTTAACAGGTTGACACTTCATGTAAGTGTTTGTAAATCCTCTAACCAGGTCACTATTGACACAATGTAAAGCCTTTAATAGGGCAAGCCTTTCATAGGGCAGACCATCCAAAGTGGTTGAACATTGATTGCTGCAGTGATTTTTGTAGGTATCATCCCCACCCCAATTTTACCTTCTTATTCCTAGATGGTTTCTAGGTTACCAAATCTTTGTGTTATGTGTTGATGCATGCTTTCATTTCATGTTTGTTTATATGTTTACATGCATGCAAATTGTTTTTCAGATATGGGTTAATAAGGGTTTGAAAGGATAAAAATTGGTTACTTTTGATTCACCCCCCCTCCCCTCTCAGAAGTACTCTTCCCATTTGAACATTCCAACAATTGGTATCAGAGCCATGTTCTCACAAGGGGAAGCCTAATAGCTTGGAGAAAAAGGTCAGAAGATGGAAGTCTTCAAACTTGTGAAGATCATTGACTATCAGGTTGTTGATGTGCAACTAGCTCTACACAAAGTAGAGGAAGCCAGGGAGGAATTGAGAAAATATTTGAAAAGAAGAAAGGAGATAGCCATAGCTGAAAATGACATACACTACAAGAAGATTGACACCTCACAAGCATTTTCTAATGGAGAGTCCAAGGAATTTGATGTAGCAATAGCAGAATTAATTGAGAAAAATAGAGCACAAGCTGAAGAAATCTAATTACTCAAGCTTGAACAAGAATCAGAAGCCATAATGCTTTGTGAAGTGACTGAACAAAAGAAAAGAGTCATTAAAGACAAGGCCATGGTAGACAAGAGAAATCTCATCAATAGGCTAGAAGAGAAGACAATTAAATTTGAAAAGATTTCAAACATGCAGTTAGACACCTTAAGCCAAATGATGAATGCTCACCATGAGCTAAACATGAAGGATATTGAGATCACCTTGAAGATACAAAATGAACAATTGCAGAATGAATTGAAGAGAGAAAAGGAAATAGTAGAAAGTTACAATAAACCCAATGAGGCCATCAAATACTTTGAGCAATTGCTAAAATCACCAAGGGCTAGTAATGATACTTTAGGACTTGGCTACATCAACACTGAACAAGAAGAATCATCCAAGGTTGTAGAAGAAAGAAGCAACAAAGGTAAGAACACAAAACCTACTTGTCATTTTTGTGGTAAAAAGGGACATACCTCTAATGTGTGTAGAAGCAAGAATAGTCATCAGCATGATAAGCCTACAAATGCTAATTTCTATCACAAGTGCAAAAAGCAAGGACATTTAACACAAGATTACATAACCAAGACCATGAGGACACCACGATTTGAGGGTCACTAGTACAACTGCAAAAAATATGGACATAAAGCATTTAAATGCATATCAAAGCCAATGTGGACACCTAATCAGCCTGCAAGAGGAATCAATCATGCACATCACTACAATTGGGATTACAATACAAGGTATAGCTGTCACTATTGTCAAGAGTATGGACACATTCCTAAAAATTGCATAAGGACACATTTCAAGGGAAGTTACAACAGGTGGCTAAGCCAAACTAAATGTTTTAGTTGTTTGAAGACTGGTCATATCAGCAAAAACTGTCCTACAAAGTCAAAAGCATCAAAGACTGAAGTCAACAAAGGAAAAGAGAAGATTGATGTTGAAAAAATAAGAGGAGAAATGAACAAGACTTGGAAGAAGAAAGGTGAATGCAACACATCAAATGGAGAGGTCACTTCACCCAAGAGGGCAAGTGATCACAACTCATCTAATTAAGCACAAGACAGATACATGGGGTTGATACATACAAAGATGTATCATACATCAGCCCAAGAAAACATAGAAGTACTACAAAGAAGAAATATGCATGAGAAAGGATGCCTTGTTAAAAGTTAGAAGATGATGTCGAGCTACCTTTGGTTGCCAAGTAAAACTTCAGTATATGCCAAGTTGGATAGCATAGTGGATGCCGAGTAAGAGATGTTAGTGGCTGTTGAGTGATTGAAAAAGGTTCAGTTGATGACGAGTGAAATAAGATAGTGAATGCTGAGAAAATGAACTTTAGTAGAAGCCAAGTTGATAAAATCTTTGGAAGTCGAGTGTATAGTTGTAATCACAAGTGCAATAAATGCTAGGTTTTTGAACCTAATAAAGGTAAAAATCATTCATTTTTGAATCATTCAAACATGAAGCGAAGTCAAGCAGGGTGAAGAGGTGATTATACAGCGAACAAATAGGGATTTCAATAGCAATTCACCTCTAGTTCATTGATTCATAGGTCTTTCATCCAAGTGCTGAGCTACGTAGAATTTGAAAGTTTATTTAATTTTAAACCCTAGTTTGGAAAAGATGGCATCTGGGTCAAAACCTGCCAAAGGAAAGGAAATTCATGAAATTCAACTAGTTAGTAATGAAGTTAGATAGCCAGAGTTTAGACCCATACCTGAAGTCACTTATAAAAATGATCTTGCTAGTGCCCTATCCTTAATTCTTGATAAAATTGTTATGGTCCAAGATGTTTGAAAATGTTATAATTTTAAAGTTGGAGCCATAGGAGATTTGGAGATTTTTAATGCATTTGATAAACTTTATGAAAATGGGAAACTTAAGGATGAATTCTCCATAGTTGAGAAGAAGGGTTTGACCAAAGCCCTAGTTTTCCCTATTGTCTTCAAAATGGAATGGATACACATTGTGTTGAGCAGAATCTATGATGGAGCTTTTTGGTTAGAAATGGGGCCAATAAAGTTTACAAAGAAAACTGTACATAGGGTTACTAGTATTCCAACCCTAGATCGGCCAAAGACCCTAAGAAGTGACAAAAAGGAATCCATAGAGAAGAATATAGGGGCAAAATGGAATAATAGAGGAGAGTCATATCACACAAATTCTATAAGTCAAGCAGATTAAATAATGTACCATGTATAGCAGTGGATGTTGCTTATAAATTGGTGAAGAAAGATCATACATATGACCTTGTAGAGCTCATGTTATAGTAGATCAATGAAAATCTAGGAGCTATAAGGAAGTCTAAGGGAGCTCAATGCAAATTTGGCTCAGTTTTGGTTTGCAAGTTTTTCTACATTATGAAAGAATTCCCTTCAGTAGGCAAGGTGAGATGGGATCCAAATAAGACCATTTTTGACCAAATAAATAGATTCATTGATCAAATGGGTGAGAATTTTGATGCCCAAATGACTAGCTATTTTGAGGACTTCAAGAAGTCCATGAAACAAAGAATGAGGATACCAGTCTCACTAGTTGAGAAGCATGAAAAGGACATTTGTTTTCTTGTGGACATTGATTACACTTACATATAGGTAGTCATACCTAGAGTAAGATGGATTAGGCCACTAGGTTATGAACTTGATGTTGATCAAGCCTCAATAGCAATAACAGCTCTACTTGTAGAGGAAATTGATAAAATTGCAAAATATTTTGGAACCTATGACATTGTTAAATCAAGGGTAGTAACCAACCTCAAAATAGCCATAGTAGTGAAGAAGAAGGATAAATTGGTCAAGAAGATCAAAAAGGAATTTGGTGTTGAAGAGGCAGGCATAGCAGAGGAAGAGGAAGTAGATGAAGAAGAGGAGGACAATGAAAATGAAGGATATGATCTTGAACAAGAGCCTCTACAATTGAAACAAGGCTTAGGTGAGGATAAAGAGGAAGGTGCCAAGGATGAAGAAGCTGAGGAAGCACCTATCAGAACTAAAGTCACCAAGAGGAAGGCAAAAGCTCCACCTGCTCCTCAACCCAAAGCTAAGAAAGTGGCAAAACCTACACCAAAGAAGCCCACTACCAGAGCTGCCACTAGGGCAACAACTCAAAAGGAAAGAGAAGAGGTAGATTAGAAGAATAAAGCCACCAAGAAGACTGATGAAGAGCCAATAAAAAGAAGAAAATATTTGGCTCAACCTAAATCTAATGAAGAAAAGACTGAAATAGATGATAACAATCAATTTAAAGTGGTAAGTCATCCACCAAAGTCTTCAATTGATAAATTATGTACAAAGATTAGAAATGATGACTTGAAAGATTTAAAGAATTTAGATTTTAATAAGCTCACAAGAGAAGAGAAAAATAAATTAGAGGAATCTATGTATGCTATGATGGCTAAATACAAGCACACACCTCTAGAGCTAGATGGCTCAATGCCCAAGGAATTGTACAAAATAGTAGAAGACAAATGGTATTTTTGTCAATAGATGGAGAAGGAAATAAGAGAATCTACTTTAGCAAGATTGTTGCCTGATTTGACTAAGGGTCAAATAGCTAATTCCATTAAGAGGTAGAATAATAGATTTACTCCAAAATATAGGGCATTCAGTATTTTGCAAAATAAAATTGAAGATGTAGTCAGCAAATCCACAAGATTGTGGGAAATAATATAAAAAAAAATTGATGATGTGTTTGATGAAGAATATAAGGCAGAAGCAAGTGCCAAGAAAAAGAAAATGAAAGAAATAGGGAAGAAGGAGGAGGAAAAGAAGTTACAAGAGAAGAAGAATGAGGAAGAGAAGAAAGATGAAGAGGAGAATAAAGAGGAGACAGAGGAAGAAAAGGGTGCAAAAGAGCAGCAAGAACAAAGTGTGCAAGACACACAACTATCACCTCGTAGCCCTCCTCATGCCACCATCACACCTGCAGAGATTATCAAGATCAAAGATGTTATTGACATTTTTGGTCAAAACATTAATCCATTAACTACAAAGGATCTAGCAAAAATCCTTGACCAATCAACACAAGTAGCTAGACTGTGTTCAAGCCCAATACTGGTTAGTGTTAATGAGTTGCAAACGGTAGTAGTGAAATCAAAGGAATTCAAGGTGAAAACACAAGAACCACCTTCAACCATACAAACTACTAGAATCCTATTCCTTCCTCCACCATCTCCACCAAAAGAAGTTACAGATGCACTGCAAGTGTCGAGTGCAACAAGAAGAGAAGACAAAGAGAGAACTAAATAGCTAGCAAGTGCACCCCTAGCCAATGATAGTGAAAAGGAGAAACAAGCTGAAGAGAAGGAAGAGACAAGAGATGAGGAGCAATCTGTAATACAAACTTTGGTTGAACTACTTAAAATAGGTACTCCCACTCAAACTCTTCGGAAGCTGAGCATTGAAACATTAGCATTACAAATTAGGACACCAAGCTCGAGCTCAACAAAAGTAGCCAGGAAACTTCATTATGGAATTCTTGAGCTTGATGAGGAGATCACAATACCTTACTATGAATCTAAAACTCTCATTGAGGAGAAGATGAATGAAATTCAGAATGCATTGGATAGAAGAAGAAGACAAGAGGTATTGAGAAAAGAATACAAATATAGACAAGCACTGAATGAGATCAGGGACATCTTTATGGATGCCTTCAACTTGCAAACACCTAATGAGTCAAGGCCAATAGTAGAACAACTACCTGACATAGTTGATCAGGTGAAAAATGAGGACCATGATGCAAATGCAAAATTAATGGAGTGGTCAGAAAGGAAATTCCAAGGAAAGGTAAATGAGAAAATATCTAGTGATATAGCACTATCACAAGTTAAACTAGTTAAGAAAATAGATAAAGTCAAAATTGTACTTGGGAATATATTCTCCCTGTAAAACAAGTTGTGTGATTTTTCCAACTTCACACAAGAGACTAGCCAGAGAATAATGAGCTTGGAGAGAAATCTAAAGATTTCTAGTATGCAACTCCCAACCAATCAACTCAGAGTGAGAAGCATTTTACTCAAACGCTTCACATACAAAGAGAATTAGTTGTATTAACAATAGAGGAGGCAAATACAAAAGAAAAGTTGATGCAAATCCAGTCCTCTATAACCCCTCACTTGGAGGTACTCCATAAGGAGCAGATGTATGTAGAGACATTCCTTAAGAAAGATTCAAATATTTCTACCTTTGATGGACTTGTACATCTAGCAGCAGAAGTTGCCATCCAACATAAGTCATTGGACAATGCACTAGCAAATTGGGATGCATCTTTGAAGATACTTCTGGAGGTAAATAACACATTTTTGGCTAAGCATGGTATTACTCCATAGAACCTTTTGACATTAGTGTCAAAAAGGGGGAGATAATAAAGTAAGGGGGAGATATATGCAGATACTATGGGAGATACCAAATTTTGAACCATTTTTGAGAATAATAGTGGAAAGTTTGCAAATAGCCAAAAAGGGGGAGTCATGTAATAAAGAAGAAAAGGGGAGATGCAAAAATTTTGAACTTCATATAGATCAGATACAACACACAGGCTCAGAATGTTGAAATAGGGTAAAGGACAAGAGAGGATTAGACACATTAGCACATAATTTCAGTCTCAAGAATGGACAAGGCATAATCAACCCAATGGGAGTCATAAGGTAAATTGTTACTTACAATATTTTTGAAATTTTGCATGAATGCCAAATGAATAAAGGATGTACTCAATAAGGTTAAGTTCATAAATTCTTAGTTAAGTGTTTTTGACACTCACGTCAAAGGGGGAGATTGTTGGTCAAAAGAATAGTCTTGAAAATTGAGTGTCAACACACTTAACCATTTTCATCATACATGCCAAGTACACAGTAGATGTTGAGCCAGAATTCCAATAGGTTCTGAGTCACAGTTGGTGTCAAGCAAGTCAGAATTTAGTATGTGTCGAGTGATCTAGGAAATGTTCATGGGTCGAGTAATCCAAAAATGTTCAGATGTCAAGCAATATAGAATATATAGGTGTCGAGCAATATAGTGTTTAACAAGTGTTGAGAAAACCAGGAAAGTAATAGATGTCGAGCAATCCAGGAATCAGTTCATCCCGAGCATCAATAATGTAATGAGTGTCGAGTAACTCAGGATTAGCATAAGAGTTTGTATTTACACAAACTAAGATCTGAACTATTTTTGGAGCTGACTTAGAGAAATTTTGAAGGAGAAAAAGGATAAGGATGAATCATTTACATTCTGTATATAATTTTCATGCAACCAATAAGAAAAATGTTGAAGGCATGCAACCAATAAGAAAAATGCAAAGTATGAGCGAGAATTTGAGATTCAATATGGATCATAGATCCATACCTAACCCTAAGTCTTTGCATTCTTTATAAGGAGAATGAATGCACCATTGCATGTGTGGAAGAAAATAGTACAAGGGGATATTATAGAAAAAATTTAGTGTGAAGAGAAAAGACTTAGAGGAACAGAGCAGCAGTTTCATATCAAGTTGATCATAACAGCACAAGGGACAAGAAGTACATACAGAGATCAGATCAAGTAAGGATTACAACAGGAAGAGCAGATTTAGTACCTGAACCCAGCATTTTGAGATTGCATTCAGTCAAGTCAAATGTTCTAATACTTTCTCACAATTATATTAGAGGTTTAAATCCTATGTTGATAGGTTAGCTTAACAGCTAGGTAGGAGAACCTTTGGAGAAAGTCATGAAATCCTATGTATTAGGTGGGTTTAACAACCTATTGTAAATCCTTTAAGAGGGTGACACTTCATGTAAGTTTTTGTAAATCCTCTAACTACGTCACTATTGACACAGTGTAAAGCCTTTAATAGGGCAGACCATCAGAAGTGGTTGAACATTGATTGTTGCAGTGATTTTTGTGGGTGTCATCCCCACCCCTGTTTTACCTTCTTATTCCTAGAGGGTTTCTGGGTTACCAAATCTTTGTGTTATGTGTTGATGCATGCTTTCATTTCATGTTTGTTTATATGTTTACATGCATGCAAATTGTTTTTCAGCTATGCGTTAATAAGGATTTGAAAGGATAAAAATTGGTTACTTCTAATTCACCCATGCCGCCCCCCCCCCCACCCTCCCCAACCACCACCTGTCAGAAGTACTCTTCCCATTTCAACATTCCAACATAGTGGTTATAATCAAATAAGTATTACTCCTGAAGACCAAGACAAAACCACATTTACATGCCCAAAGGGTACTGTTGAATTTTTTTTTTGCCATTTGGCCTTTGTAGTGCTCCTGCAACATTCTAATGAGCTATTATTAGCATTTTTGTGATATATCACATGATTGTATGGAAATATATATGAATGATTTCACAACAATTGGAGTCACTTTTGAAGAATCCATGATGAATCTTGAAAAAGTTTTGATAAGATGTCAAGAACATAATCTGGCACTTAATACTAAAAAATGTTTCATGCTCATGCACAAAAGCGTGGTACTTGGTCATTTCATATCAACTGCAAGAATACAAGTGGTTCTAGTTAACATAAAGGTAATTCTAACACTGCCCATACCTACAAAACCAAAAGATGTAAGATCTTTTTTAGGTCATGTTGGATATTATAGGCATTTCATAAAAGACTTTAGCAGAATACCAAGTCCTTTGTACACATTTTTGACTAAGGAAGCTGAATTCATTTGGACACCCGAATCCAATGAAGCCTTCCTGCAGCTTAAGAAACTTCTCACCACGACACCAGTTTTACAAGGACCAATTTGGTTAGTTCTATTTCATATTCATATTGATGCATCAAACTATGTCATAGGAGTTGTATTAGGACAAAAACTTGCCAATCTTGAGAATGCCATATACTATATTAGTAAAAGCCTTCATGGACCCAAGCTGAATTACACAGTAATAGAAAACAAACTTTTAGTTGTAGTCTATGTATTGAACAAATTCAGACATTATGTGACTGGATATTCATTTTTTGTTTATATTGATCACTCATCTATAAGGTATTTTATGAACAAACTAGCTGTCACTAGTAAACTAGCAAGATGGCTTTTGTTGTTACAAGAATTTGATATTACTATCATTGATAAGCCAAGCAAATCCAATATAGTTGCAGATTATTTGTCTAGACTAACCATTATTAACGAAGATCCAACTCTCACCAAAGACACATTTCCAGATGAGCACTTGTTCCATATAGCAACCCATACACCATGGTATGCAGACATTACAAATTATCTTGTTGCAAATCGAATGCCCCCACACTTCTCTTATAAAGAAAAGAGAAAGCAAGTAGAGAAAATTTTTCAATATTCCTGGATAGATAACAATCTCTTCTATGTAGGACCAGAACAAGTCATGAGGAGGTGTGTCAAGGAGGATGAGATATATGATATATTGCATGCTTTTCATGATGAACCATGTGGAGGCTATTTTGCAAGAAAAAGAATAGCACTGAAGATACTTACAACAAGATATTATTGGCGAACCCTACATAAGGATACAATGACATATACACCTAATTGTGACAAATTCCAAAGGATGGGCCAACCAACCAAAATTGATGAGATGCCACTCACTCCACAAGTTGTGGTCACACCTTTTGATAAGTGGGGAATGGACTTCATAGGCCCAATTGATCCACCATCAAGTGGCAAATCTTACATCTTACTATGTACAGATTATGTAACTAAATGGGTGGAAGTTAGAGCAATGAAAAATGCCACATATGAGAAAGTAGCTAAGCTCTTGTATGAAGAGATATTCACCCATTATGGAGTGCCCAGAGAAATTTTCACAGATCAAGGAGCTCAATTTACATCAAACTTGATCACTAAGGTTATGAAGGAGTACAACATAAGGCATTGTAAATCTAGTCTTTATCACCCTTAAGAAAATGGGCAAGCAGAGGTTACCAATAGAGAACTTGAAGCGATTCTGACAAAAATAGCACAAATACACAAGAAAGATTGGACAAGCATATTAACTAAAGTTGTTTGGGCATCCAGACCACATGGAAGACAACACCTTGGTTCACTCCATTTGAGCTTGTCTATGGTAAAGAAACAATGTTGCCCGTTGAATTTCAACACAAGGCACTACACACTACTTTAGAGTTGAACATCAATCTTCTTGCAACACAACAAGAGAGACTCCTCCGCTTGAATTCGCTAGATGAAATACGAAAGAGAGCTCTAGAAAGAACAAAAATTATTCAATAGCAGTGAAAGAAGTGGCATGATGCCCATATCAAGAATAAAATATTCCAAGTAGGAGATTGGGCCCTCCTATATGATTCTTGCTTCAAAGAGAATTCAAGGAAATTCCAGACTCGATGGTTAGGGCCTTATGAAGTTCAACATGTATTTGAAAATGGCGCAGTACAACTAATCTGATTCAATTTAAGTTACTTATAAATGGCCATAGGCTACATCGCTATCATAAGCCACAGACTAAAGTATAGTTCCTATAGCAATTTCAACCAACCAGTGCTCCAGCTCTTCTGAACATAGTTCCTGTAGTAGAAGATGAAAATCTTCTTCTTGCAACCATGCAATGATAAATTTTAGGAACCTTCATAATAAAATCTCATTTAACTATGAGACCCCATTCTTCCATTCAATTTTCTCTTTCTTCATATCAACTCATCTCATTTCTTTATCTACCATCCACCCACATTCCATGTCACGCACACTCTATTTCTCCTGCTTTCAATAAGCAAAATTTTCAGCACTTTCTATGACCATTAGCCTTTGCCACCTCATCAACTTGCACACGGATGTACAATCTCAAATTTTTAGGCGTAACAATTTCTTTTACTCTTTATTCATTTTTAAGATATAGGTTTCGATATTTATATCTAATACAACATTATATATATATCATATAAGCCTTAAACTAGTTTCCCCTTCCCATGCCAAAATTTTTTAAGTGAGGACACTTGTCAAATTTTAGAGGGGGGTCGAGAAAGTGTAGTAATTTCCAAATGTCGCTTCCACGATATCCTAATCATGTCTACATTAAAGAATGTACTTTGGCGGTAGTCTGATAGTTTTCATTTCATTAATTTTTAAAATTCTTATGTATTTGTCGTACCTTTTACTATGATTTTTGGGAAAAGATCTCTTGTACTTGGCATGATTGAAAGGACTAAGAGCTATTATGGAAAAATTTGTAGTTAAAGCCTCAATGTACTCCACCATTAATAAATCATTATTCTACATGCCAAAAACAAAGGGGTCTTGATTATGAGAAGTGGTAACAAAATATGGCATTTTTAAATTTAGTTTTGAAGCTCAAAAAAGAGAAAATTTGTAGAGGTAAGAGGGACAAAAAAAAATTGTAGTAGCGAGAGTGGAAGCCAAACATTTTGAAGATGGGAGGATATTGTTGTGATTTGCTATCTGGATTTGATTGTTTGACCAATTTTTTACATCAACATTCTGGATCATACTTCGTGATCCATCATCCTTCTCTTCTATTGTATGCATCCTGATGATGGATCATGGAGTGTGATCTGAAATTTTGATGTAAAAAAATTGGTCACACAATCAAATCCAAATAGCAAATCACAACATTGATGGGAGGATAGTTAAAGAGGTATGAGCTAGTCATTCATAATGTATTACTCACAGACATTTAAGCAGTTTGGCAATTCCATGCTTGTGGATCGCTCAGTTACTTCTTAAAATTAACAGAATGCAATGAAGAAGTGGCAATGGAGTTCCTGACAACATTTGATGAAGGAGAAGCCTTAGTTTTGGGACTAAGAGTGGTTGCTACCGAGAAAAAGATAGCAAAGGTCACTAGGTTACCACCAATTGGGGAACATTATCCAAATGAGCATGATGCTAGATCTTCAATGGCACAATTCACTCAGCAAGGTGACCCTCAACTGGACATTACAAAATAAGGATGCAAGAGACTTTCTCTTCCACCTCCATATCCAAACCTAGCAATCCACATTATCAAATATTTAACCTATGAAGGTAGGTTTTCGAACTTACATGCTCATCATTTTAAATTGCTTAGTTGCATCAAGCATAACATGCAAGTTAATATTCCCAATTTTCTTTACAATATGTTAGTATCAGCACTGAGGAAACCCAAAAAGGAAAGCTTAAAAAAATTTCCCATAATGCCCTCATTAAACTTCTAGTTGAAAGATCTCTTAAAGATTCTTCTCCTATTTCATGGGCAAAATTTGTTGAAACCAAAACCTTACAGCCGCAAGTTAACCTTGTTCCTCAAAACTTAGAAAATGAGGAAGAAAACACAAAGCCAATTCAAAATCTAACGAGAAGGAAAAAGAACCCTCTCCTAATAAGTCTTCTAAACCTAATTTAGAGGATGATATGTTGAGCTCTTCTAGGGGTAAAGGCAAGAGTAAGGTTAGTCCTAACCCTGAATAGGAAATGCAAAATCCCTCTGTTAAGGTAACAAAAAGAAAGAGGTATGTTCCTATAGTAACTAATCCTACAGCATCTACTCAAGTCACACCTAAACTAAAACAGACCTGTAAAGTGATCAAAGCTGAAGAAGTTCTTGTACATAGAAGCCCTTGCATGCGAGGGCGAGTATCTCTAACTTCTATTGAAAAATCAAATGCCCCAATTTCAAAGTCTCAAATAGAGTCAATAGTTGAAAATGTCCTAGATGATTCTTTTGTGCAAATAGAACCTCAAAATGTAGAAACACATGAAGCTGAGTCTATTAAGGAGACATTGCAAGAGAATCCAGAAATATGCAAATTAAATCCTCCTATTGTTCCAGAAAAAGAACCTAGAAATGAGCAACCCACCATGCCATCAGTTTCTAAATATTCCAATGTCTCCCTGATACCTTATAAATCAACCTAGTACACCCAATATTTCCAACAGGTTGTCAGAGAACAAAGATAAAATTTGAAACTCAAGAAGGTTCATCATCAACAATTCAATCAATATTGTTTGGTCTATACAACCATTTTATTTTTTAGAAAGCCTTGTGGAAACAAGAGAGAGACCAGATGCAAAAATAAATATTTGATAGAGACGAGGAAATTGAATCATTAAAAGAGCAACTAGAAAAATAGAACCAACAAATGAATAAAGTTTTGAAGCTAGCTAATCAAGTTATAGCTTGTAGACCACCCCCAAGGTTGTATGCTATGTGTTTGAAAGAACAGTTTCTATTGTTCAAGTTGATGATGACAATGAGAAATGTTGATTGTGAAATTAAGAATGCTCAATAATTTTATGATGCGTATCAAAATTTTCCCTCATGGAAAAAGAACTTGTTGTGTGAGCTCTATCTACATAATTTTATAATTCTACAAGAAACAGAGTGGAATCCCTTGCTTTACATAGGGGATGTTCACTTAAGGGCTCTAATGTCATGGATACACAATGAAACCAATTATGATAGATAGTTGGATACTTATAGAGACCTTGAAAGATCTAAGCCACTGCCACTCTAGGATAAATCCCATAGGCCTTATGACCTCCTGAGAGATTGATTCAAATTAACTTGTGGGAGGTCAAAATTGAAAATTAGAGAGAAGGTGTTTGAAGAAAAGGAAAAAGTTTACAGAGAGTATCAAACACTTCCTAATTTTACACCAATAGAGAGCACTTGTAGGACTTGGAAATGGATGAAGTCAACTGCCAAAGTCTTTCAAGAAAGCTAAACCACATAGCCCTATTAATTTTGAGGCAGCATTGAATAGAGTGCCTAAATATATGCAATTAGGAAGGAATATTAGAAAAGAGTTATGGATGCCACTAACCTTTCAACCTCCTACCCTTCTCTAGCCCCTGTATGAAAGCAATACTAGCAGGTTGGATCCATTAGTTGAAGAACACTTGGGTGAGCATTAGAGACGATCCAGAGGATACTTCTACACCTTTAGAAGTGGGAAACAAGGGAAGATAGAAACGAGAGATTTTAGAGCAATGGCGAAGAAGTACAATGCTTGAGGACAAGCATTTGCATAGTGGGGGGTAGATGATGAGACATATTAATGTCTTAAATTTGATATAGTTTTTATAGTCTAACTTACTCTTTGAGCCATGAGAAAAACATTTTCAAAACACTTGTTTTAAATGTCTTGAGAACTTATGTTGAATGCAGCTAGAACCTATTAAACCTTATGGATAGTGGATATGAGGTACCTTGCTTAATATTATATATAAAGTGTAGTATTTCATATAAATTTTTTAAGCTATGTTTTAATATTTGAATGAGAGTAGAAATGTTGTATATGTTCAGATGTTTCTAATTTGCAAGAAATGTGAAAGTGGTGTGAAGAGTGGCAGACAATGTGTTAAAGGAGTAATGGAGATCGGTCATAGCATGAGAAGCGTAGGTCAATTATGGGTACTAAGCCGTGCATGCAGAAGAAGTTATTTCAGAAAGCTAGCTTGTTACATTATCTATGGACCGCTATTCTATTACTCAATCAATGTTCTAAAAGTCCTGGTTGACATCCCACCCTTTTTCTATTGATGATGTTTGCTTACAATTTTTTATGTTATGTTTTGTAATAAGTTCCAATCCTCTATATATATGGAAAGTTAGAATTAGTAAGGGGATTTAGAGATTCTAAAGTTGTTCTTTGTTCTTTACAAATTGTTTAGTCATGTAACAAAAGAGAAATTCTAATGAGAGAGTGATTTTGGATTACCTGTTGTGTTCTTAGGTTAGTTGAAGCCAACCAAGGGGGCCCACTTGGGAGGTGGAATAGATTTAGGTAGAGTAAATTATTTTCTTGCAATTTCTTGTTTAAGATAGATTTAATGTATTAGTCATGCAGCATAGTTACTGTGAAATTTCTTGCAGCACTTGTGGAAAACTATCATAGTGGAAATTTGAACTGTTAACTAGTTTAGAATTCCATTTTCTATAGTTTCTATCATTCTCTATTGATAATCTAAGTGTGTTTACTATTCTATATCAGTAGTATAGATTCCTTTCATGCATTTTACTTTTCTGTAGAATAGGTGTTAAGCCTCTTAAAGGAACTTAGTGCACATATTGTGCTAACCCATTTCAAGTCCTACATCCCTGGGTTAAAATTCAAATGTATTTTCATAATGGAATAGATGGTTCTCAAAATGGATATAGTACCCTTGTTAGCAAAATAGTAGCATGAACATCTTGATCTATTATGGAAACCTGTAGTTAGTATCCTAAATTAATTCCCCTTGATTAGGGTTTAGTGGAAAGGTTACATCCTTAGGATTTTGGAGATAAAATATTTCAAGCCACTTGTATAGGTCATGAATTGATCCTAGAAGTCAAATTTAATGTAATCCAAGTGACCAAGTAGTAGTGGTATGGGTTAGGAACCTTTTCCACCCTTCTAGAACTTCCTAACAACATTTATGATCCCTAAAATATCTCAATTTCCCTTTGTTTCGAAAATGGGTCATCTCCATGAGGTTGTCCAAGTTTACACTCTTGCTAAGAGGCTACCTTTATGGTAGGGGCAAGTGGGAGACCAAAGGAGGCTTAGAGTCAAGTTGGAGTTATTGTTGTTTTTGGGTAGGTGATTTTAGAAGCTATTTAGAGTCCCTTTTAAGAATTGGAGGGTGTTCACCCACTCTCTATTTTTAGAGAATTCAAGCTTTGGAATTGGAAAGAAGAAAGGATTAAGCTTGTCTCAAAACTCATTATTTACATAACCTTCGTAAAGGTAGGTTTCATCCTTCAGTTTGTTCATTGCTTAAGTGTGTGTGTAAATCTCTTGCATGTTTGGAGTTGTGTTTTGTGGTGGTATCATGTGAGGGATGGGTATTGTGGGCTTTAATTGCTTTTATTTTCATGTTCTTCTCCTTATCTTTTTGGGAAAACTATGAAGGGAGTGTTGGAATTACTCAAACTCAGATAGGGTAGAAGTGGCCATGTAAGGGGAAGGGGTTAGTTGGACTTCATGTTAGTGTAGAGTCTCTTTTAATGATGAGAAGAGGGATGAAATGAAAGGTGTGTGGGCCCTTGCATGCCATTGCATGTTTATTTTGTTTGGAGAGAAAAGAAGTATGAAAAATGAGAATCCATGTAAGGTTCTAGCCTTAGAAGAGGCATGTTTCTGTATGTTTTTGGCATTGGCCTCTTTGCATAAAAGATCCACCTTCACCCTTGTCATAGGTTCAAGATGAATCTTGTTTTGTATACCTTGGATGATAATTGTATGTTGAGTTATGTCCTAGTGTTTGGATTATATATGAATGTCACCTGATCGGTTACAGTTTCTCCCAACTCACTGAGTGGCCTTTCAAGGCCTAGGATGGGAGATGAACTCTCCATGGTTGTTATGTGTGTTTTTTTAGATTTATTGGATATGTTCTTATGATGGATCAACCTAGTTTTGGAGCCTTGGTAGTGTTCCTTGAGTCATTTGTTGGAGACTTCTCCTTGTGATGACCTTTTATTGTATCTTGCAATCTTGTTCTAAAAAGGAAACTTGTATCTCTATTGAGAACTTTTGGATTGTATTTCATGATGTAGATGTTATTTTAATAAGAATAATTACGATCCTTATGTATAAGTTTGATGGTATAATGAGAAGATGTAAAATAGATTTCATTGCAAATCACTTGTAATTACTTGGAATAGCATAAATGCATAAATCTAGTTTTTTCACAATTCAACCTCTTGCAACCCTAGATTTAAATTTTGAATACAAGATGATTGATTATATTTATAGATATGTTTTTGATTAAGGAAAATAGGTTTTAACGGGGCCAAGAAACCCATACATAACAAAGAACTGACAAAAAAGGAATGTTTAGAGTAATGGTATTAACTAAAAGCAATCAACTGATTCATGAATAAATATAAATTATATTATGGGTAGATTTACTTATGTTATTAAAAATCAAATTTGATGTTCAATTTATATAGTTCTATAGTTGCATCTCAAATTTGTTAAATATACATAATGGAATAATCAATATATTTTCAAATTTAAATGGACATATGATTATCACCCAAATAATACACTCCTAAAAAAATTTAAAATACCTCTAATATCACAATAGAAATTTGGGACAAATACCCATTAAATCCTTTTCTAAAGTTCTCAAAAAAAAATGCATTGAAAAAAATGGGTTAAAAAAGAGCACCTACAGGATGTTGTCTAATACATGGAAAACATTTTATTCCCAATTTTGGTAATAGAGAATATTCCCTAGAGTTTCTTCTTATTTTCCATATATAAAAAAACATATTGTTCAAACATCCACCTAATAAACTTTATGTCTTAAACTCCCCCTTTAAGACATTTACTAATGAGACACTTTAACAAAAAAAAATTGCAAATAAAGCATGTAGGAGGGAGATGAGACACCCCATGGGCCCCACCTCCACCTCGCACCCTCTTTCCCAAACAACTCACATAGGCCTGCACAAGTAATGACATAGTCAACAAAGAAAATTTAATTATAAGCATACATATCCTTGAAAAAAAAAGAATGTTGCCCTTTTCATTTAATATCCCCATCATCACCTAAGGTAGTATAGATGATGGAAGAAGGTGGATGGGATTGCACTTGTTTTTCCACACCCACCTCATCATCCTCCAAAAACTCTCATTGGTCAAGGGTATTTAAATAGACATAATCTCTTTGCATAGTAAGGAAATTTCTTTGGGTATTTAACACCTCTGGTTACCCTTACCCTACGTAAGCCTTGTTGGAAGAATTGACTTCTACATGCGACCAAGTGGACCTACACATATTTAAAGGGGGTGGACTTTAGTGGGGAGGGACTTTGGTAGTCAGATTCCTTCCCCAAACCATGTACCACCTTGCTTGAAATGCCCAAACCACGTACCACATAGCACATGTGTTGGTAGATAGCACCCACTTCCCCCCCTAAAAATATGTTGACTCATCATCATGGGTCCTGCACTTGGGGTTGGTGTGCCCAACTCCTCAATAAGTGCTCAATCCTTGGTGGGAGTGCCTAGTTGGCAAGTGGGGAGAGTGTAGGGTATTTGAGTAGGATGGGGTTTTAGGGAATAAGTTAATAGTTTTATGGGGATAGTCAGATGGTTAATTAGTATTTAGTGATCATTATTATGTGTTTGAAATATGATTGGAATTAAGAGTATTTCATTATATAAGTGTTAGTAGGCAGTTATGTTTTAGTTGATAAGTTATTAGTGTTAAGGAGTTATGATTGCAACCTATGTTTTAAATTTGTTTTATGCTTAGATATTAGTTTGAATCATGTATTATTTTATATTAGTGAATATTTTGAAAATGCATTTAATATAATAAAATTTAAATTATAAGATGGTTTTGGGTTAGGATATTGTTAATGTTAAATGCTAGTATGCTTTATAAGACGGGGCATGTATTTGTGGCTTGTAGATTATCTTGGATTTAAGTTAGAATTTGATTTAAATGTTAGAATGGATTAAATGAAAAGTAATTAGTGCATATTTAAGTTCTTATAGGTTTTGCTAAATATTTGAATAAACTAATATTATATTGTTAAGTACAGATTTAGTTATCTAGGGGATTGTTCTAGTAAATTTCTATAAGTATATGATATCGAATAGGTCGTAAAGTAACCCTTGGTTATTATTTAAATCAAATGATATGTACTTTACTATATAGTTAAGTAAGATTAATTAATTTTATAACTAGGGGTAACTCATCCCCATGTTAGAAGTTTGAACATGAGAACCTAACTTTACAGAATTAAATATAACCATCTTGAAATCAATTTAGGAATTTGGAAAACCTAATACCTCTTTGAATTTATTGCATACCTTTGGAATCAGGTTAACCTATCAAACTTAATCAACCCATACTAAGTGATGTTGTAGTACAATTACATATGGTTATGAACTAGAGTAGTATGTCTCCAATATCGACTCTGCATCATTATGGAATGTAATTAGAATTTAAATGTTTTCCTAAGCCTTAAAAATAGAATGAAATTCTTTGTGTGTACTTCAACTGCACCTTTTTAACCTTGCCCTAATCAAAGTTTTAACTAGAAACCAAAACCCTAGAACTCTCATAAACTAATCGTGTAACCTCGAGACTCGAACTTAACTTTATCATGTCATCATTCTTTCTACAACACATCCAATGTTAGTATGTGTTTTAGAATAGTTTTTATTACCTTTAAAAAAAATTGTTGGTGTGTTTTTACCCGAATTTCTTAGGCATGACAAATGAGCTATGCTTTTTCTTTTTAAATGCATCATTTTGAAACTCATTTCTTGCTAGGGGTGTTTAAATCCATAACATTTCAAGTAAGGATATCCATGGAGACTTAGGAAGGATCTTCCCCTTTCTTGCATTAAAGATATTAGTTAATTTAGATTGACCATGAGCACATCCATCCCTCATTCTCAATTATTATAGGGATTTTCTTCCCCTTTATTTATTTATTTTTGCACAGCCGAGGTTATTCTTACTAGGCTAAGTCATGGCTACCCCCAACTATTCATGATCATTTAGATCATGATCTTCTAGTTCTGCTAGCAGTTGTTGTGCATCCTCTTTCTCCATCAAATCATATTTTTCTGAATTTCCTTGATCATCAATTATTTTTGTTTTGGTAGTTCTTCCTCATCACAAATTTCATCCATAAATTCATTCATGAGTTCATTATCTACAAATTCAACTAAATGCTCAAAAATGATCCTAACCTCTTCCTCTACTCTATCTTAGCTATCAGTTTCCTTATTTGAATGTCTTGATGGATATAATGTTTCCCCTTGGATATATATGTCATTATCAAGGTGATCATCTCCTCCATAATATGTTTCCTCTCTCTTTTTATTTATTTTTATTTTTAAGCCTCTTTCTTCCTCATTAAGTATTTTTTCTATGTCTTTCTTATGCATATCCATTTTGGAGTCCCTACCTCCTACCTCTATAGTTTCTTCCTCCCCTCCCTGTTTTGTTGAGACAGTTTGCACTATAACCAAGGGGAGTGAGGGTGCAACTAAAATTCTTTATCTATTATCCAAATCATGCCCTATGTGGTATTCCACAATGTTAAAGCCTCTATTTTATTTATTAAGGATAATTTGCATGTATGGAGGAGGAAACAAAAAAGAAGGGCTTTGATTCGAGATCAAAGAAGTTGATACTGGATCCTCTATGAAATTTCATATTATGAATCTTAGTTCTATCATGAATGATCTTCACTTAATGAAATCTTTAAAGATTTAGGTTTGTTGATGTTGTCATCCATATTGACTATTATTTGGACTAGAGAACCTTAATTCAATTTCTAAAAATTGTACATGTTTCCTTAGCTTGTTACCTATCAATTTAAGAGTCTCTTTTGTTCATACTTCAATAGGGAGATTAGGCAAACTAACAACATAGTCTATTATGAAAAAGCCTAGGTTGTTTGGGTTAAAGAAAAGACTGCTAGTGAAGGACTATAAAATAATTTCCTTTGAAGACTAGGGTACTTTTAAATTAAAAATATTTTTTTCAAACTGGAGCTACAACAAACAATGTACAGAAAAACATTTTTTAAGATAGTTACTTCTAATTTCTTACCATAAGATTCTTTCATACATCTCACAATATAATCTTCCTTTGTACCTATTCTCATCCATCAAGCATAAAATTTGTACTTCTGATATTATCATTGGGTATATTCCACTTCAAAACCTTGAAGATCTAGAGTGGGGATTTATTCCTTGTTAGAAGCCAATGGATTAGAGAAAACTACATTTTGTTGGCTTGTTGGGGCTTCCTTCCTAGCCAGTTTTTTTACATGGTATATTTTCAGTTTAGACATGGTGATCTCAGGTATAGATCTCTTAGAGGAATGAAAGAATTAGAATCAAAACAATGTCTGGACAGAGTATATCTTGATCTTCCTATAGAGGGTGGTTTCAACCTATGTGAGTTCTCTAGACAAGCGAAGGAATTTGAGATTTTGGGAAACTAAATGTTGCTCCTTATCATTTGGATTATTTAGATTTTACAATAATCCACCCCTTTTTATATAATTCATTCTTTGTTGGTTCAGAAAGATTCCAGTGAACCAAGTCAAGAATCAATTTGTAGTAAAGTGGTAGGCCATTTTTCAGTGCACCAAAAGATAAAACATTGTTTATCAAATTTTGCACTAGTTGTTTAATTAACATAGATCAAACAGAATATAGAGTTTCCATGATTCAATTTTGCTAAGGAATTATTGCTTTTGTATTTTAAATTAAGTTTTACCCTAAGTATATGTGCTCCTATTTTATTAATAAGTAGCTACAAATTTATAAATCATTATTTTGTAGAGAATAATCTTTAAAAATAATATAAAATTTTCAACTAAAAGCATAATGTCATAGGTTATATTGTTTACAATTAATCATTAGATGAATTACTAACTAGATCTAGAAATAAAAAATTAATTTCATAAAATGAAATTATTGGAAGAGAGTTGAGATTTATAGCACCTAACTATTGAAGCTTGAAAGTTTGACATCGCACTCCAAATAGTTGTGACAAAATTATTATCTAATTGATTCAGAAATCCCCAATTTACCTCCAAACTAATTGTAAGAATAAAAACTACCTAAAAAGCTTCTCGAGATGAAATCAATTTTCCTTGTGTATTTCAATCTTCTCTTGCAATTTGATTTTAGAAATTTTTTTCTCTTTATTTAGTCCTTAGCCCCTTATTGCCATGGTTTGTCTGAGATATTTCCTTTTCTATGTTCTTTGAATTTGTAAAATATAATACAATTTAAACAATGTTTTATCTCCTTCACTTGAATTCCTTGATGCAAATTCTTAAGATTTATCTTGCAGAGGAATCACCACTACTAGCACGAGATCAACTTGATGGCAAGTTGACATATGGAAATGAGATTGTGTTGCCAGCTCACAATGGGTGGAGAGTCTGGTGTGTTCGATCACATTTTGGTGTCAAGTTGGGGATAATGACAAGAATGTGATCTGTGATGATTGCTTATAGTTGGGAATAATGAAAGATATTATTTTCAAATGTCAAGATAAGATCTCTTTTAGATACAAAGAAGACCAGGGTCTTATGTGTTGTGTCAGAGCCTGCAAATGTGGGTCAGGGGTTTTGTCTACATTGTGGTTTGTTGCTATCTACAAAGGCTCAATTAGATGGTTCTGGGGTTGTTTTCCAAATAAAATTGCCAATTTGGGCTTGAAATTGTTTTCGCTTAGATTTCAAATGATTTGTGTGATCATAAATCTCTTAATATATCTTTGATGGCACTTCTATTGTTGGGTTTGTTGCCCTCCTCCAAAATATTCACTTGTGTCCTTATGAAATTTGATGCCTTTTTAAGATTAATTTTTCCACCAATTGAAGATAGATATCATAGTTAATTCATTTCCTTTGATTCAACTTTAGTCTACTAAAATATAAAGATGATCTTCAGATAGAACTTTCCAATTCAACCATAAACAAATTTTCAATCCTTTACTGTCTTCTCTTGGGTTTTATAATTCAGAGAAATTACAAAGATCAAATGAAGCTAACAATGCTTGATGTGTGTAGTAAAAAAATGAATCATCTAACATGATTGAAAAAATCACCACATATGAATAATATTGTTATTTTCTACAATAAATTGTACTTTTGAGTGAGTACATGTTATCGCAATAGCTGATATTACATTGAGTGTCTAGAGATCAATTTACAACTTTGTAAATTTCATAAATGTGTAAAATGCTATCCTCATAGTTATAAATATTAATATATTTAGTAGCTTGCCACTTTTACCAAAAAAAAAAATTAATATAGTCAAATATTTAAATTTAACTTTATAAAATGAAGTATTTAATGCACAATAAATTGTATCAATGAAAATAAACCCTCTGTTAATATAACATTTTCCATCAAGATAATGTGGCCCTTATTGAAAAATAGAAAATTGGGAAAGGTGGTGATGGATTCAACAAGATCTCATATTCCCCTTTGAATCTTATTAAAGACTAGCATAGGGATGTTCCTCCTATTGAGGAGGCCAACTAGGATACTAATATCACCCAACCTAAGGCTCTTGCTGAGGTCTCCACTACTAATCCTTCTAGGGGAACAAAGGTAGTTTGGAAGAATATGAATATGAACTTGGTGAGGGCATTAATAGGGAAAAAGGAAATCTTATGGTTGGTGAGGCTTAGCTAGGTAACAGTGAACTCTAGGAACTTATTGATATGTCTATGTTGATTGTTGGTGACAATAGCAAGGACGAAAATAAGGATGTGTGGAACAATGCTAGAAATAACATGTTGGATAATTGTATCCATCAAAATAGTTGTTTCATCAAATCATGGATTTGAATGACATGATGGGTACTTTGGAGGGTAGGATGGATAATAGAAGGAATCTAGATACTAATAAGAATGAGAGTCTTGTGATGGGCTCATTGATTGATATGGAGGCTTTTTACAAACTAGAATCCAAGGTGTTGGATTTGGATAACAAGGTGAATGACATTGAGAGCTCTCTGAGAAGCATTGTCGATTAGAGCTAAAAAATCCTAAAGGCATCCAATGAGCACATCAAAATTCTTATTAGTAAGTTGGATAATGTTGCACAACAAAAGGTCATTGTTATTGTTATTGTGGACCAAGGGGGAGTCACTAACAACAAGGATGAGCTTGGTAAAAGAAACAAAGCCAATACTTAAAAGATGGTTACAACTACCTCTACTCATGTTAGTCAAATCAAGGATGTTGCAGAGAAGATGGACCATCTCAAGATGCAGGCTACAAAGCTCCTAAATAATATGAGATAGACTCCTTTTAGTGCCTTGGTGTTGTTTGTATTTTTTGTGTTTTCCATTAGTTGGTTTAAGTGTTATCCTTTTTTGGCTGCTTTTGTTTCAATCATTGGCTCTATCTTTTTTTTTGTCATGTTTTTCCATATGGGATTGATGCTTAATCTTTAAGGTTTACATGTATAGGGTTTTAAGGGCCCTTCAAAACATATTTTCTTAATTTTAAATATTTTCCATCAACATGTCACTCTAATTAGAGGTCCCAACCATGTTTAAAATGACTTCAAATTGTAAGCATGCTTGAATCTTCCTCTAAGCACCTCAGAATGGTCTACAACTAAAACTGTCTGGGCCAAATGACTTCTAATTCCCTTAAATGTCACAATTATCCTACAATACCAAGAGCAAATAGGCTAACAATATCACCATGCTATAAGTGCTAGAAATGGGGCATTTCATACAAAAAAATTAGAACTTCAGATGTGTAACACAAACATATATCATGTTTGTTCAACCCATAATGGCCATATATAATAATTTGTGTTTTCTCTATTTTAATAATTGGTTGAATGTTTTCCAAGACTTATAAACCAAGAGAAGATAGAAGAATTAAACTTTAAATATAAAATTAAATGCTTAAATTTGAAGTTAATATAGATCCAACTAGTTTTATGAAATTTATCCACTCTAAATGCTACAATACACCTTCCAAAGGCCATCCACTCGAAATGATACATGTTTTTTTTATAGGTAGTCGATCGAAGCCTAGATTACTTATTATTCATTTATTATTATTATTAATTATTAGTTTGTGTTAATCTCAAGTAGATTTGAACCCAAGACCTCCCTGATGAGAGGCTCATAATTTGTTGATGCGTTGTAGGCTCTTGCCTTTATTTTGTAATTAAATGTTTGGGGTAATAGGTCGAAGCCAATAATGTTATTTAGCCCTTGGTTGTAAACACTACAGGCAAGAAGCCCCTCCATTTTACCAAAGGAACATGCTTAATATCCTTTTGATAAAATTATCTAGAAACTGAGTATCCATCTTACCTTTGATAATGTCATTAATAAAAATACGTGAGACAAAATAGGGATAGATTTTATTGTAACCATGTTTCTTGGAAACTTTGAGAGAGAAAAAATGACAGCAGACATTCAACCACGTTATTCATCCCCTCCGGTAATGACTTCACTCCTAGTACAAAAAAAATATTATCTACATCTAAGATGGCACACCCCACAACACTACATCCCATATTACCTTTTGATGCCCAAATAAAATTATACTCTAAACCATCATTCCTCCACCCTTAAACCCTTCTCGTTGATCTCTTGATTTGTATTCAAAGGATTAACCCTTGGAAGCCTATTAATGGGCTAAAATGTTACAATATTATTTCTTAAAGAAGTCTAGTATATCCTTCATCAAGATTTACTTTGGGAATAATTTATATCCCTCAAAATACAAATCAACCTAAAACTACCAAGCCAAATTGATAAAAAAAGATTGAAATTGTAGCTCATCAGACAAGGTTCCTTTGCATAAAAGAAGCTCACACCAAAAATGATCGAGCCTAGTATAATCCATTCACTACAACATTTTTCATATCATTATTATAAGCTAATAATTATAGGAGTCAAATTAACAAAATGACCCTATTCGTGGCATAAGTAATAACAAGACACAAATATGAAGGCCTAGTACTAAACAAAGAAGAAAAACCAAAATTGGTGAAATGGAAAGATAAGGACTAACATTTACAACTACATTGAGACTCAAATAATTAAATGGCCTTTGTATTCAATTGACATGTTCTTTTGAATGGTATTATTATATAATGAAAAATAATCCATACACAGTTATCAACAAAAAAGAGAATGCTCAATTATAATTGCCCTCACTAAAAATATAAGGTATGCAATTGTCAATCCAATTTATTCCACAGTAACTCTAAATTTAATTTTAAATTGCACATTTTATAATATTGGTCTTTAAAATTCATTTATGACTATTTGATGTGTTGGTGGATGATTATCAAAAATAACCCAACCAAACAAATAGCCAAAAAAAAACATTTATTCTACATAAATTTGTGCAAAATCTTACTCCTATGCATGAAAATACCATATGTAAAAGATAAACATGTCCTAACTGACCAACATAAAAGTAAATTTAATTATTCTATTTCAAGACCATCTCTATCATCAACAACAATTTTATTAGTTATATTATGCATAACAAGAAATATTTGCACTAAACATATCTCCAAATATTTATTAACTACCTAAATTCCAAGTACACATAAATATATGAATCTGACTTTCTTTGTCTATTCCAATATTATTTGTTGCATAACCAATCCTATACTCAACAAAAAAATCAATAAATATAAGAGTGTTTCAACAATCCACAGTAGTAATTTTTTGCTTCTAGATTATGATTATGTGTATATTTTGAGCGAATATTTCTGGTAACACTCTGTGAACCATATCAAGGTAAGAGAGTACCAAGGAAATGAAAAGTATATAGGTTGCTGAAAAGGAGTGGGCTTAAGAAGAAATAGTGGAGGAGAAAGATGAAAATAACAGAAAACAACAAAAGGGAAATTAAAAAGGAAAGAATAAAGAAATCTCAGAAAAAGGAAAAATAGAAGAAATCTCTTTCTATTTTGTATACTTTTTTTCCTTTTTTGGGATAGATTTCTTCTATTCTTTACTTCTTAATTTCCCTTTTGTTGTTTTATGTTTTTTTCTTCTCTCTCCTCTGTTATTTCTTCCTAAGCCTACTCCTTCTCTGCAACCTATATACTTTTCATTCCCTTGCTATTATCTTTCCCTGATGATGGTTCAAAGAGTCTACCCCAAAACATTTCCTCAAAAGATACACACAATCATAATCCAAAAGTTTTTTTTTTTTTAAATCAATATAATAAATATCAATGAACATGATATCAAATATTGCTACAATGCACTTATACATTTGATATATTATATGTTTAAAAAAAATAAAGAAAATGGTGAACTTTGGCAGAAGAGCGAATAAAGTAGAGCATTCGATAAACTATCGAAATAAGTTCATAAACCCTAGGTCGCACCAATGGATAGCTAGTAATTCTACAGCCAATGCAAAGGATCAAGCTAGATCATAATGTCCCTAGGTCATTAAAGATTTAGAAAGATCATATTATAAGGTCAAGACGACAAACAAATTCTCCATCCTAGAGAAATAAGAGGAGAAGGAAAAATAGGGTCACCCTAGCCATCATGGAGCAATTATCTAGAAAGAGGATTCAAGTAGGTAGACAATCAATATGCCTAAAATCAAGAGTTCCATGGTTGCATCTCCCCTCAATTTTTCAGATGTGACAGGTATCTTTAGACCTCTGCCGATCTTCACTATTGATAATTTGGACAACCAAATTACAGTTTTAAACCTTACTAAGTATGCCTATCCCAACCACTACGAGATCCACCAAAATCCTATAGGGTTAGTTAAGTTTAAGTTTTCAAAACTGATCCATTCCAATAGGATAGGATTTAAGCACCCATCCTTTGCTAATGGCTCTCCTAGTTCTTACATTCCCCCCATCGTAGACCAGTGGTTGAGAATTATCTTGCTTCTCCCAAACCTAATAGGCATCCCAATCCTCAAGCTACAACATTACCCTACTATAATTCCATCTTTATCTCCAATGAAGAAATTGAAGATATATGGCTTGACTGTCAAAAGGTCAGAGTCTTCGCAGTTTGGAATGGCCCCAAGGAAGATTTACTTCTTCTTTCTAGCTAGTTAGAGGAAAACTGTAAAGAATAGGTAAGTATTTCTCACTTCTCAAATAGAGTTCTTTATTTGAATGTTTGGATGAATATGTTAAAAAATATTTTATTTTCATGTCTGAGTGCTTTTTCAAAGGTTATGTGGTTAAATTTATACAATGGCATCCAAATTTTAGAGAAGAATTGTTAGATATTATGTTACTTGTTAGTCTTAGATTGGTTTTGACATTTGAGTGTCAACACACTTAACCAATTCTGAAGATGATGTCGAGTATAATATGAAGTTGAGCTACAGTGTGTGCCAAGCTAGAGAATACAATAGGTGTCGAGTGAACTTCAGGTGCTAAGCGATCTTTAGGTGCCGAGCGAAGTTCAAGTGCCGAGTCAATATAGGTGTCAAGAAGAGTATAAATGCCGAGTGAAATAGAATTACTATAGGAGCCGAGTGAGACAAAATTTCTATATGTGTCAAGCATCAGCAACTAGTAAGTGTCGAGTAACACAGAATTAGCATATGATTTTGTGCCTTCACAAACTCAGATGTAAACCAATGTTAAAGTTGACATAGGATGAATCTCGAAGGATCTTGAAGATAAGAATGAATCTTTTGCATTACCTATGTAATCAGCATGCAGCCAATAAGAAAAATGGAGAAGGCATGCAACCAATAGGAAAAGTGTAAGAATTGAGCGGGAAATGAAGATTAAATATTGATCGTAGATTCATACCTAACCCTAAGTCTTTGAAATCTTTAAAAGGAGGACAAAAACCCATTATGTGTGCATGAGAAGAGGATGTGAGAAGTGTATGGGTGAATTATAGCGAAGCATAGAAGGGTGTAAAGACTTAGTGAAGAACAAAGCAGCATTGCAGAATCCAGTTGATCAAGAACAAAGTATCAGAACTTTGAAGAGTGTTATATCAAATCAAGCAAGGATTAGAGCAAATAAAGCTAAACAAGGAACTAGAATTAGCAATTAAGGATTGCAAGTTATTAGGTCAAGACATTCTACCATACTTTCTAACCATTGTATTGAGAGAATGGAAATCCTATGTTGATAGGTTGGCTTAGCAGTTATATTGGTTTAGCAGCCATATTGTAGATCCTTAATAGGATTGTAAATCCTTTAACAAGGTAACATTCTAAGTGAATGTTTGTAAATCTTTTAACCAGGTCACTTTTAATAGGGTGAAATGTCTTTAACAAGATAGGCCTTTCACAGGGCAAACCATTGGAAGTGGTCAAACTTTGTAACCTTGAACAGTTACATATTGCTGTAGTGATACTTTGTGGGTATCATCCCCACCCTAGTTTTACCTTCTCATTTTGGAGGGTTTATGGGTTACCAAATTTGTGTGTTATCTATTTTCATGCATGTCTTTACTTTCGTGTTTATTAGATGAATTAGATGCATGTGGATGATTTTAGCTAAAAGGTTTTGAAATGGTTAAAGTTAGTTACTTCCGATTCACACCCCTCCCCCCACCCCGCCGCTCTCTCAGAAGTAAATCTTCCCACTTGTTAATTCCATTAATTGGTATCAGAGAAAGTTCTCACAAGAAGGAGCCTTATAGCTTGGAGAAAAGATTTGGAAATGGAAGTCTACAAACTTGGGAAGATCATAGAGAATCAGGCAATTGATATACAACTTGCCTTACATGCTTTGGGAGAAGCTAGAGAGGAACTGAGAAAATCCTTAAAGAGAATAAGAGAGATTGCCATAGTTGAGAATGATACACAGTACAAGGAAATTGACACCTCAACCCTATTTTCAAATGGAGATTCCAAAGAGTTTGATGTAGCAATAGTAGACCTAATGGAGAAGAATAGAGCTCAAGCAGAAGAAATCAAAACACTCAAGCTTGAACAAGAATTACAAGCCATGATGCTTTATGAAGTGACTGAACAAAAGAAAAGAGCCATTGTAGACAAGGCTATGCTAGAAGAAGACAAGAGAAATCTAGCCAACAGATTGGAAGAAAAGTCAATTGAGCTTGCAAGAATTTTAAACATGCAGGTAGACACCCTAAGCCAGATGATGAATGTACGTCATGAATTGAATGTGAAGGACATTGAGATCTCTACACTGAAGATGCAAAATGAACAACTACAAAATGACCTAAAAAGAGAGAAGGAGATTGCAAAAAGCTTCAACAAACCTAATGAGGCCATCAAGTATTTTCGGCAACTATTGAAATCACCAGGGGCCAGCAATGACACTTTAGGACTAGGATACATCAGTACTAAACAAGGAGAGTCATCCAAGACTGCAAAAGAAAAGAGTAACAAAGGTAAGAACACTAAACCCACTTGTCATTTATGTGGTAAAAGAGTACATACCTCTAATGTATGTAGGAGCAAGAATGCCCATCAACATGACAAACCTAAGAATGTGAGTCATTGTCATAAGTGCAACAAACAAGGACATCAAGCACATAATTGCAAAACTAGGACTATCAGAATACCAAGATTTGAAGGTCACTGCTACAATTGCAAGAAGTATGGACATAGAGCTTTTGAGTGTAGATCAAAGCCTATGTGGACACCAAATCAACCAATAAGAGGAAATAATGGACATCACCACAATTGAGACTACAACACTAGGTACAGTTGTCCACGCGGTTGACCATATTACCTTAACTAACTGTGCCACCTCCCAACTTAACTGCAATGTCACATAACTGCCAATGCTAACTGTAGCATTATCTCCCTGGGCTCACAAGGACACGTGTCCTTTAGGCACTTTCCCACATTGCTTAAATGAAAGATCTTATCATACTGCGCTTGCCCCCTTAAAGTTTATGGGCCCACGAACCACTCAGCATCTGACTCAACCTAACCCGGCCCCATCTGGCATCACCCTACAGCATAGGAAACCAACTTAACCCCACAAAGATATGCAACAGTGAGGCACTTGCCTACATTGTTTAATTTCCTTGCATCTTGTTAATGTGGGGAAGCTCCAGCCCTTGATCCTCTTTAAATCTACGCTAATCATAAATTTTGCATGACTGCATACCTAGTTAGTTGGATGGACCAATGAAACACTTCCTCTGCATTCCACCTCACCTAAAAACTACCACGAAAGATGAGCTATTTAATTTCCTTCTGAGGAGGGTGGGCCCATGATGTCACACTGTGCCACACGTCACAAAGGGGCTTGCCCGCATTCCTTAAAACTCATGCACTTTCATATTGCGAGCAAGCGTTGATCATTGATCTATAGAAAATCAACGATCGCAAAAGATTTGTATTTATACCATGCTTTTCTTTAAAGCTTTGGGCCCACAAACCACTTAGTAGCCACCTCACATGACCTATCCCCATGATGACATGTGGCAGCAAGGCACTTGCCTACATTGTCAAGAAGTCTGACACAACATAGAATGCAAGAAAGCGGGCACCAATCAAATTGCCAACTCAGCCAGTAGATCTCCCTGTTGTGGCCCACAAGAAGAACATGGACCCACCTTCCATGCATCGCAAAGGGGCTTCCCTACATTACTTAAAGGTAGTGCATTTTGAAAATGCGGGAAAGTGCCCATTGTAGATCATGAAAGATCTGACAACACGAAAGGTTACGAGCCAGTGGAAACAAACTTAGGGAAATAGGAAATACCATAAGGTTTTAATAGTTTTATTATTTTATATTTATAGGGCATTAAAATAATACTAAATATGGGAAGAGACCATTGGGTGGGCCTTCACTCGAATTCAAATTTTGGCGGGAGGCAAAATAAGTAACATTTTTGGCAACTCAGAGGGGACGCAAGCCAGCTATGCATATGACCAGTGACCTTATGCCTCTGTTGGGCTATAAAGTCATAAAATATTTGGATCAGTACATCATGAAACTCTAACCCTAAACTAAAAGCTCTATCTCTGCAACTCTGCAAACTCAGCAAAACACATGTGCTCGTGCACTTCGTGGAAAGTAGGAAACCAACAGGAAGAAAACTAAGCTACCTATGTACATGAAACCTCAACCCCTATCAGAAACATGGTTTGAGATAGGTCCCATTGACTGGGATAGGCAAAATTTCACCACCAGGCTTGCTTAATTAAAAACCATTAGCCTGCTTGCAACTAACAATCACATAGGGACCACTCCATAGTGCATCAAATTTTGAGTGTCTCCTTGGTTTTTCCCTATCTACATCCCATTTCAAAACCAAATCACCTTCTCTAAAGTTTCTAAACCTAGCCTTCTTTTTAAACCTCCCTTTCACCTACTGCTAATGTGTTTCTAGGGTTTGCATGGCTTGACTTCTTTTCTCTTCCAGCTCCATTAGCTTTGCCATTCTCACTGTCATGGTATCATCCTCAATCAGCTCTAGCTGATGAGCTAGTTTTAGGGATGGGAATTCTAATGAAATTGAAAGCCTTTCTTCTTTGCTATATACCGACATAAATGGTGAATTTCCTATTGACCTCTTAGGTGTTATTCTGTCAGCCCACAGTGCAGTCCTCAACTTTTGATGCCAACACCTATGTTTATCCTCTATAGTTATTTTCATCATCTTAATCAAGTTTTTGTTGGATGACTCAGCCAAACCATTGCCTTGAGGATAGTAGTTTGAGGATGTGCTCAAGTAGATATCATGGTCAATAGCCCATGCATAAATCTAAGCTCTTACAAATGATTTTACATTATCTAAAATAATGGTTGAAGGGGCACCAAACCTAGTCACAATTCTATCAAGGAACTCAACAACTGAAGATTCTGTGGTGTCCTTCAATGCAACTGCCTCTGTCCATCTTGTAAAATAATGTGTAGCAGCTAAAATCCATTTGTGACTAGAACTAGAAGAAGGATTGATAGGGCCTATGAAATCTAATCCCCATTCAGCAAAAGGTTGGTTCACCTGAATGGGATGGAGAGGAAGAACTACAAACCTTTGCTTACCAAAGAAGAAGGCACATTTTTCACACTTCCTCACATACCTATGACAATCATAGAATAGGGATGGCTAGTAGTAACCAGCTCTCATGATCTTTATTGTAGTTGTCCTTGCTAAGAAGTGACCACCATTAGGACCATCATGAAGCTCTTTGATCATTCTTTCAGCTTGGTCTATATCAATGCATCCTAATAGGGCTCCATTAAAATCTTTCCTGAAAAGGATACCATCAACTATGACATAAGGAATTGACTATAATCTATACTATCTCCTTTTAGTTCTATCTAATCCTTTAGGATATTCATTTCCTAATAAGAAATTCTTCATATCATCCATCCAATTCCTTGGGTCATCATTTCTCATCTCTTGTTGTTCTGTTAGTATCATAGCAACTTCCTTATCTAGTTCTAGATATGATATCATCTATTTACACAACCCCCTCCCTCTTACCAGCTTGGTAGCAAAGACACACTTGCTTGGTTTAAGGGATATCCCAAACTCACTACACCTTGAGAACACTTGTCTCAAATGATCAAAATGATCTTCTACATTCTTTGAATACATTGTGATATCATCAAGGTAAACTAATAAAAAACTTTTCAATCATGTTTTTGAAGGCCATCTCCATTCCCTTCTGAAATGTAGCACCTATATTGGTTAGCCCAAATGGCATCTTACAATAAGCATAGGTACCCCATTTGGTAGTAAATGTCATCTTGTACCTGTCAGACTCTTTGACTAGCACTTGATTGTAGCCAGAAAATCCATCAAGAAATGAAAACCTCTTTGAACCACTGACCTTGGACAAAATCTACTCCATGGAAGGGAGAGGATGGTGATCTTTAAGGGAAGCTTGGTTAAGGTCCCTAAAGTCCACACACAATCTAATTTCTCCATTCTTCTTCCTAACAGGGACTAGGTTTGCTACCCATGACGAGTACTGGATGGGGAAAATTATAGTGGCCTCAATCAATTTGGATAGCTCTTTTCTCATTAAGGGTTCAATTTTGGGATTCACTGGCCTCTATTTTTGTCTTACTGGTTTGACATTATTAATTAAATCTATGGTATGCTGAAACAACCTTGGGTCAAAACCCTTTAAATCATCATATGTCTAGGCAAATACATCATTAAGTTCTTGACATGGATGAATAAAAATTTCTTGCTCAATTTCAAAAAATACCTTCCCCATGTTTAACGATTTTCCATTAGCAACCGTGACTGGGGTGTGATCGTCTTCATCAGTAGCTAGGTTCATGGCTCTATTTCTTGCTTGGTTGTCAGGATTGAAAACACTTTCTAAGGTAATGAGACCCTTAGGCATTTTTTTGGAATTGAGATTAATGATTTGATCACCATACTGATCCTGCAGTCTCTACTGGTTTCTATCTAAAAAATTTGCTTCATTCTGCGAGAAGCTTACAATTTTTTCATCAAATTCAAACACTTGCCAATGGATTTTGTTGTCAGGGATGGTAGGCCTTACTACCATTTTAATTTGTTTCTTCTTCTTCTCCTCAAGATTCTCTGGCACATCATGAGATGCACCTATTGTTGCAAGTCTATCAACATATCTATTTTCTTTTCTAGGGATACTTTGAATATTAAATGCATCGAAACCCTCAAGAAAATCCCATACCCTATGTTTATAAGACTTGAGAAAACCGTTCTTAGTGATATTTTGATTTCTCACTTGATTAACCACCAACTCACTATCTCCATATACACTTAAGGCTTGAATTCCTCTTTTCTGAGCAAGTAGGAGACCCTGAATCAAGGATTCATACTCGGCCACATTATTAGTGCAACTGAACTGGAGCCTAAAGGAGAAGTAGTACCTTAGTTGTGCAAGAGAATTCAACATTACACCAACCCTTAATCCATTCTTATTCCTTGATCCATCAAAGTACATACTACATATCTCACTCACATCCTCTTTAGTCTCCACAAGATTGGGAACTATAGCATCCTTCTCTAATATATGATATGTACTGAGGCCTGTCTCAAGGGTTTCTGACATGGGATCAAATTGATATGCATTAGCCCATTCATGTAAGATAAAATCAAGTATCTCTACTAGGGAAGTGGTAGGCTCATTCATTATGTCATTCTCATCCATTTCTAGGATATTGCAATTCATGTAGATGAGATTAGGGGTGTAGGGTTCAGTATGATGGAGGGCTTGAGGCTCTACTCTAATTGAAGCTTTGGTCCCATATCTTGTCCTAAAAGACATATATGAAAAATTACAACATATGTAACCACCTATTTTGGTAGTGAAGTCTCTTGACAGACAGATGGAAAAATGTGGCTTGACTTTCGCAATGGATATATCTTGAGTTACAGTACAACCAGGGCATGCATGTAGGGCCATTTCCACATTCCTAAGGATCCCTATAGTCTTGACAATAGTACCATCCAGCTATAATGCATCCTTAACAATGGGCTCATATTTCATTTCCAAAGTATCAGCAACACACCTAGGCATCACTAAACTACTAGCCTCTGAATCAATCATGCAATTGTGGACTAGTTTACCCCCTACAATTATAGAAACATAAAATGGAGGGGGTCTAACCTTTTTACTTGTTTATAACTCATTTGATGGTTTTAGTAGGCTTGTGGCACTTTCCATGTTGGGTGGCTGATCCTTTGGTTCAATACTTTCCAATTCTTGTTGCAACAACCTCTTTTGCATGGGTATAGTAGCAACAACATCCCACATGGAAATATTCACATTTTTCTTCTTCATTTGTTCTACCACACTGAATGGAGTAGTAGGTGCTTTGGTAGAAACCTTAGGAGCTGCATTTGTAGGAGATTGAGATGGAACAACCTAAGGATCACTTACATCCTTTTGGCCATTATTTCGCCTTTGCTGCTGAAAGGTATTCAATTGATCATTTACTGCTTGTTCATGAGGTATTGCATTTGAATTTGAGGCATGATTAGGAGGAGGAGGGGTAGTATCTTCAATAGCTCTTCTTTTTCTCCTAGTGTTGTGAGCAATAGAATCTTGGTTTATATTACAATGTTCCTCCACCTAATGATTCATAAAGCAACAATCACCTTGTCCTTGCATATATGAGGCATCTTTAAATTGGTCCTCCTTGTATGATTGTCCTATTGTGGACTCTTGGATGGTCAAAGCCAAAAAAGATTCAGCCTTCTGACACGTGCAACAAGCATAGCAGTAGTTATAAGAGGGACAGAAATCTTGATCTTGGGCCATGTTGTTTTGAGGAACTATGGCCCTACTTTGGTTTACATTTGAGGTCAAAGCATGCCTATTCTGCCTATTCTGATCAAAAGAATTGTTCTCATGACTATGATTTGGAGGCCTACCACTGTTCAGAGTTTGATATTGCAATTGATGAGCCTCACTACCTTGAGCTTGTTGTCTCTCTAAAGTCACCACCTTGTTGCTCACTTTCTGCATCACAGAGAAGTTGTCCTCCATCTTCTTCTCTTGGCCCTACAATCTTTTATCTATGTTCTCTATGTTTAGCATCATAGATTGCATCATCCCCTTGATTTTGTCTATTCCATTTGAAGATGTGGAAGCTTGAGGGACTAGAGCAAGGGATTGTGATGTGGAAGTTGTGGGAAGAGGAGCCATTGCTGGTTGGTGATTTGGAACATCAGGAAAGAAAGGCATAGGAGGCCTTGGAGCTAGCTTACCTCCTTGTATTAGGATGTTTTCTAACTTTATTACTATGTCATAAGCATTAGGCAAGGTATCTCCTCCCATGGTTTGGATTGTAGTGGCAATGTCACTGTTAAAAGCTCTGAGGTAATGCAAGAAGGCATTACCAGGGGTAGGCTTTACTGAAGTAGGTATTCTATTCCATGTCTTTTAAAATCTATAGTTGAAATTAGTCATACATTCATGGGGGGCTCTTTTTATAGTAGTCAACTATTCTAAAAGTGACAAATGGTCACTTTTGTCCTCAAAGTGTTTGCACAGTCTTGCTCCTAATCCATCCCAATTTGTTATAGAACCATAAGCCAAACCGCTATACCATTGTAGTGCTTTTTCTTTCAAGGATGAGGCTAGAAGCCTAACTGCAACATCATCCTCTATAATACAATGGATATTACAGACATTTGCAACTTCTTGAATGTGTTCTAAGGGAGAGATAGAAGTTTCACTAATAAATTCTAGTATACTTTTGAGTGCAGCTATTGGTATGTCATGTCTTTGGGCCAATAAAAGAGGATTTCCACCATTAAAGGTGGAAAAAGCATGAGCTCGAGGCTATGCCATATAGACAAGTGATCTATTGATATGTGGCGATGGCAATCTAGATTGAGATCTAACAGCAGGAGGAGTAGAGATGGATCTTGTAGGTGTATTTGTTGCTATTGCACTCCTAACTAGTGATAAAGATACTCTAGTCTTCCTTCTTCTAGGATTTGAAAATCAAAGCTCTTGGTACCAAAATTTACTTCTAGAAGATGCCCTTGTTTCAGCTTTGGGCATGAGTTATTGCAACTTTAGTCTAGAACCAGATGTATTTGAAGCTCAGAGTCACCAAGTACTTGAAGAATGAGCCTCTTGAAGGTTTGAATATCGAAGCCAGTACTATCTCCTCGGTATTAATCTTGAAATCTTCCTTTTAACACCAGTAGACTTGAAATTTTCTGAATATTGTCCCACCGGGCGTGCCAAAAATTGTTGTCACAAAATTTTGCACCCTTGTCCAAAGTTTTTACCTAGGGATAGCCTTGTGAAACATGGAAACAACCTCTGAGCTATGGGACTTGAACTGTGAGGTTGAGTCTCCAGAGAAGGTCATCTTCCTTTACTATTAAGGTGCACCTAAATACTCTTAGAGAGGAAAAGCGAGAAGGAATGCATAGAAGCAAATCTACCTATTCTAACCTAAAGGGGGTGATGCACCAAAATAGAGTGTTCAAACCAATCTCTACCCATACATGCACTATTGAACCATCATGACACCAAAAGATATACACATTCAGACTTGTTTTAATCCAACAATCACATGCAGATCAGGAAACCCAAATGAATGACACAAGGAAAGAGAGGATTCACTTATATACCATTCATAGGCCAAAAGAGATACAGTCATGCAAGATTGCAGATATCCACAATACACCAATGAGAGGCAAATAGTTCTTGCACTTTACATCAATGGCTAAAGTAGATAAGATAGAATGTCATAAAATTCAAAGGCAAAGGGGATTTACACTGAAGTTGTAGGGCAATATTAGAGAAAAATAGAGAAGAGTCAACTAGAACAAAATCTACAAAAATTGCCTTTATAGCTTAGGCATAACTAAGATATTTTCTAACTGAAGTTACTCCACAACCACTGCCATTAAGTCTTATAGAGAATAATCATGCAGATCTAGGGCAAATCCAACCTTGGCATAGACTTAAATACAACAAAATTTGATATTATGCCGAAACAAGGCCTCGAGAAGATAGAAACGATGTCTTTAAACCATTCTAACCAAGTAGATGGGTAGGAAAAGAGGTGGCAGAGTGTTCTCCTTCATTTACCAAGCATAGCATTCACTCGAGAGTGGTTGGAATCGATCATGAAGGTCAGATTATGCAAGAAAACTTGATTCCCCTCATCTCTAGCTCGTGAATCAACAAGGTCAACAAGTCAAACAAGTCTTGTAACCAAAATGAGCCACGTGGGCCAATAGTTTCATTTCATTTTGCCACCTTGCAAGGTCTCCACGCGGTTGACCACATTACCTTAACTAACCACGCTACCTCCCAACTTAACCATGATGTCACATAACTGCCAGCCTTAACTACGGATGCTAACTGTAGCATTATCTCCCTGGGCCCGCAAGGACACGTTTCCTTTAGGAACTTTCCCCCATTGCTTAACTTTCTCACATCTCTAGAATGCAGGAAAGCATCGATCATTGATCTCCATGAGATCAACAATCATGAAAGATCTTATCATACTTTTCTTTGCCCGTCAAAGTTTATGGGCCCACGAACCACTCAACATCTGACGCAGCCTGACCTGACCCCATCTAGCATCACCCTACGACATACGAAACCAACCTGACCCCACAAAGACATGTGGCAGCGAGGTGCTTTCCCGTATTGTTTAATTTCCTTGCATCTTGTTAATGTGGGGAAGTGCCAGCCCTTGATCCTCTTTGAATCTACGATGATCATAAATTTTGCATGACTGCATACCTAGTCAGCTGGATGGACCAATGAAACACTTCTTCTGCATTCCACCTCATCTAACAACTGCCACGGAAGATGAGCTATTTAATTTCCTTTTGAAGAGGGTGGGCCCATGATGTCACACTATGCCATGCGTCACAAAGGGGCTTTCCTACATTCTTTAAAACTCATGCACTTTCATATTACGGGCAAGCATTGATCGTCGATCGCGAAAGATTTGTATTTGTACCATGCTTTTCATTAAAGCTTTGGGCCCACAAACCACTTAGCAGCCACCTTACATGACCTGGCCCCATAATGACACGTGGCAGCAAGGCACTTTCCCACATTGTCAGGAAGTCTGACACAACACAAAATGCAAGAAAGCGGGCACCAATCAAATTGCCTACTCAGCTAGTAGATCTCCCCTTTACGGCCCACAAGAAGAACATGGACCCACCTGCCATGCATCACAAAGGGGCTTCTCCACATTACTTAAAGGTAGTGTATTTTGAAAATGTGAGAAAGCACCCATTGTAGATCACGAAAGATCTGACGGCACAGAAGGTTTCGGGCTAGTGGAAACAAACTTAGGGAAGTAGGAAATACCATAAGGTTTTAATCGTTTTATTATTTGATATTTCCAGGGCATTAAAATAATACTAAAGATGGGAAGAGACCATTGGGTGGGCCTGCATTCGAATTCAAATTTTGGTAGGAAGAAAAATAAGTAATAGTTTCCTTGTAGATATTGACTATACATACATTCAAGCTGCCATACCAAGAGTGAGATGGTTAAGACCTCTTGGCTATGAAATAAATATAGATGAAGCATCAGTAGCAATAACTGCATTAGTAGCAGAGGAAATAGACATGGATGCACCACATTTTGGAACCTATGACATGGTGAGATCAAAAGTGGATTTGGAGTTAAAGACTGCCTCCACTTTGAAGAAGAAAGACAAACTTGTGAATAAGTTAAAAGCCAAATTTGGTGAGGGCACTACAGAAGCAACAAAAGAAGAATGTGAAGAAGCCAAAGAAGATGAAGAGGAACAAGGTCAAGGACCACTTGCTTTAACCCAAAGAATGGGGGAGGATGCAAAAGAGGAGGAAGGTACTGAGCAAGAAGTACCCAAGGCTAAGCCAAAGAAAAGGAAAGCTCAAAAATAGCTAGTTGCACAACCAAAGGGGAAGAAGAAGGCAATAAAGCCAAGCCAAGCCTAGCCAAGCCTACTACAAGGGTAGATACTAGGGCAACAACCCAAGTGACAAAAGAAAAGGAGAAGCAAAAGGCAACAAAGCAAGGAGGGCCTACAAAACCAAAGAAGAGAAGAAAGTATGTTGCACCTCCTGAATCAGACGAAGAAAGGACAGAGTCTAATGAAGATCAATTCAAATTGGTAAGACATTCTACCAAGTCTAAATTGGAAAATGTTTGCAATAAGATTAGAGATAATGCAAATCTAACTGGTCTAAAGACCATTTATTTCAATAAGTTGTCAAGAGAACAACAAAACATAGTGGAAGAGTCCATCTACACTATGATGGCTAAGTTCAAGACCACCCCACTTGAACTACATAATTCAATGCCTAAGGAGCTAAGCTCCATTGTAGAGAATAAATAGCATTACTACCTTAAGATGGAAAAGGAAATAAGGGAGTCTACATTGGGTCATGTAATGCCAGACCTAACAAAAGGTCAAATAAAAAATGTTAGAAAGAAACATGGGAGCAAATTTGCACCCAAATACAAAGCCTTCAGAATTTCGCAAAACCAAATTGAAGATGTTGTGCAAAAGTCCATACAAATGTGGAAATTATTTTATGGGTTGACAACATTAAAAAAAGGGTAGGAAGACCCATTTGAAGGAAGACATGATGAAGAAGAAGAAGAAAATGAGAAAGAGGAAGAGGTAGAGAAAGAAAAAGAAGAGGAAATAGTGGAGAAGACATAGGGTGAAGAGGCAATAGCTAAAGAGAAACAGCCAAAACAGAGTGTCCAAGACACCCAACTACCACCACCAAGTCCTCCACATACAACACCCATAGAAACTATAATTGTCAAGGATGTTCCTGACACTTCAACTCAGAACATCAACCCATCAACTGCAGAGGATCTCAAAAAGATCCTTCACCAAACTACAATGCAATCACATTTATGCACAAATCTAGTTTTGATGAGTGTGGAAGAACTACAAAAGGTTGTAGCATAAATTACAAGGAAGAAGGAAAACACACAAGAGCCACCATCACAACCTCCCACAACTATAGCAAATCAACCTAAAGAGCAAGAAGCACAAGATAAAACTGCTAAGGTTGATCATACAGTTATAACAACAACAACTGTCAAGGAGCCAACAAAAGGACAAACAAGACAAGATGTTCCTATAGCACAAATCCAAGGTGCATCTCCTCAAACCATCATTATTGATCAAGGCGGTAGAGAAGAGGAGACGCAAGAGGAGAAAACCCCTGAAGAAAAGGATCAGGAGGCAATATAGACATTGGCAAACTTGCCTACCTTAGGGACTCCAACAAAGTAGCTGAGCACTAATGTAGTACCATTGAAAATTTGAGCACCAGGCTCAAGCTCCACCAAGGTTGCAAGGGTACTTCACTATGGAGACCTTGCACTTGATGAAGAAATAGTCATACCAAGTTATGACTCTAGAACTATGAACCTAGCATAGATAAATGAAGTGCAAGAGGCACTAGAGAGAAGGAAGAAACAAGGGATACTCAGAAATGAGTATAGACAGAAGAAAGCACTTGTGGAAATCAAAGACATATTTCTTGATGCATTTAGCTTGCAAGTACCTGATGAAACCTAGCCCATCATGGAGCAATTTTCCAACATTGTGGACCAGGTACAGAATGAAGACCTTGACACTAATGTTAAATTATTAGAATGGTCAAAAAAGAAGTTTCAAATGAAATTCAATGAAAAGATATCTAGTGAAATAGCACTTTCACAAGTAGAAGTGGCTAAGAAGGTTGAAAAATTGAAGACAATACTTGATAATATCTTCTCATTGTACTCAAAATTGTGTGACTTGTCATTCTTCACACAAGAAACTAACCAAAGGATTTTGAGTTTGGAATGAAATCTCAAGATTGCTAGCACTCAACTACCCAAAGATCCAACTGAAAGTGAGAAGCATTTTTCAACTACACTTCACACATAGAAAGAGTTAGTTGTGTTGACAGTAGAAGAGGCCAATGTCAACACCAAATTGATACAAATTCTATCTTCCATTACCCCACATTTAGAAGTCCTCCATAAAGAAATGGCCTATGCAGAAAATGTTCTAAAGAAAGACCCTAATCTTTCTACTTTAGAAGGCTTTGTACATCTTGCAGCAGAGACAACCATCTAGCACAAATCATTGGAAATTGCTTTAGACAATTGGGATGCTTCTCTAAAGATGATTATGGAGGTAAATAAAACATTTTTGGCAAAATATTCTATTCATTCTTAGGACCCTTTGACATAAGTGTCAAAAAGGGGGAGATGTAAATAAGGATGGGAAATAATACATTCTTTGATGGAAGTAATAAATAATATCCAAAGTGGGAGACATTCGAATTCACATTTATAAGGGAATAAAGCCAAAAAGGATGCAAAACTACAAGAAGATGTAAAAAGGGGAGCAGATACAAAGTACAAGTAGAAACAAGGTACATAGAAATAGAGGCAAAAGAAATGGTACAAGAGTCGAAATGGCACAAGAGTTTTGGTTATAGAAATGGCACATCAGCTCAGGGGGAGCTAAAAAAAATTGAGGTATACAAAATTTTGAACAAGTTTTTGAAGTGTTGTACATATGTCGAATAGAATATATAGTATACTCGCAGAGATTAGATTCATAATGTTTAGTTAAGTGTATTTCCACTCATATCAAAGGGGAAGATTGTTAGTCTCAGATTGGTTTTGAAATTTGAGTGTCAACACACTTAACCAATTCTCAAGATGATGCCGAGTATAATATAGAAGTCGAGCTATAGTGTGTGTTGAGCCAGAGAATTCAATAGGTTTCGAGTGGACTTTAGATGCCGAGCAAAGTCCAAGTGCCAAGTCAATATAGGTTTCAAGTAGAGTATAGATTTTGAGTGAAACAAAATTACTACAGGAGCCAAGTGAGACAGAATTTCTATACGTGTCAAGCATCAGCAACTAGTAAGTGTCGAGTAACATAGAATCAACATATGAGTTTGTGCCTTCACAAACTCAAATGCAAACCATTTTTGAAGCCGACATAGAATGAATCTCAAAGGATCTTGAAGATAAGAACGAATCTTTTGCATTACCTATGTAATCAACATGCAACCAATAAGAAAAATGGAGAAGGCATGCAACCAATAGGAAAAGTGCAAGAATTGAGCAGGAAATGAAGATTAAATATTGATTGTAGATTCATACCTAACCCTAAGTCTTCAAAATCTTTAAAAGGAAGACAAAACCCCATTATGCGTGTGTGAGAAGTGTATGGGTGAATTATAGCAAAGTACAGAAGGGTGTAAAGACTTAGTGAAGAATAGAGCAACATTGCAGAATCTAGTTGATCAAGAATAGAGTATCAAAAATTTGAAGAGTGTTTTATTAGATCAAGCAAGGATCGGAGTAGACAGAGTTGAACAAGGATCTGGAATCAGTAATTAAGGCTTGCAAGTTATCAAGTAAAGACATTCTACCATACTTTGTAACCATTGTATTGTGAGAATGGAAATCCTATGTTGATAGGTTGGCTTATTAGCTATATTGGTTTAGCAGCCATATTGTAGATCTTTAATAGGATTGTAAATCCTTTAATAGGGTAATATTTTAAGTGAATGTTTGTAAATCCTTTAACCAGGTTACTTTTAATAGGACAGGCCTTTCACAGGGGCGAACCATTGGAAGTGGTCAAACTTTGTAACCTTGAACAATTACATATTGCTACAGTGACACTTTGTGGGTGTCATCCCCACCCCAATTTTACCTTCTCATTTTGGAGGGTTTCTGGGTTACCAAATTTGTGTGTTATCTATTTTCATGCATGTCTTTACTTTCACTTTTATTAGATGAATTAGATGCATGTGGATGATTTTAGCTAAAAGGTTTTGAAATGGTTAAAGTTAGTTACTTCTGATTCCGCCCCCCCTTCGAAGTAAATCTTCCCACTTGTTAATTCTAGTAGTTACCAACTTGGTTTAGTTTACAAGCGCTACCCCCAAAGTTGCTCCAAATGGAAATCCTTAGGTCATTAGGAACTGCTCTAGGAGAACTAATAGGTATTGATTCATCCTTTTAGTATTGTAATAATGTGAAAATGCTCATTAATCAGCCGGTACAAATGCAACAAAAAGTGATTACAAGGAGAGCAATATATGATTTAAAATTGAAATTATATGAAGGAAAAATATCAAAAAATCATAAGACTAGATGACAACAGAAAGATCAAATTTAAGACAGTGCCACTTACTTTAGACTTCAATAGCAAGTTCCCAATGATGGAAATCCAAAAAAAGAGAATACGCCAAAGGACTTCAGAACATAAGACTCCTACATTTCCTCAAGGGAAGATTGAGACTCATATAAGACCTACTTACACAGAAAGGATAGATAGTAGAAGGAAGGAAAAATCAAGAGGTAAAATAAAGCTTAAATCAGTCATAGTGGATGATCTTAAAGAAAGCCTAGGATTGACATAAGATGATAATCAAACAACAAAGTAGAAATCTAAAGGAAAGCATGGAGTATCAAAAGGAAATAGAAGACAAAGTGAGACAATAGGAAAAGGTAAAACCATGGAAACTAGTTGGAATATAAATTCTCAACAGTTTGATCGACAGTTGACATCTAAAGAAATGGGAAAGGGTGAGGATAGCTCTAGTGTTACTAAGGATCAAGATCTAAAGATAGCTCAAAGCAGAGATACTATGGATAAAAATGGAATTCTTTCATGTGAAGAAGACAAAGACAGAGTTACCTTAGCAACACAACAAATAGAGGCAGTATTGTATAGTGGAAAGGGCAAGATAGAGGACCTAGAGAATTCTTTGTTATTCAAGTTTAATACAGAAGATGAAGGGGTATACAAAACCTCGATGAAAGAGACTAAAATTAAGCATTGTCAGGTACATGCAACAGAGGACAAAAGTATAACACCTCTCAAAAATGTTTCCAATAGTTTATCCAAATTTTGGTGGACCCCAGCAGCTTCAATTAGCTCACCTTTTACCCCAGTTAGCAATCAAAAGGAGAAGAACATTAGTGTAAGAGCACGAGAAATTCTCTCCCAAAAGAACTTTAGGATTTCTTAAATAAGGACAATATATTTGAACCAGAAATAGAAATCTTGAGCACATCTAAATTAGAAGATGATAGCCTTGACCTATTAACTGAGGAATTAATTCAAGTGTTTAGTTTGGAGAATATTGATAATAGTACTTATGCTCAAAAAGAAGAATTATTTCAGAGAATTCTCAAATTAGGAGGAGAAAATTATACATGTTTTGACTTAAGAAGAGATCTGTTGAAGATTGAGGCTAAGGATAATGGCAAGAATCAATTCTAGATATGTGGAAATGGAATATTGACAGAGCAAAGGGATAAAACTATGGATAAGCATAGAAAAAAAGGTTTAGACCAAAAAATGGAAAATCAGTCAAGTCTAATAAACCATATCTTAAGAGAACTGGAAAATGTGGATGTAGAAGAGAAAGTTTGTAACAAAATGCTTGCTACTCAAAATTTAGAAAAAAACTTGGAGCATCTTGGGATCTAGATGAATTAGGAAGGTCTAAACTCACCTAAATGCGGCAAAGTGAAAGGTAAAAGAGGTAGGAGATCTTTGAAGGAACTCAAGGAAGCGGATGGTCTCAATAGGGAATAGCAAAAGATAGATCAGTTACTTAACATCGGGAAGGGGAAGTGCCTTCCCAAAGAATTATGAAGATTACTACATGGAATGCTAGGGGTTTAAATGCCTAGCAAAAAAAGGCTACTAAAACAAAACCTTCAATTATTTGATTATGAAATCATTTTAATACAGGAAACAAAATTAAATAAGCTAGAAGGTATTAAATTAGATAAAATGCTAGGTCTTTGGAGCTCCATCCTTCAAGAGTCTATAGGTGCCTCAAGGGGTTTAGGTCTTCTTTGGAACCCTAGGAAGGTTTCCTTATATATTTTAAACATTAATGATAATTGGATCAGTGGTAGTGTTCAGCATTTGAAATCAAACCTAAAGTTTATTCTAATTAATGTTTATGGCCCAATAAGTAATTTGGGGAAAAAAGTAGTTTGGGAAGAAATTAGCATTTTTATTAACAATTTTAAGGATAATTTTTTCTTAGTAGGAGGAGATTTTAATACGATTCTAAATTTAACCGAAAAAGTAGGTGGTTCTCAACATATCTCCCATTCATCCAAAGATTTTAAAGAATGGTGTGTCGGTCATAACATGATTGACATCCCACTCATGAATGGGAACTTCACATGGAATAGTAGGAGGAAGGATTTTGAATATATTGTGGAAAAATTAGATAGGTTTTTCATTAAAGGTAATTTGGATGTTAACAATTTGAATACTCAACTCTCCATTTTGCCGATTGCTGGATCTGATCATTACCCAGTTAGATTTGAATTTTTGGAACCTCATTAACTTGCTAGGAATCCATTTAAATGTGAAAAAATGTGGTTCCTAGGCCCCAATTTTATTAATAATATCAAATTTTGGTAGGACGAAGATAACTTTTAAGGTTCGAAGATGTTTATCTTTGTTTCTAAAATGAAGAAGCTTAAGGAGAAGATTCTCCAGTGGAATAAAGAACACTTCAATAACATTTTTAAAGAAAAAATAGATATAGAAGAGTGACTAAAGGATCTACACTTAGAAATAATCAGGTAAGTTATGAATAATGATAGCTATTTGTTAGAAAAAGAATTACTTGCTAAATAGGAGGATATATTATCCAAAGAGGAAATCTTTTTGGAGACAAAAATCAAGAGAGAGATGGTTAGATGAAGGGGATCATAATATGAAATTCTTCCACAATTCCACCTTGTGTAATAGAACTAAGAGCAAGATATCCAATATTAAAAACCACCAGGGTATCTTAACTGATAAACCAAGTGAAATCATGGAAATCTTTGTGGAGCATTTCTAGGAAATTTTAAACAATTGTGAAGGATCAAATAGAGAAGCTCAAGCTAAGTTACTCAAAGTTATCCCTAAAATTATTACTACCGAAGATAATAAGGTTCTAAATCAACCTATTTCTTTGGAAGAGGTTAGATCGGTAGTTTTTAATATAAACCCTAATAAATCCCCAGGCCCAAATGGTTTCCAGGCTTCTTTTTTTCCAGAAATGTTGGGATATTATTGGCCTTGATCTTTGGAAAGCTATTGAAGCTTCTAGAAATAGTGGAGTCCTATTATCAAAAATCAACTATTCCTTTATTACGTTGATCCCCAAAAAGATGTAGCCTGAAACTCCAAGAGACTACAGACGTATTGCTCTATGTAATACAGTTTACAATTTTTTTTCGAAAATTCTAGTAAATAGATTAAAGGGTATCTTACCAAAAATAATATCTAAGGAATAGATAGGATTTGTCCTAGGCAGATCCATCCTCAATGTCATTCTTACCATCCAAGAAACTATTCATTTAGCTTGCAAGAACAAAGAGGCATGTATGATCATAAAATTGGACATAGAAAAAGCCTATGACATGGTTTATTGGTGGTTCCTTCCTAAGATTCTTGAAGCTTTCAATTTTTCACATCAATGGATTAACCTCAATTTTAAATTTATATCTTCTCCCAAAATTTTAGTGCTTATTAACGGGACACCAAAAGGTTTTTTTTGAAACATCCAGAGGTATTAGACAAGGATATCCACTATCTCCTTCCCTCTTCATTATTATGGTTGAGGCATTTGGGAGAGCTATTACTAAAGCCTATGATAATCAAAAGATTTCAGGCATCATAGTCACAAGGAACATGCCCAACATCACACATCAGCAATATGGAGATGATACTTTTCTGCCAAGCAAAAGGCCAGTCAAAGAAGCACCTAGCTTCAAATCCATCATAGAATCTTATATGGAGGCCTCTGGACAGAAGGTAAATGAACTTAAATCTGAGACAAGAAATATAGCGTTAAAAGTGGATACAAAATTTACAGGAAATATAGCATGAAAAGTGGATACAAAGCTTTGATACACTCACAAAAATGGGATAAAGTGGAAATTCCACTTAATCTTTATTGGGATTCTACCTATTTACCGAAGGTAGGATTTTTTTTGTGGCTGGCACTCCAAAATAGAATCTTGATAGTAGACAAACTCAGTAAAATAGGCTTTTAGGGTCCTTCAAGGTGTGTGTTATGTAAACAAAATAAAATAGTGAGGATGTGGATCACATATTATATAGTTGTCCATTTACCCAAGTATGTTGGGAATGGCTTAGACATATGTTAGAGTGGTCTACGCCTTTACCAAATTCACTCTTTGATCTCCTCAAAGGGTGGCCCACCAATCAGGTTAAGGGAATTTATAATAAACTCTGGAACATCTATCCTTCCATCCTGGTATGGGAAGTTTGGAAAGAAAGGAATAGATGCATTTTCTGTGACTCAGAATTGAACACAAATAATTTGATATTAAAAATTAAAGCTAGCATAGTTGAAATAGCTAACTCCCATCTCAAAAAATCCATGAAAGAAGAAGGCTCCTTCTCCATCTGGGATGGGCAAATGAAAAAGAATTGGATAAATTTGATTAATCCTCCTCTTATCTATTTTAAGAAAATCAAGGAGGCTAGGGTAAGATGCAAATGGTCACCCCCCCCCCAAAAGGATGGGCCAAACTTAATTTTGATGGCATAGCTAGAGGCAACCTAAGAACGATAGGTATTGGTTGTATCATCAATAATGATATAGGCAAATGGATCACTAAAAAAGCTATGCCCATTCAGCCAACTTCCAACAATTTGATAGAATTAGAAGCCCTAGATAAAGGGTTGCAACTTTTTCATACATTAGGTCTATCAAGAATCATCATTGAGGGTGACTCGCAGATCATCTTAAATGCGATTAGGAAATGGGTAACCCCCAACTACCCCAACTAGGTCCTTAACTCTAAGCTAGAAGAAGTCCTTGGTCTTTTAGATCGACTTACAAAAGTTTGGATTTGTCATATTTTATGAGAAGGTAATCAAAAAGCAGATTATTTAGCAAACAAAGGAGTTGATGATGTTAACTCCTTGGTTATCAAAGATGTACCTTAAAACAACTCTATCTTTTTTATTTTTAACACTTAAGCCTTTTATATAATTAATTTTATAATATGGGACAATTCTCATTCTAACCTTATTTTGAACTAGTTAAAACTAGTTCATTTATTATCCTTGTAAGTGGTATACCTTTTCATTTGTTTAGTCTTCTTTATTTTTTTAACAATTTTTATCTTTATTTTTTTTGACTTCCCCTTTTTGTTTTAGTATCATCTAGTTGGGTGATGTCATTACCTTTTTTATTCTACTCATCCTTTAATGAGTGTGGCATTTAATTCACTTGGTCTTTCCATCATTCCTGCCCATGTTTCAACCCTAGTTGGTGTCATCATACCATGTCATCATGGAAGATAGGGCTTCTAGGTTCTTCGTTTGATATTTTCTTTATTCTCTAGCTATCGCTATCTCTCACTATCATTGGGCACATTCTTTCCTTGGAGATGGAGACCAATATCAATGTATTCCACACCTTGGAAAATTGAACCATAGCATTCCAAGGCAACGTCAAACTAGAGAGATGGAACAATATCCTTAAACCAGTAGATGACATGACAAGGATTGTTGTAAGTAGAGCCATTAGAGAAAGGTTTTTCAACTATAAGTATACTTGGAGGATGAATAGTGATGTTATAGGCACTTGTATAGGTTGCATGGAAAAAGCTAGGGTGGACCTATGGCTCATTATCAGACTCTGTTGCAATATCTTCAACCCAACTTGGAGAAAGGGTCTCGAACAAGCTATTAGAACCATAGATGATAAGCTCCACATTCCTCTTTTGAAGAAGTATATTGATCTTCCTTTAGGGTCTCCAGACCTAGAGGTAGCATTTCATCGACCCTCACTTGTAATCTGAGAAAATTTGGCCTTTTATCGAGAATGGCCCATGATGGAGGCCAGTATTCAATTCCTCCTCCAATGGAGAGGAATTGTCAAGGAAAAGAACAAAGCATGGCTGACCAATTACCTAAATGTGTTCAGGACATACATTCAGCCAAGGGTGGTCTTCGATAATCTGGAAGCCCTAAATTTCTGCACTCCAAATTTAGAGAAAACCAACAGGGCAAATTTTAACTTTGAATTCCCACCCAAATTTCACTTGGAGAATCAAAATGACATCTCTGAAGTCATTTTGGTTTACTGGAAGTAAGTGGCCCTTTGATATGGGGTTGGGTAGTTTTTCTTTGATCTTGGGAAGTGGAATAGGCTAATAGCAATATTAGGGCTATGCTTTTTGGTTTGGTAATTTCATGAGGTGCCTGATTATGGGCTTTGTAATGTTTGTATGTTTGTATTGGACTATCACATTTCAATTGTTGTTCTAGTATCTTGGGTCCTTTAGTCTTTCTGCTAAAGATTGGTCTCAAATACTTTATCCTGGGGTTTTGATTCTGTGACAACAATTTAAAATTTGATAGTGGTATAGTTAATAGCTATGGATTAATGTATACTTATTCTCAGTATGAATAGTTTATAATATGACATAAATATTTCTCTCTATGATGGGTCAATTCTATGATATGGTTAATAGGTTCTTAATAGTATTAAGCATTGTATATGTGTTTTATGCATTATAGAAATGACTCTCTATTTTTGTGGCAATCAAGAGCTTAAATGTATCAGAATTGCATATATGTTTTAGTCATCATAGAAATGGTTCTCTGTGTTTTTTCTCGCATATTGCAACTTCTTTAAACTATCTAGCTTTAGATTGGATTATTAAGGCTCACTATTTTTAATTTTTAGATTTGAAATATCCGAGGTATTCAAGCTCAATTTCATTTTATTTCATCTTCTAATAACTCAAGTGTGGCATGTTGGGCAGAGGAGGCATTTTTAAGTTTTGTGCTGGTAATGATGCCCAATGTCGACTAGCCTAGGTTTACTATTGACAAAATGAATTAATTGAGTTTCATTCGAGATAGCTAGAATCAGTTTTGATTCTAATTAGGTTAGGGTCGGTATTTAGACCTTAATACTATTTTGTCTAGTATGGTAGTTTTAAATTAGTTTAGCATTTTCACCATCATAATCCTAGTTTCGATAAAGTATAGTAAATGAGGCAAGCCTAAGGGCAGTATATTCACAATCATCATATAATATAATTAACTGAAAGGGTTTCAAATTCTAACATTCTTATTGATAAGTTTTTAGGGATTACATCCATATTGGCAAATCAGTAATGTCCATTAAGAAGGTAATGAGCAACTATTTATTTGGTTTAAGGTAGATTTCAGGTTATAAAAGATGATTGCATTAGTAATACTAACTAGTTATTTTGATAAGATAGCTAGGTAGAGTGAGCATATTTTCAATGGAAGAACGCTAAGAGAATCAGATGGAAGAATCTACAAGGAGGTCTCAGATGTAATCAATATTATGTTGCACATATAATAAGATCATTCTATTGTAATATCAAGCTTTGTTAATAATCAAACTGGGGTATGCCTCTTTTACAGTGTAATAATAAAGGACCATGGTCCCAAGCTAGACTGGGGGTTTTCTTCCCCGTTCTTTCCTACCAGTGCCCATTTGAACGGTGGAACGCTATTGTAAATAATTTCTATTAATAAGTGTTATCAAGGCCTTGGTTGTTTACCAATCAAAAAAAAAATTGCTACAATGATTACATGGTTATAATATCGTAATAATTTTTGTAATTACTAGTTAAGCTGAGAGGCTTCTCTAATGGGTAGATCCTTTGTTGTGAACTTTTAAGCACGTTAAAAAAAATTGATAGTCACTTAAGAGTCCTAAATTTTATATGTTACATAATGTGTGGCATAACTTCTTGAATGTGTGTTAGAATGTGGATGATGGTTGTACATGTTATGGGTGTAGGAATATTGAATTTGGAATGACCATGAGCTATTACTTACTATTCCAACCTTTTCATACATGAGAATACCATTTATAAATAAACAATCATATTTGAAATATGTTTAATAATACATTTTTTTATAATACAACTCTTACTTAATAATATTCTTGGAGGAAAAATCAATTGACATGGCAACATGCTTTATTGCATTGACCATTGTCAAGCTTTTGTCTAACATCTACATGAACTGATACAAGCTAGGCAGTGGAGGAATTAAAGCACCTTCACAATGGTAATGAAAGGACAAATGCATGAAGCACAACCTACTTCATATATTTTCCATCAGCTTATTTTATTGGAAATTCACAAGAAAAGATTTCACATTGTTGTAAAAGAGCACATGACTGGAAAAAACAAAGCAAAATGCAAGCTTTCATAAAGTACAATCTAGTATAATTGTAAACAACTATATTACTAACCATATTTCAAACAAATATCTTTTACTCCATAAGATAACAAAACATAAGCTCTTTGTTAAGCAAAAAGAAATGTAGAAATCTATGGAAAAAGCAAGCATCGAATAATTTTTTGAATTTAGGTTTTACTATTAAAATACAAGCTTTTTTAAAGCAAAAATAAATGTATAAACTTATGAGAAAAAAGAAAGAATCAAAGAAATATTCTTTTCTTTTCAAATACCATTGTCTTGATATATATGCATAGCTTAATTCTGGATATTTTGATAGTGACCATTTTCTTCATTACTTTATAGATATTAGAAAAAATTGAATATGGATGTTCAACAAAATAATTTTGAAACCACTGTCACAAGCCCTCTTCTTCTAGGTGACTTCATGCAATCAAATCAAATTGTTGAAACATATTTGGATAAATTGGGAACAATAACTTTAGAGCTCTTGTAGAAAAATTACAGATGAAATTCATACTGCAAGCTTGCATGCTCAAGGTGTTAAGGATTCTCATATCCTATGGATGGGACAATATATTGAGTAAAATCATTAGACATGGAAAAAAGCATTTGGGTTCTTTGAATAAATGAAAGACATCTACTATGATGAAGAACATATACATGGAGAAAACAATATTTTCATCACTAATAAATTCCACATGTTTTTACGTTACTATAATGAAATCTAGGTGTAGTATAATTTGACATTGTCAGTTTTTACAAATTTTTTTATTCAACTTATCAAATTTGAAGAATGCATGTGAATTTCCCTTTGTCTTTAAAAAATTGAAACTATGTTATACATACAAGAGTATTTGGTATTTAGTATGTTTTTAGATCTTCTTCTCTTATTCATTTTTTTCCCTTCTACATGTTGGCCTAAGTGTTGTAGACTAACTAGAAAATAGACCGAAGACTTAGTCAATACAAGTGTTGTCATTGTTGGAGACACTCATGAATAAAGGTGTACCACTAGTAAGGCACAACTGGTGAGACACGACAGTGTGCATCCCTCACTCATGCAAGTTGTTTGAATATGAGAAGATATGTGAGCCTAAGAAAGGAAAAGATAAAGGTGATCCACTTAGCTAAAGGATGTCAAGTGAAGTCCTCCTATGGAGAAAGCAACCAAGTGGAAGGAGCAATAGATAGAACAACAAGTTGATCTAGCATGGACATCACAATGGACATCAAGAAATAAACCTATGAGTGCCTAGTCATGCAAAGGGTAAGAGTATACCCAATGCTGCATTTAATGATGATGGGAAAATAGATCAATAAAAAAACTAGAAGAATTTGAATTTGAATTCTTCCCAAACAAAGAAAATCATCAAAGGTACATGAAACCCGTGACCCCTATACAAACACACTACATTTGATAGAAGTAACACACTACTGCAATGGGAAGACAAGATAGAAGTAGGGGTGAATTCAAAATTTGAATTTGAAGTTTGAGGCTTACAAGTGAAGCTGAAAGGGAAGTAGAAAAGAAGATAAAATGAAAAAGTGAAAGGTGAGATTGCTAATTAATTAGCCACATAGCCAGAGTGAGCCAATCTAAGTGGAATCTTAAGGAGGGGAAGAAGAGTGACAAGAGAGGTCATTCTAAAAGAGTTATAGTGTCAAGGAAATTTGTGGAGAATACTCAAAGACAAGTAGCACAAGAATATCATGTGAAAGTGCAAGGAGAGCCAAGCACACTAGTGATCAAAAGTTGGAGATTATGGAGCCAAAAGAAGGTGGAGCACAGTGGCAAACTAGTCAAATGAACCAACAAATGGATCTACAATAGGCTAAGTTTAGTATATAAATAGTTAGATCTCTTTTCTATTGTTTACTTACCTTTACAATAGTAAATACCAATGAGGGTGGGCCCTAATAGGATCTTTGTATAGATCCTTTAACAAGGTGACACATCAAAGTGTGTTTTAAATTCCTTTAACCAAGCTACTTCTAATAGGGCAAGATCTTAGCGTGTCTCATCTAAATCCCCTAATAGGATGACACCTCACAATGTTGTTGAAAGTATTTAACATCGATAACTCTTGACCAAGTGCACTCCATAAGAGTGTAAATTTTGTGAGGATTGATTTACGCGTCGTAGTTTTTACCTAGCTGGTTTTCCATGAAATAAATATTGTGTTATATTTTTCTAATTTCATGTGATGAATTTGTGGTTTCCCCTACTTGAGTTGAGTTATAGCTTCCATCTACCAGTAGATAGGTGTGTAGTATGATTTAGGAGTAAAAGTAGACACTAGTAAGTATATTGGTTCACCCCACCCCGCCCCCCGCCCCGGCCCCCTCCCCCACCCCAATATACTAACTTATAGTTGGGACCAACACTATATATTTATGATTTGTTGCTCTATTAATTAGAAGTAAAGAAATATTTTTCATATTTGCAATATAGTGCTACTATGTTTATGGGATATTTTAAACCAAATTTATGAAACATACCTTTTTTATAGGAATTATACTAATTTTTTATTTCTTTAATGTTTGGTTACAAATTTATTTCATATATGAATAAATCAACTATGAGTTTTCAATCAGATCAAGGAAGGAGACAATATCAAATGGAGCAACGAAGAGCATACCAGAGAGAATAACAAAGAGAGTATTGTAGATGACAATGTAAACACATGCCAGAAGTTGAAAGAGAAAGAAAGACAAAGGAATAATGAAATCAGATGACTAAATTATGTTATAAAAAGGGCATAATTGTCATTACAAGAAATGGAATTTCAAAATAGAGAACAAGGAAATATGGATATAAATAGTTGCAACAAACATCCGATGAAGTATCTCATTTTGAAACACGAGGAAGACATGAAGTTGATTTTGAATCAAGGGAGAGGTATAATTGAGCATTGATTGCATTTGTGGAATTGAGCCATCAAAATGAAAATTCAAGAATATCATAATGTGTTCCTGAAACACCCATCATACAAGCCAAATTGGGATAAATTTAGGTAGACAAGGCAATGCGAAAAATATAGAAAATACAAATGTATTTCTTCAAGATAATTTCTATAGGTTCCAAATGCAGCTTTGACAACAATTGGATATCTTGATAATGACAAATATGTGTTATATTTGTTAGGAATTCTATCTAGGAATAAAAGTGTCCTACACATTAGAAGGTTTAGTATGCAATATATGACGAAAAGAAAAAGAAAACAATAGATTTTAAGCTTTAAATAATATGGATCCAAGGCCACTACCTAAGGAGCTTACAAACTTGACTCAAGTTTAGGAAATGCTAATTACACATGTCAACCCCATACTTCAAGTTACACATGCAATAGGTAGTCAATATAAATCTAAAGGGCATAAAATAAGTTTACCACAACACATAGAACATGTTTTTAAAATATTACCATACGTAATAGATAAGTTTCCAATCATTATTTTTAGAAGGAGAGATCAACATGAAACACAGTATAACTTTACTATGAATAGGGTTCGTGTCTATAAACAACTCAAATACAAAGTAGAGCATGATATGTTTTACTCTGATGTTCAAATTAATGAAAATGCTCTCAATGATCTATCTAGAAATGTAGATACAAATATTTTTGATACATTAAAGACAATCAATATGGAGTTTGATTCAAATATAAATGAGATTATTTTTGTGGGTCCAATCATGGAGTTAGATGAAGGAAATATAATAGAGCATACAATATCAATGGCTTCAAGACCATCAAATGCACAAAATGAAATAGAACTTATCTATGTATAGGTTACTAACCCTAAAGAAAATCCAACATCATTATTAGATTGGCCAAGTACAGGTGTATCTCCCATTAGTGAATATGTCACATTAGGATTACTTGTTATGGATTTCCAATACTATTTCTTGATGGGAAATGTGATTTTCTAGAGCCATGATTGAGGCGAGTTCATCTTCATGAATTTATAAAGTATATGATGCAACATAGGGATCACCATTTCAACAAACATCTTAGATTTAGATCATTTGTGATTAAAATGATAATGAGACATTGTACACAAAACTCATTCTTAGTGTTTGTAAAAAGAATCTTTAAAGACATGCCCACTACCATCCATGAATTGTGGCAACATGTGGAAAATATACCTCACTCTAATTTAACAGATAAATTAATGCAGTTTGGGACATCATTAGGGAAAACAAGGAAATATTGGACTAATTTTTTTTGTAAAATTGATATATTTGTTTCATCAAATTGATTCTCCTATAATATTGTTCACATTGAGTGAAACATACATGTATCAACCTGATTTGCACACACTTATGCCAAGAACAGTGCCAATTGATCCATGAGAAGCTCAAATTTGGAGAAGATAAAATGTTATTGACTATCCTTACATAGTTACACACAATATGCACTTAAGCCGCTCAATGTTCAAGATAGAGATTCTACAATAGGGAATGCATGTTAAGGACTTTTGGTGTAGATACGAGTGACAACATATGGGGTCCCAACACATGCATGAGTTCATATGGATCAAAGGGGCATCCAATATGGAAAAAATTGACCGATCAAATGAGGAGGAAATAAGAAGTGTTGAAAGACATTTTCATTGTATTGTCCATGCATGGAACCCTAGACATGATCATCATCAATGAAATATAAATGCATGTTTATTAATATTTAGATATATTCATAATGTGATATTACCTGTTGTACACATTTTTCTTTGAATTGTAGGCATTTATAAATTGTTAACAACATGCATGTCTCAACAACACAAGACATCTTGCAGAGGTGGATTTGGACCGTGACTATGAAGAAAACTTAAATTGTGTGGAGGGACACACAATCTATAAGGAGGGCGTATGCCTACAAAATAAAGGGGAGGGATGGTTTGTAGGCAATTATTTCATCAAAATAAATAATTTCAAAAAATATGATTAATAAAAAATGATGAGGCTAGATACAAACTTTATTATATTTATTCCAAGTATTATGCTCCTTGGCCATTAATTCTAGGTATAATGCTCCCTGGCCATTAAATCTAGTGGGGACGGGGGGGGAGGGAATTATATGAAGACATGGAAATGGGGGGAAATAAATTTAAACTAGAGATAAATAATGATAGATTTAATTCACATAATTTTCATATACTACAATTATGGAGAGAGAATATATATATTGGTAACGTGTTCTTTCCAAACATCTTGTCATCAAATGCATTGCCAAGTATGCAACAAAAGATGAGAAAAGCTTAGAAATGTACCACCAAATGTTGATGCACCTACCCAACGTGGAAAATCTAGATGATTTAGAAGCATGAGCATATAGGAGGCTTCTAACTAAGATAATTAGAGAAAGAGACATTTATGCCCAAGAAACATGTCATATATTATTATAAATTCCATTGGTGGAGTGTAGCAGAAGATTTGTTAGTCTAAATATCTCATGTGAGGTGTTCAAACCTATAACTCTAAATGATGAAAATGAAAATGATGAGTATAACAATGAAGAACAAAAAAATATTTCATTGATAGGTACAAAAAAAAAGCCATTATGTATGGAAGGTATCACATTGATTGATGCAACCAAATCATGTATGTATAATCCTAAGAGAAAAAGAGACAACAAATGGGAGTCCATGAAAAAGTCGCAACTATCAAAGTATTTCCTAGATTTGTATCCATCCCTTCGCATGAGTTAGGTAATGGACTAAATTTTGTTTGTTAGATTTACTCCTCTAAAATTCATTCCATTAGATTGAATGAGATATTCATCATGATGATGTCTCTATTATAGAAAATTGGGAGACATTCAATTATAACACTTAGCATTTTAAACACACAATGTCTGATGTGATGTAGAGCCTAATCAAATTCAGAGGTTAATTTTTCCCCACTTCATTCAGTGCAATTTTCCCCTAGATTTTACTATGTGGGTTTGGGGGTAGTGCCCCAAGCTCTAGAGGTCAAGGGGCAACACCCCTTGTGGGTTTTGTTGGCCCTTTTCGCCCCCATTCAGCCCATCACTAATAATTGATCCAAGAGATCTTCAATAGGTTATTTTCTTTGCAGTGGGTCGTTACACTAAGGTTGGCAGCCAAAATCTCATGTTAGCTTGGTCCCTTCACGGATTGAGCTCACTCAATTTATTCTCTAACTAAGTTGCAATTTCTTCTTTTGTCAAGTTGACTCAATTTGTTCTTGGTCGGGTGACTCTGGCTAAGAGATTCAATGACTCTTGTGTTTTTTGTGAGCTATCTGCCCATCTTACCAAAAGCATGAGATGTTGCCATGCATTGCCATTCTAACATTTCTTCATACGCTACTATCTCCAAAAGGCTCCAAAGCCTAAAATTGCACGTGATGTTGCCACATGTAATCATTATGGTTTTTTATCACACTGTAATGTTTTGGAAAGGCTCCAAAGCCTAAAATTATGCCATGTGGTAGAGGGTCCTATCTCTAGTGCTTGATTCAACCCAATATGCACATGTGCATATCAATAGTGGAGATACTATAAAATATTAAAAGATCACCATCTCATTTGTCAAATGAAAAAACATATGATGTTACCATGTGTTGTCCTTCCAGTGTTTCCTCACGTTACATTATTTCTTCAATGCTTCGAAGCCTAGAGTTGCATCATGCTACCACACCTCGCCATTCCAAGGTTTCTTCATTGCAAAATATCTTCGTGAGGTTCCAAATTCTAGAATCATGCCACATGGTGAGGATCCCCACCTTTTGTGCTATCCATTCCCTTTGTTGGGAGGAATCTCCTTGCTACATCTTAGTCGCCTACTGAAAATAAAGAGGATCTACATCAACTGTTGTGACAATCTTTCATTGGTGAGATTTCTCATGGCATCTGGAACATCTATTTCAAGAGATGACCATCATTTATTTTCAAGAAAATCAAACCCCCCTACTACGGTCAACCCTGCATGCTATAAGTGGATAAGATGTCATGATATCTTCCCCACATTTTTTCCCATGGCACGCTATCAGGAGCCATTTCTTCAATGCCCAATGACTTTTGGGCCCTGTTTGCATGACGTCAATGCACTCTATGCCTCTTTAGTGCATATAGTGATCAAATTTCAGTGATTTGATCTCTTGCGGCTAGATGCACTTGTTTTGGATTCTTCATGTCACTTCCAGCATACATTTGCACATCATGATCATATTTTCTTTCTAATTCTTAGTTATTGCTCTCCTCTGCAACTTAACTTCACCTAGTTGGGGTTTGAACTAAACGTAAATATCAAAGTTATGCCTAAACTCCATAAAAGACAGTTGTAAATATTTCTTAAAGGTTCTTCTCTGCTTGTATTTTGTAGTAGCATTATGATCTGCAACTTTTTCCTTTCCATTAATTAAATCTCTATTTCATACCTTCTCTTTCCATTTTGATTACTTGTACATGTCTTGCCTTGTGGTGAATGTTTTATTTTTTATTTTCTTGATTCATATGTTGTGTTAAGTCTGCTAGTAGTTGTTGTATAGTGAAATCTCTTTCCTTTTAACACTTCAATCAGTTCCAAACCTGCATGTGATTCCTTGGGAAATAGAATAGAGTTAGGACTAGTGTATTCTAGTCATTTAATTGATGTTTTATGCAATTATACGTAGAGTTTTAACCAAAATTTCAATCCTGATGCATCACCCCCTTTTCCTTTAGCATTTTATTTCATGCATTCTCTCTCCCTTTTCCTCTCGAGTGGTAGTATAGGTGCATCCTGATTGTAAGGAAGTCGACTTTCTCTAAAGATTCAACCTTAGAGAACAAGTCCCACACTTGGAGGTCATTTCCATGTTACACAAGGTCGCTTGAGGGTCACACCTCAAGCAAGGGTCAGACTTTTGTGTCAACAATTTTTGGCACAACTGGTGGGACAGATTCAGCTTCATAAGTCTATTTTTCAGCAAGTCTATAACCTATTCATTGAGAAATTGGGTATTTTTCTTAGTGAAATCAACCTTTGGAGGAATTCATATAACACCATGGTGACTCTATGCATCTATCGATTTCAACAAACCAAGTGTTGGTATGATTTTTAGTTTTTTATGTTTCCTCTGGATTTTTGTGAAATTGTTTTCCTAGATGCTTTATCATGGATCCACTTCATAGAGACTCCTCTCATTTTCCCCCATATGATGAAGATGCCAATTTTACCCCAAGCCTTCATATTAGTTTTAGCCATGAATGTGTTGAGATTTCTCTCTCCAAGTACATATCAGTCCAAGAATTCTAGGAATAGCAAGAGAGGAAGAAAAAATCAAGCCCACATGTTGACCCTTCCTTAGTTTTGGTCTCCTCTGTAACATCAAATGACCAACCTACTCAGTTTCCCATAGAGCCTTATAATGATCCCAAGTCCAAGTTAGAAGAGCTAAGAAACCATATAGATGGCTTGTGCCTTGGATTTTCTAAATTGAGAAGGAATTTTTATGAAGTTCATAATCCTTATGAGTTTTTAGACAGTCAAAAATTTTCCTTCCTTATGATCCTCATGAGTTTTTGGATTGATGTGATGTGTAGTGATAATGAGATGTGGATATCTGACCCTTATGTGTGTTAGGTGGTGCCTGAGGTAGTTAATGTTTTTAAAAGAGGTTGAGGTATTTAGATAAAAGAGATATGAGGAGGAGGCAAGGTTCAAGCTTGCCCAACTGAAAGAGGTTGAAGTGCAAGAGTCTCCAAGGAGGAAGTTTGCTAGCTTCAAACAAAGTAGCCCTCCTCATATTTCTATTTCAAGTTGTCTTGAAGCTCAACCTACAATTCAGATACCTCCACATGTCAATGATGGTGAGCCGTAAGATGACTATTGTCCCTTGGTTTTTGTTAATGAAGAAGTGGATATATCTTTGCCAACATCAGAGACAACAAAAGAACAACCACTAGTTGAAGAACATGTGTTGCAACAAGGGGTTGAGGAAGAAGAGTTTCATAAGGATATCTCTATCCTTAAGGAGCAACACATTAATTTTCATGAGGTTGTTCCTTAGCCTATATGCAATGTCACAATAGAGGATACAATCTAGGAAGAATAGTTTCTTTCTTCTTCAAGCCATCATAGGGACTATTGTGACATTGGGACATCACAGTGGATGAGGGAGATTGATTTCTATGAGCTTGAGGTCTCATGTATATCTAACAAGTCATCTTCCCCATATGAGGAACATTTGTTGCAGCACACTATCCTTCATGATATGGAGGATGGAAAGGAGGATCCCAAGGATATCTCTAACCTTGAGGAACTTGTTGATATGCATGAGGTTGCCCCTCAACCTATGCATATTATTTTAGCTATGATGGAGGAGATTAATGATGAGGATGACCTTTTGGATGATTTTGATGCTATCTACTCTTCCATAGAGCTTGATTCATCATCTCCTATATATGAAGATCATGTTCTTTAGCAACAACAAGACGAGAGCACATTACCAACAACACCTTTAGAGCCAGCCCATGTTAACCATTTTAACCCCCCCTTTCTAAAATCCAATATTGCCACCTTCATAGCACCCAGGGTGATAGCCATGTCCATGTTCTTTGAAGTATTTATATTTGTCATGCAAACATAAAAGGGATACGTAAAAACTTTGGTTCTTTCTTTATATTCCCAAGTCTTCAAATCTTTCATATTATATATCAATATTCCTTATAAATATTTTGAGTTGTGATCATGCAAAATCATTTCATCTCCTTCTCACTATAGTTTATGTCTTTACAGTCAGATGGGTTGCGAGGGTGCAAAATAATCAAATTCATCGTTAGCGCAGCTTCGCAACTATTTGGGATAATATTTAGTTTTGGGCAATGAAGATGCGAAAATAGTCAGCAGCATGATCGTAGGCCGGTAATGTCAAGAAGGATTTCATGTCATGAGGTTGCGATGAAGGATAAAAGCATTTAGGTTGATGACTTTTGCACATTTACCCATGCTTGATGTTAACCCAAGGTTAAGGTGGCAATGATGCGATTTCCTTTGTTCACATTTTCACAAGGTTAAATGATAAACTGTAGTTTTAGGTTGCAAAGAGGTGACAAACTCACACATGTCCCTGCATGCCCCTCTCTAGTTTCAAAGCAATAAAAAATGGTGCATCTTTTCTAGCCATTAGATTTTAGTTGATCAATGTCTATCACTTTTATACTTTTCAAAGATGTATGAAGAATAGCCAAAGTGGGAATATGAGCATTGGACATATGTCTTGTTGGGCCCGATGCATAAAAGATCTTTCATCACATCGTCACAGAGTTATGAGGCAATTTAATATTCATCATTTCGAAGGAGTGTCTCGTCGAATAAAAGAAGATAAATTGAATTGATATCACTCCATCAATAAGCTTTGGATTTTTAAGTTGCAACAGTACAAAGGTCAATAACTTCAACCCATTTTAGTGTTTTCACATCATCGCAGGTGGTCAAGGTTAATCTATAGTTAAGATGGCAAGGTTGCGAAATACATTATAATCGCACTGTCAAACCAGGGTTAAGGTCACATAGTTTCGCAAGTCATTATTTACATCATTGCATGGTTAAATAATCGGTAGGCCCTAACTGTAGCAAGGGTGTGAGGTAGTCCATTTTATGATGTTTGCAGGGTTGCAATGATTTGTGAGATAAAGTGATTTCAAGCTATGAAGCGGCAATAGGGCATAAAATGGGAAGGTTGCAGTTTTGTAAGACCAAATAGTTAATGAGGGAAATAAGTTGCAAAGCCGTGAACATAAATGACATAGGGTCAACACAACAGTTAGAATGTAGGGTGAGGTGGTGAAATGTTTAAAGGATATAGGGCCATGCAACGGGTTAGATGTTTGAGTTTAGTTGACTTGATGATGCAGCTAACTTGGCATGGTCACAAACATAAGATCAAGCAACTTTGTGATGGAAAATAGGTCCTTTTATCATCTACAACCACCTTTTAGTGTTCTCCATGCATGTTAAATGCAAATTTCCTCCTACCACCACCATGGTCATCCATCTACCACCTAGAGCAGTTATAACAAACGTTTATGTCTCTTTAGGGCTCGACTTGCACACAAGGATCATTTTTTTTGTATGGGATGTGCATCTAATAAGATTTCTCTTCTAATTCTCAATTATTGCTCTTCTTTGTGATCCAAATCCACTTGGTTGGATCTTGAACTCAATGTAGCATTAGAGTTATGCCTGAACTCTATAAAAGGTAGTTGTAAATATGTTTTAGGGGTTCCTCTCTTATATTTTGTAGTAGCATTATGCTCTACAACATTTTCCTTCCATTAATGAAAGCTCTATTCCTTATCTCTTCTTGTCATTCATTATTTGTGCATTTTTATTGGCTTGTGGTGAATGTTTTCTTTTATGTTTTCTTGATTCATATGTTGTGTCAAGTCTACTAGCAGTTGTTACATAGTTAAATTCCTTTTCCTTTCAACATTGCAATCAATGCCAAACCTTCATCTCATTTTGGGAGATAGATTGGAGTCAAGATTAGTGTATTTTGGGTTTTTATTGATGTTTTATGTAGTTATAGGTAGAGTTGTAACCACATTCTATCTTGGTGCATCAACTCCCTTTCTGTTTAGCAATTTAATTTTATGGATTCCTTCTCCCTTTTCCTCTCAAGTGGTAGTTTAGGTGCATCTTGATAGTAAGGAAGCCATCCTTCTTTACAGACTCAATCTCATAGTTCAAGTCCCATAGCTTGGAGATTATTTCCATGTTACACAAGGTCTCTTGAGGATCATACCTCAAAAAAGGGTGTGGACTTTTGTGTCAACAATTTTTGGCACGCTTGGTGGGATAGATTCAAATTCATAAGTCTGATAGTTAGCCAGTTTGAAGATCCATTCACTGAGAAATTGGGAGTTTTTTCTTAGTGCCATTATCCTTTGGAGACATTCATCTAACACCATGGAGACTGTGCATATATCAGTTTCAATAGACCAAGTACTGGTATTTTTGATCTTTTATGTTTTACAGGTTTTTTATGAGATTTTATATTTTGAATGCCTAACCATAAATCCATATCATAGAAACCTTAATTATTATCCCCCATATCATGAGAATGTTATTCCCCATCTCTCTTTCTATCAATATCAGTCTCAGCCTTGAGTTGGTTATAGCCAGTATGCTTAAGATTATTCCTATTCCCCTACTTTTGTTCCACCAGCCCCAACATCCCCATATAAGGAGCTTAAAGAGATGATGTTGCAGTTCCAAGGGAAATTGGACTATATGTTTCATGAACAAGATGAGCAGTTGCTAGCCTATGATAGGTAGTAAGAGATTAATTTGTAGTAACAAATAGAGGTCTAAAAGGGGCAATATTGACAAGATTATTCTTGTCAAACTTCTCCCCAACAACAAGAACCAAATTATCAGGCTCTCTTCCACTCTCAGGAGTGGAAGGTGAGACAAGCCCAGTTTGAAGAGGACCTTGCAAGAAGATTGGCTATCGCAGATGAAGAGACAAGGCTCAAGCTTGCTCAAATGCAAACAACAAAAATACATGAGCCTCCAAGGAGAATTTTTCTCACTTCAGGCATAACAACCCTCCTATTCTGTAAAACAACACTCAAGAGCCAAAGGCCCACTCATAAACAACATTGCCAAATCCATCTAAAGAGGATCCATCCAAACACAAGTTTGCTAGCTTCAGAAGAAGTGAGCCTCCTCAAATTTCCATTCCTTGTTGCAATGATCAAGAGCCTTTACTACCTCAATTGGACATTGAGCAGTTGCATCAAGAAAAGAAGGAGACACAAGTGGATGAGGTGGTTCCTACCCTTGAGGAACCAAAGGTAGTTGATCAAGCTTTAGATGGGGAAGAAAGATCAAATCAGGTGCAAGGAGAAGAAGAGAAAAACCATCAGTTGCAGTAGGAAGACAAGCATGAGTAGGAGGAAGAAGAAAAGGTTGTTCCTCCTCTTGAAGAACAAATAATGGCTTCTAAGCCTTTACCAAAAGATGAGGATTTTTTGCAAGCTAAAGAAAAAAAAGATCATTCACCACAATAGATGTTCCTCATGATGTGGAGGATGGAGAATAGAATCCCAAGATAGTTCGATCCTTAAGGAGGAACATGCTGACATACATGAGGTTACCCCTCAACCTATGCATATTATTGCAACTATAATGGAGGAGATTAATGATGAGGATGACCTTTTAGATGAGTTTGATGCTATCTTCTCTTCCTTAGATTTTGAGTCATCATCTCATATATATGAAGAGCATGTTCTACATTAGTAACAAGTGGAGAGTCACACCATACCAATAGCTCCCAAGGAGATGGATCATAAGAAAAATGAAGACAAGGTGGAGATTTTTTCTTCACAAGAAGAATAAGAGACACTTTTGTTGGGACTGAAAATTGCATGGTCCATTTTCAGTCACATTTTGAAAATTTTGAGAAAATCATGCCCTAAAGTGCCTTTTATGCATATGTGGTTAGTTGTCAGTTTGAAGCCTAGATGGTGTTTGAGTAGCTTAACACCTTTCATTTGACATATGCATGTGATCCATAGTGTCTTTCTGACATTTCGAACTATTCAGCGAAGTCCCATTTTGAGCTAGTGTCAAAATTTGTAATTCTGCCAAAGTGTCAAATAGCGATAGGAGGCTCAGTTTGTCTTTGAATATCTTTTACTCAGGAATGTTTCATGACCCACCACTTTGGGAGTGTTTAGTTTCCATAATAGAGAACCTATTTTTCAATTTTCAAATCATTTTGAATCTGTTTGAATAGGTTTCGAACCCCTCAAAGTTGGTAATTTACTGTTTTGTGCATTTGACTAGTTCACAATTCTGGGAAGCCCTGTTCGACCAATCATATATTTGACCCAGTTGACCCAAATGAAAAAATTCTTTTTGCATTGTGTTCTAGGGGTTAGATACTTCGCATGTTCAAACTTTGAGATCATAACGAATCCATTTGATCAGTCTGCTAACATGGTTAAAAACCTAGTTTATATTGTTTTGTTATGACTAAGATATCTAGATTGATCCGTACCCCTGTTCGGCGCGTTATAACTTTGACCCTGTGATTGATTAGCCTGAATGGATTATACCATCATTTTTTGTCCTAAAAATCCTTGAAATATGCCAGTTCTTAAGTCATGATGAATCCATCTGCATACTTTCACATGTCTATACATTTGACAAAAATTACTTTTTGGCACATTTCTCAGTCAAAATTTCCAAGTGCCTATTTTCAGAAATTTGCCAAATGTGGCCTGTGATTCGTCATGAGCCCAAAACATGGAATTATATTCTCTTCATGGCAAAGAACTTATATCCTAGTTTTCAGATTCCCAAGTGATCAATAACCCAATTTTATAATGCCAAACCCGAGACCAGTTTATGTTTTTTAACATTGTTTGCCTACAGGTTAATTGAAGTATGGATGTTCAGCAATTAAAATCTCCTGACTGAGAGTTCATCATGGGCTGAAAATTTGCAATATGATAGAGTGTTTAGGATTGAACACTCGTGCCAATTTTTGTGGCCTGACTATTTGATTGAGTCAGTTTTTAAGCCCAGCTGACGGGCCTCCAGACACAAATTCACAATGTGTAGAATTGGTTAAAAGAAGTTGGCTGAAAGTATCTACAGGATTGTTGAACTTGTACAATGATCAAACGCCTCCATATTTGATTGAAGCTTTGAGCCATCGTAGCCAACAATAGCATAATAGTCAAAGCCACACATTAATATCATTATTTTTAGAAGGGAAACTTTTGATACATGGTACACAACTTGATAAAATTCTAATTTATTATATGAAATCAATTTTTTTACAAGGACGAAGAACACTAGCATGAAGGTTGAAGCCCACGAAGGGGCAGTATTAAAGATGTGAGAAGTTGCAGGCCTGCAGGCAAACAAGCAGAACTCCCACGTAGTCAAAAGAGCCTCAGCCATGAAAAGAACAAATGTAGGGGAGGGCATGTCAAGTGCAAATTGACTTGCAGACCATATGAATGTTTAAATCCACTGCAGAGGAGGAAAATTTTCTGCGTAAATGAAGGGAGTTTCAACGTGCAACTAAAGACATCTTGCATCCACAATAAAAGCCGCAGTCAGAGTCAAAGAAGCACACAACAGAGGAAAGACACCAGAGATAGTCATATTTTATCCATTTGTAGCAGAGCAAAGCCCACAACTTGGGCAAGCAATCAGCACCCACAAACAAAAAGCCCACGCTAAGACATTCAAATGAGAAATCCACCCATGCTAAATGTTAGATTCTATGCATTTAAAAATGAAGTGAATTCAGTATGGTAAAAGAGCCGCTATCAAAGAGAAAATTTAAAACAAGTAAAACTCATCACATGCCATAAAAGGCCCGTGTAGGAAGGAGCTATTGATTGAAGGAGGCAGAGTTTAAAAGAATTCAAGCTGCTGAGTAAGTCCCACATGCAACACAGAAAGCCACATTTCTTTTAATAAGAGTGGGTGACTCAGTGTGAAAGCAAACTCATACACGCAGAGAACAATGAACACGCAACCTCAAAAGGGGAAGAAGTTTTCAATAGTTTAATCCCACATGCTTTGTGGGCGCTCTTCTTTTAGTCTTTAAATACAACTCATTGCGGTATGTAAGTGTCTTAAAAGACACATGGCTTTTGAAGCCACGGCCTTGTGGAGGGGCCCGCGGGTTCAAAGCCAATATATTTTGGTGCCTGAAGGATTTGAACTCAAGCTCGCATATGAGCGGGAGTAGATTTCCAAGGGTCCTCCGACCTTACGCTCATCGCGAATGAGTAGAATTTGAGCTTCAAAGGATGCTCGATGATACCCGCGTAAGAGCGGAAGGCAAAAGGTATTTCAAAGGTATTTCATCCCGATGATACGAGGAAGCAAGCTTCCCGTATGGTCGGGAAACATTTTTCAAAATGCTTTCAAAGGCTCACGATCTTACGTTCGAGGTCGTAAGAACGTAAAGGGATCGTAAGGCAAATTTCAGAAGTCTTCGTTCTTACAAAAAAAGAATGGTCAAGCATAAAGATGAAAATGGAGATGTGAAGTGGCTCCGGGGCTACAGGATGAGTGAAAATGATGAAAACGTATGCATGTAAAGAAAAATTTGCATGCCTCCTCTGCTACGGGAAAAGAATTGAGGAAGTTGATTAATATTAAAATATTAATTAATTTTAAAATACCTCAAATGTTGCACAAGCAATCAGAAAGTGACAAGTGGCATCTTCAGATTAAAGGAAATAAAAAATGGTTTATAAAATCCCTTTTCAAAATGATTTCAATGTAGGGAAATTTCAAGCTTTGAAATATTTGATTTATTTTTAAAGTTTTCTATAGTTTTACTATATAGACTTTTTAAATTTTTCAATTTAAATGCCAAAGTTCAATCTAGGGGCCAAATTTTCAAAAGGCCATTACAGGGGCGATTTTTATCAGAAATGGATAGTGCAGTATACCGTTGGAACCGGGAGGAATTGAATTTTCCAGATTTGGGATCAGATTTTGCACAGCATTTCAGTGGTTCAAGCTATAAGTAGTTTTCTAATTTTTGAGGCATTGATGGCATAACAGGCTAAAATCATCATGGATTATCAAATTTTGTTTCAGGGCAATTTTGAAGGCTCGATGAAGATTAGATGTGAGGAAAATCAGTTTCAGAAGATTTTCCTAGATTTTAGAAGTAAATTTTAACTGATTTTCATTTTACCGTGAGTAAAATCAAGAATCAAATCAATTGGTGGTTTAATCATGGTTTCAGATATTTTTTATGCTTTTAGAGCCATAACCAATTGAAGATTTGATTCAACAATTGAGGGAAAAGGTTTGAAGGATGTTTTAACCTGTTGAGAAGGTCTTTCCAAAGGGACAGATGTCAGTTGCAGATTCAAATCTGGGAATTAACTTTCTCCTATATCTTTCATTTTCACATCTATTGTGGGGGTTCCAGTCTTTGGAGAAAAATCAGTCACTACTGAGATACCAGATTTTGGATCTAGTTTTGATATGTTTCCATACTATGATACCACATATTTCTTCAGCAATTTCTCTCATGTGAACAGCAGTAGGAAGATAAATACAGATAGCTCAGATCTGTTAGGTTGTTTCATGTCTTTCATTTCATGCATATGATTGTATATTTTCAAGGAAATAATGCAAAGAGCAACAGATAATTAAGTTTCAGTTGAATCTTGTCTCCAGTCTCATTGAATTTCAATGTTTTACGATCTCTGAACAAAGAGTTTAGGTCGTAGTTGCAGTCCCCTAAGACTGTATGTTGTTTCATTGTTGCTGATAGTTCAAGAAATTGTGTAAATGCTTCATAGAAATCAACAGGGTTGCAGATTTATTGAGGAGGATATCAGGTAAGAACGAGATTTTAAACTGAACATAGATGTCTATTTACAAGTTAAATAGATAGATCTATATCTGAAGATACACACATGTCTCAGATATTCATATGTATGTTTGTGATCCATGAATTTGCCCAATGGACTAGGCACTGATCAGCTACAGGGTCATTACTTTCTCATTGTTGCATATCTGAGGGTTGTTGAAATCAACATAAAAAATCAAACGCTTTTCCCCTTTCATGTTGAAGAGCTATAATAGAATGCCCTCACTCAACTTACGAATTTCATTGTTTTGCATCTAGCTACTACAGATATATGTTATTTCATAAGTTATTAGGAGAAATAAGGGTTTTATCTGCTTCATAACAGATTCAGTGTATGCTTTGACAACTGGTACCATATAAGGAATCTATAGGTTCACCCGCCTAGGTTTTGCAGAGCCTAAAGTGTAGAAGGAGTATAGCCTTATAGTTGGCTTGGTGTCTGAATGGGCATGTTTGAAATGGGAGTTAGCTACCCCTAGATGTGCTTTGTTCTCATCAGGGTAATTGGAAATGGGTAACATTTTCAAACACCAACAACTTCCAAATTAGTTGGATGCTACCATTACAAAGCACAAACGTGGTCAAGGTTGATTTATTAGACCAAGTGTCATCAAGAGGATGCCCCATTAGGCATCTAGCTCTGCAACAAATTTGCAAGTTGTCCCTGATCATGCTCATTCTAGAGCATGAGGGAGAAGGCCACAAGGAAGAGAAAGCATGCTTTGCTCAAATTAACAATGTCCTAGTGCCAAAAAGCTTCATGATTTTCAGCACTAGGAAGAAGTTTTTCCACACAACAGTAAACTTGTCATGTCTGCTAAATTTTTTAGCTGCCCATGTACATGGAAGAAAAAATCAACTAGTAAGGAAGGACAACTACTTCAACAACCAATTAATGGGTTTTTTTAACCTTCCATCTTCATAGATTTTTGTAAATATTAGAATAGGTGTTTTCTAGTTTTGAAGAAGTGTACAAGCACCAGCTATTTCTCTATGAAGTAACAAGGTTTTGGAAATTTTTTTGGGTACAGAGGTTGCATTGTTTATAGTTGTTTGTAGAGCATGTCTCATTTTTCATGACTCTATAGCCCAATGGATTGCTTAAGACCACTAGTACATGCTTAGTAGGCAAGCATCCCCTATGAGTCACTAGAAATGTTGACCATTTTATCCCCCCTTTCTAAAATTCCAATGTTACCACCTTCATAGCACCCAAGGTGATAATCATGTCAACATTCTTTGAAGTATTTATATTTTCCATGCAAAAATAAAAGGGATGCGTGAAATTTTTGGTTCTTTCTTTATATTCCTAAGTCTTCAAATCTTTCATATTGTATGTCAATATTCCTTATGAATATTTCAAGTTGTGATCATGTGAAATCCTTTCATCATCCTATGGCTATAGTTTATGTCTTAACCATCAGATGGGTTACAAGGGTGCTAAACAATCAAATTCACTGTTAGCACAGCTTCGCAGCTATTGGGCTAACATTCAATTTTGGGCTATGAAGATGTGAAAATAGTCGACCACATGATCACATGCCAGTTATGTCAACAAGGATTTCACATCATGAGGTTGCAATGAAGGATAAAAGCATTCAGGTTGATGACTTTCACATCTTTGTGCGTAGTTGACGTTAACTCAGAGTTAAGGTGGCGTTGATGTGATTTTCTTTGTGTGCATTTTCACAGGGTTAAATGATAAACTTTGGTTTCAAGTTGCGAAGGGGCAACAAATTAACACTTGTCCCTATGGACCCCTCTCTGGTTTCAAAGCAATGAAAAATAGTGCATCTTTCAAGCCGTCAGATTTCAGCTGATCACCGTCTATCGCTTTCCCTCTTTTCAAAGATGCTTGGAGAATAGTTGAAGTGGAAATATAAGCATTGGATGCATGTCTTGGTGGGCCTAATACATAAAATAATTGTCATCACATCATTGCAGGGTTATGAGGCAGTTTAATGTTCATCATTTTGAAGGAGTGTCTTTTCAAATAAAAGAAGATAAATTGAATCAATATCACTCCACCGATAAGCTTCAAAGTTTTAAGTTGCAACAGTGCGAAGGTCAACAACTTCGACCCATTTCAGTGTTTTCACATCATCACAAGTGGTTAAGGTTAATCTTGAGTCAAGATGGTGAGGTTGTGAAAAATATTGTAACTGCACTATCGCAGGAGGTTCAGAGCAAACTAGGGTTAAGGTTGTGTAGTTGTGCAAGTCATTATTCACATCATTGCACAGTTAAACAATAGTTAGGCTTTAACCATAGCGAGGGTGTGATGTAGTCCATTTTATGATGTTTGTAGGGTCATGATAGTTTGTGAGATAAAGTGATTCCAAGCTACGAAGCAGCAATAAGGCATGAAATGGGAAGGTCACAGTTTTGCAAGAGCAAACAATTAATGAGGGAAATAAGTTGTGAATCCGCAAATAGAAATGATGCAGGGTCAACACAATAGTGAGAATGCAAGGTGAGGCGGCAAAATTTTTAAAGGATATAGGGCCATGCAGTGGGTCAAATGTTTGAGTTCAACTGACTTGATGATGTAGCTGACCTGGCATAGTTGCAAACACGAGATCAAGTATCTCTATGATGGAAAATAGGTCCTTTGATCATCTACAACCACCTTCTAGTGTTCCCCATGCTTGATAAATGTAGATTTCTTCCTACCACCACCATGGTCATCCATCTACTAGCCACAGTGGTTATGGTTGTTGTTTCTATCTCTTCAGGGTTCAATTTGCACACAAGGATAAGATTGTGTATGGAGACATGCATCTAATTAGATTTCACTTCTGATTCTCAGTTATTGCTCTCCTCTATAATCCAACTCCACCTGGTTGGATTTTGAACTCAATGTAGCATCAGAGTTATGCTTGAATTCTAAGGCAGTTGTAAATATGTTTTAGGGGTTTCTCTTTGCTTGTATTTTGTAGTAGTAGCATGCTCTACAACTTTTTCCTTCCATTAATGAAATCTCTATTCCTTACCTCTTCCTGTCATTCATTATTTTTGCATGTCTATTGCCTTTTGATGAATGTTTTCTTGATTCATATGTTGTGTCAAGTTTGCTAGTAGTTGTTGCATAGTGAAATTCCTTTTCCTTTCAACATTGCAATCAGTGCCAAACCTTTACATCATTTTGGGAGATAGATTGAAGTCAATATTAGTGTATTTTGGGTTTTCATTGATGTTTTGTGTAGTTATAGGAAGAGTTGTAACCACAGTCTATCTTGGTGCATCACCCCACTTTTTGTTCAACAATTTAATTTTATGCATTCCTTCTCCCTTTTCCTCTCAAGTGGTAGTTTAGGTGCATCCTAACAGTAAGGAAGTCAACCTTCTCTAGAGACTCAATCTCATAGTTCAAGTCCCTTAGCTTGGAGATTGTTTCCATCTTACACAAGGTCGCTTGAGGGTCATACCTCAAGCAAGGGTATAGACTTTTGTGTCAACAACCCTTACTGACCAAAAGGATTCAAGTGTTGTGGAGTGCAACAACATGGTCGAGGATGATTCCTTGGACCAAGCACCATCAAGAGGATGCCCCATAAGGCATCTAGCTCTAAAATAATGCATCTCACCCCTAGTCATGCTCAATCCAAAGCATGAAGAAGATTTTCACAAGAAAGAGCAAGTATATCTTGCTCAATAAGATAATGTCCCAATGCTAGAGAGCTTCATTATTTTCAGCATTGGGAAGGAACTCCATACAACAATATGCTTGTCATACTTTCTGATTCATCTTGTCATACTTTCTAATTCATTTGGCTACCCATGTGCATGAAAGAAAAAAAATTCTTGCAAGGAAGGGAAGCTACTTCAACAAGCTAATAAATGACTTTGTTTGATTTTTTGTAATTGTAAATACCTATACATAGCAGAGTAGGTGTTTTTTTTTTTTTTTCAAGAAGTGCACGAGCACATCTATTCCCTTTTGGATATAGCAAATTTGGAAATTTTGTTGGTTATAGAGGTAGTTTTTTGTGAATTCGTAGGTGGGACAATGTGTCATTCTCTTTGGTGACTCTATGCCCAATGGATTGTTCAAGGCCACTAATCCTATGCTTAGTAGGCAAGCATCCCCTCCGAGTCGCCAAGAATGTTGGCATTTATGCCACCTATTTAGCCCACCATTGATAATCGATCTGACAAATCTTTAATCGATTGTTTTCTTGGTAGTGGGTCATCATGCTAAGTTTGGCAGCTAACATTTCATGATAGCTTAGTCCCCTCATTGACTGAGTTGACTCAATTTATTCTCTAACCAAGTTGTAGTTTCTTCTGTTGCCGAGTTGACTCAGTTTGTTCTTGGCTGGGTGACTTTGACTACAAGATCTGATGGCTCATATTTTTTGCAAGCTATCTACCCATCTTACTAAAAGGGCAAGATGTTGGCATGCATTGTCATTCTTACATTTCTTCATACGCTGGTATCTTTGCGAGACTCTAAAGCCCAAAATTGATAGAGGGCCACACCACTCTAACAACTCACAACAATATAGAGACCAAGAAAAAAAAAAAAAAAAAATGCTTCACAAATAATTTTATTATACTTGAAAAATTCTTACAACACCCACAAGATGATATGACTTCTTCAACATAAGAGAAATCCTAAATAAGAGTCTTCACCCCAAGAGCTTCACCAAGAATTTCTTCTTTAAGAGCTACACCTTTAGAGCTTTCACACCTTGAAGTCTTCACACCTTCTAGCTTCTACTTCTCAAACTTCTCCTTGAGCTTTCACTCCTCAAGCTACTCCTTGAGCTTCTATTTCTTGAACTTGATTACAAATGATAATAAGCCTTGCTTAAATAGGCACTTCTAACCCAAGACATTACAAACACAACCAATGTGGGATAAAAGGTAAATACAACTACCTTTAAATAAATATTAAATTCCTACCCAAATACAACTAAGCACCCAACAAATATTAAATACATGATTTATCCAAAACCTTCTAGAATTTCCACCTACACACCTCGATTAATGGAATGACAACTATTTTTCTTATTTTTCTATTTACGCCACCTACGCACCTTGAAAATAGAAATCCTCTTTTCCTTTCTTTTCTCCTTTTTATTTTTTTTTATTCTAATTTTCGTCACTTTTCTCTCTCCTCCGGATTTTTTTTTTTTTTTTTTTTTTTTTTTAAATTTTACATTCAACATGTATCCCCTTTATTTTGGATGCAAGATGCTCCTGCATCAGACTCCCCAGGTCCGAAAAGATGTTCTAATAGTTGGAAGAACATCTTTCGGGATTTAGTACATAAATCCCAAACTGGTTCTTCACATATATGTCCTCCAAATCTTCAACTTGCACACTCTTTCCCTTATTTTTCTTCTTCTCCTTTACATCCACCATTGGTGTTCTATAGGTTTGCTTCCCATGCTGATTTTCAATCTTCTCAAAATCTGCCAGCTCAACTCGACTGCCAACACTCAAGTTTCTCCTACCGAGCACTTCATTTTGCAAAGGAATCAAGGAAAACTTCCTACCACCTTTCTCAATAGTAAACACATTCCTAACACAATCATGCATAGCCCTGCAATCATACTGCCAAGGTCTACCAAGTAACACGTGACAACTGTTCATATCCACAATATCGCACAATACTTGATCCTTATACTGCCCAATCTGAAAATCAACAAGACATTGCTCTCTCACTTCCAAAGCATGCTCACCTTGCAACCAACCAATTCTATAAGGACAAGGATGTCTCAATCTCTTCAAACCAAGTTTTTGAACCATCTCCTCAGCAACAAGGTTATCAGTACTACCACCATCTATAATCACCTTGCAAACTTTCCCACCAGACTTTCAACAAGTTTTGAACAAACTAGTCCTCTGACAAGAATCCAATGTCTTCTTACCCATTAGTACTCGTCGAGCCAACAAACTTTCTCCTTCCTCAAGCTGATTTTCCTGGACTTCAACCTCATTCACAATAGTAGCTGTCCTACCAATAGAACATTCAAAAGATCTATGCCCTTCTTGACCACACTTGAAACAATTACCTCTGAATACACCTCCACCTATCCTTCTTCTTTGTTCAATAGGTTTTGGTTCACCTTCTACTTTTGGTTTAGCTTGTACCGAACTATCTTGCTTCTCCTTTCCTCGAGAACTACCTTGATTCTTCCTCTTTAGCTTTTCCTCTGCTCTCAAAGCATACTGATAAGCATCCTCCACTGTGGAAATATTTAGCATACCAACCTCATCCTGAATATTGAATCTCAAACCATTAATATACTGTGCTACCTTCTCCTTTGACAATTCTCTATGCCCAGACCGAATAGTCAACTTGTAGAACTCCTCAGTGTAATCCTTCACAGTCATATTCATCTGTTTCAGATTCTACAACCTCTTAAACAATTCAAGTTCATAATCAGCTGGAATGAACTTTGCCTTTAACTTAGTCACCATCAATTTCCATCTAGTGATCTTCATTTCACCTTCCTCTTCTCTGTCTCTTTGCAGTTCCTTCCACCAAAGAGCAGCATGTCCCTTCAACTTAGTTTGTGCCAACCTTACTCTCAATGGATCTTCAATACCCTCAAGCTCAAAGTAGTCCTCTAATTCACCAATCCAATCAATCAGGTCTTCAGGATTCAAAGTACCTGAAAAATTAGAAACCTCCATCTTATGCTTCAGCCTCAACTGAGATCCAGGTCGAGCAAACTGAGTAGTCCTAATTCCAATAGGTCTATCCTCATGATCACTTCTATCCTCACTAGCAGCTTCAAAGTCTTCGGCAACTTCGTCATATCTGTCTTCAGTACCCACATGCCTAGGTAAACCACCCAAAGCACTCACAATTTCAGCAATCATGTCACTCTTTATCAATGCAATCTCTGATTTGACCTCTGCTCTTATCTTCTCTAAGATTCTTTCTTCCATCGCTTCACTAAGGTCATCATTTTCCTTGGGGTCCAATCTTCTTGGAGGCATCTTCCAAAAATTTAGCAAACCCTAAACAAATGCACCAATCTAAAATATCAATCAGCCACAAGATCAACCTTCTTTGCAAATCCTGGTGTAAACTGCCTCACGTTCGACGATCTGTCCACACACTCAGGAACTCCCGCTCTGATACCACTTGATAGAGGGCCACACCACTCTAACAACTCACAACAATATAGATACCAAGAAAAAAAAAAAAAAATGCTTCACAAATAATTTTATTATACTTGAAAAATTCTTACAACACCCACAAGATGATATGACTTCTTCAACATAAGAGAAATCCTAAATAGAGTCTTCACCCCAAGAGCTTCACCAAGAATTTCTTCTTTAAGAGCTACACCTTTAGAGCTTTCACACCTTGAAGTCTTCACGCCTTCTAGCTTCTACTTCTCAAACTTCTCCTTGAGCTTTCACTCCTCAAGCTACTCCTTGAGCTTCTATTTCTTGAACTTGATTACAAATGATAATAAGCCTTGCTTAAATAGGCACTTCTAACCCAAGACATTACAAACACAACCAATGTGGGATAAAAGGTAAATACAACTACCTTTAAATAAATATTAAATTCCTACCCAAATACAACTAAGCACCCAACAAATATTAAATACATGATTTATCCAAAACCTTCTAGAATTTCCACCTACACACCTCGATTAATGGAATGACAACTATTTTTCTATTTACGCCACCTACGCACCTTGAAAATAGAAATCCTCTTTTCCTTTCTTTTCTCCTTTTTATTTTTTTTTATTCTAATTTTCGTCACTTTTCTCTCTCCTCCGAATTTTTTTTTTTTTTTTTTTTTTTTTTTAATTTTACATTCAACATGTCTCCCCTTTATTTTGGATGCAAGATGCTCCTGCATCAAAAATTGTGTGTGATGTTGCCATGCATTGTCATTTCAACTTTTCCCCATGCTATAATGTTTCAGGAAGGGTTCAAAATCTAGAATTTTTCCACATGGCAAAGGGTCCCATCTCTAGCACTTAAATTAGCCGAATATGCACATGTGCAAATTGATTGTAGAGATTCCATGAAAAATTAAAAGATCATTGTCTAATCTATCAAACAAAAAACATATGATGTTGCCATGTGTTTCCATTCCAACATTTCCTCATGCTACATTGTTTCTTCAATGCTCTGAAGCCTGGAATTGCATCCCACTACCATGCATCACCATTATGACATTTCTTCACTCCACAACACCTCAACGAGGTTCCAAAGTCCATAATCGCCCCACATGGTAAGGGTCCCCACCTTTCATGCTATCCATTTCCTTTGTTGGGAGGAATCTCCTCACTACATCTGAGTCGTCCGCTAAAAATAAAGAGGATCTACATTGATGACTGAGACTTAATATTGCGTTGGGGAGATTTCCTACGACATCTGTACTATCTATTTCAAGAGGTGACCTTCATTGGCGAACATCATTTATTTTTAGGGAAATTAGATTCCCCCTACAATCAACCCTACATGTTGCGGGTGGATAACATGTCATGATATCTTTCCTGCATTTTTTCCCATGACACGTTATCAAGGGTCAATTCTTCAATGCCCAATAACTTCTTGGGCCTTGTTTGCATGACATCAATGCACTCCATGCCTCTTTAATACATACAATTATCAAATTTCAATGATCTAACCTCTTGCAGTTGGGTGCACTTATTTTGGTCTCTTCTGGTCTCCTCCAATAGGAATTTGTACTTCATGATCATATTTTCTTTTCGATTCTTAGTTATTACTCTCCTCTACAACTCAACTCCACCTGGATGGGGTTTGAACTCAATGTAAATATCAGAGTTATGCCTTAACTCTATAAAAGACAATTGTAAATATTTCTTAAAGGTTCTTCTCTACTTGTATTTTGTAGCAACATTATGGTCTACAACTTTTTCCTTTCCATTAATGAAATCTTTGTTTCTTACCTTCTCTTGCCATTTTGCTATCTTGTGTATGTCTTGCCTTGTGCTGAATGTTTTCTATCATGTTTTCTTTATTCATATGTTGTGTTAAGTCTACTAATAGTTGTTGTATAGGAAAAATTTTGTCCTTTCAACACTTCAATCAGTTCCAAACTTACATGTGATTCCTTCAAAAATATAATAGAGTCAAGACTAGTGTATTTTGGTCATTTCATTGATGTTTTGTGTAATTATAGGAAGATTTGTATCAAAATTTCAATCTTGGTGCATCACCCCCTTCCCCTTTATCATTTTATTTCATGCATTCTCTCTCCCTTTTCCCTTCAAGTGGTAGTGTAGGTGCATCTTGATTGTAAGGAAGTCGACCTTCTCTAGAGATTTGACCTCAAAGCACGTCCTACACTTGGAGGTCATTTCCATGTTACGCAAGGTTTCTTGAGGGTCACACCTCAAGTAAGGGTGTAGACTATTATGTCAACAATTTCCTAGGGTAGTGCCCCTTATGGGGTCTTGGGGTTAGTGGCCCTAAGCATGCTCATTGTCGTGATACAAGGTTGGGTTGAGGGGAAGTGCCCCTGAAGCCAACAATGAGCTTACTATTGTCAAAGGCATTGGGAGTTATATTTTTCTATTGGTTGGGTTATTCTAAGCCCTAATTTTGCAAGTGATGAAAAACTTGTATAAAATGGCTTAGGGTTAGGGATTTTATTACGATGATGAGATCGTAGCTTCTTTTGGTGATATTGAGCTATAAGGGATTACAAGTTGTAATCACTAGACAATAAGAATATTAAACTCATCGTTGGTGGGCATAGCCTAAGGATTGGGTGAACCACGTTAAATCTTTGTGTCTTGTGTTCTCTTTTGTGTGGCTTGATATATTTTTATTGGTTATATTTGTATGTAATTGTTATTTTTGCCTCTTTAATATGAAAAATATTTGCAGAAAATGTTGAAAACTTGAGTGATTCTAAAACTAAAGTCAATGAAGATGTTCAAAGAAATACTAGAAAATATGAGCATGAGATAGGTTGCATTAGGGTGAAAATATACAATGCTCAGAAATAGACATGTTGGGGGGAAGAGACATTGATAAACATAAAAATTGGTCTGTTGATTATCAAGGAGAAGAGTACATTGCCACAACAATAAACTTCATAAGTAACATGAAGGATAATAAATGTCTTATATATGATGACTTTCTCCAATAAATAAACTACATGGCCCTTGGTGAGAAATACTAGAAAATATGAACACGAGATTATATCTAGGTTGCATTAGAGTGAAAATATATAATGCTCAGAAGTAGACATGTTGGGGAGAACAAATATTGATAGACATAAAAATTGGCTTGATCATTATTAAGGAGAAAAGTACACTGCCACAATAATCAATATTATAAGTAGCATGAAGGATCATAAATGTCTTATATATGATGACTTTCTCCAGTACATAAACTACACAATCCTTGGTAAGAAACAAAAAAAATAGTTGATATAATCACGACACACTACCACAAAAATCAAAATGAAGAACCATTGTTTATGAAAATATAAGGAATAAAAGGAATAGGAAAACCATTTCTAATTTTCCATTAGTCAATCTCTTTAAAACTCCATAATACCCTCGTGTTCTCCCCTTTTATTACTTATACTAACTGGAGTTTCAAAATTCAATAGAGGAGCTTCCACAATTCCTTCAAAATTAAAAATATACATAAGAGATTTTTCTCAACTAGGAGCAAGACTCACAAGTTTTAAAGAAGAGATGTCACATATAAAATATATTTTGATTGATGAAATGAGCTCATATTTTAGAACAGGTTGGAAAATATAGATTCACGACTCTAACAAGCATTTCCATAATCTACACATATAAGCTTCAAAGGTAAAGATTTCATTTTTACCCCATGAATAACTAATTTATATGTAGAATATACTTCAGCTGACTCAAATACAAGAATAAATACATAATTTGTAAAATAATTATTTTCTTTGATTGTATTTCAGGTGTATCTATGATATTGATGGGAGATTTGGGCCATCTACCTCCTATCAATGATAGAGGAGCATATGAAAACAATAGACATGCAAAGTTGTTATGGGAAGAATTCAAGACTAATGTCATGTTAGATAATATATTCAAACAAGATGGAGAAAATCTTGAGCAAAAATATTTTGACAATTTTTGACAAAGCTAATAGATGCAAACACACAAATTGATGATTTAAGGTTTTTGATGTCATTGAAACCTATCAACATAGATGTTACAACAAATTTTGAATTTGATAATGTTGTTCATTTATTCTCAACAAATAAAAAATTTCAATCTCATAATTTAAAAATGCTACATTCATTGAAACATCATGTTGCATGTAGTAATACATCAAAAGCAGGTAGCGCCAATAAAGAAGAAGATTGTTCAAATGATGAGCTTGATCTAGAGTTGTTAATATGTAAGGATTCAAGGGTCATGCTAACTTCAAATCTATGAATAGAGGTAGCCCTTGTAAATGGAGCTCTTGGATACATTCAAATGATTGTCTACAAGCAAGGCAGTGCTCCACTTAAGCCTTCAACATATGTGGTTGTTGAGTTTTCTAATTATTCTGGACAACCATTTGAAGATCATTGTGCAAAAAAATTTCCAATAACACCAATACAAAAAGGTAGAACATTTAGATTTCCATTGAGATAGACATGGGCATTGACTATTCACAAATCTTAGTGATTGAATCTTCCAAAAGCAATAATTGATATAGGACCAAGGGAAAGAACAAGATTGACATTTGTGGCAGTTTCACATGTAAAACCTCTCTAGTGTTTGAGAATAATTCCTCCTTTATACATATGATCATTATGAGAAAATGAAAAGGGGTAGACAATTTTCTAGGCATAAGGATGAAAAAAATAGACTTAGGTGCCTTGAAGATAATTGATGTAATATGTTATTTTTAAATGTTTTGCCCACTTCTTTTACTAAAAGTATTTTAGATACATTAGTATTTTGTAACACATTTTACAATATTCTATGCTTTAACAATGTCTATATTGAACAATGATAAGTGATTAAAAAACTTGCATAATTATAATTTATTTTATTTTAAGAAACCCATTCTCTCTTTTTATGGTATTCTATTTTATATCTTCACATCAAATATAATTTAAAAATAAATAATTGATATTATTGTTCAATCACTTCAATATTTATCAAATTTTGTGTCAAGATATCAAGTTAATAATATATATATATATATATATATATATATATATATATATATATATATATATTATGTTTGTCTATTAACATGAAATTTTCTAATGGTATTTATGCAGTATTTAATTAGTTTCATAAATTTTATTTCTTAAACTATTTCATGATGAGCTTTTTTTTTTTAACAAGTTTTATATAGCTTAGCAAGATGTCAGATAAATTACATTTAACATGGGTATCCAGTTGGTTGCATGACTTTCACTCGCGTCTTCCATGCAATATCAAACTTCATAATAAGGAATTACTCGTTCGTTATTGACTAAGATATAGGATGCTATTGACTAAACATAATGAACTTAGCAATAGTCAAATCATATTTCATAACTATGCTAAATATTTCAACTATCATTATGGATGAGGGTTCCAATGAACCTAGATGTGAAGCTTCACCACTTATAAACTGAGATTGTAGATTTATGTGGATGGGCAAGTGCCTTGTACTACAAGATTTGTGATATTTATCTTGTAGGATGCATTTGGAAAATCACAATCTAGCCAACAAAAAAAATCAATTGCACACTCTCTCTGACAAACTTAGTCTAAAGTTTATGAAATTTCTCAAAGGAAAATATTAAATTAGCTATCACAAGGACCCACTTGAGGAATGGTGGCTTTCTACTCTTAAGTTTCATTATACTGTCACATTCATAGTCCACCTAGTCATTCCATCTTTCAAATTATTTCACACAAAGTATGGGGTACCTACATTATTCACTATGAAGTCTAATTTGTTAATTTAAGTTCAAAAATATGACCTTGAAAATATAGAGTTATTACCAGTACATCTCAAGTTTGTTGGGACTGGCTCAAACAGTGTTAGGTTGGTCTTCCCCATTGCCTAAATCATTAATTGATCTTCTCAAAGGTTGGCCTGCCAACCTATGTAAGGGCATCTATAGTAAATTGTGGAACATTTTCCTTTCCATCCTTGTGTGGGAAGTTTGGAAAGAAAGGAATTGAAGAATTTTCTGTGGCATTGAGTTGAATTCAAAAGAGTTAGTCCAAAAAATAGAAGCTAGCATAGTTGAAACAGCTAATTCCCATCGTAGGAATTCCAAAAAAAAAGAAGGCTCCTTTTCTATCTGGAATGGTCACATTGAAAAGAAATGGCCTAACTTGATGGGGCAGCTATAGGTAATCCAGGGATAGCAGGCATTGGATGCATCATTAATGATGATACAGGTCAATGGACTACTTAAAAAGCCAAATCTATTAATCCCACTTCCAATAACCTGGCAGAACTCGAAGCACTGGAAGAAGGTCTAAAGCTATGTCAAAATTTAGGATTATTGAATATCATCATCAAAGGCAATTCTCAAATTGTCTTAAACACAATAAGGAATAAAGAAACTCCCAACTGGGTCCTTAATTCCAAGTTAGAAGTTCTTAGATTGTTGGATCAGTTTGCATAAATTAGGATTTGTCACATCTTTCAAGAAGGTAATCGGAAGGCAAACCTTTTGGCGAATAAAGGAGTTGATGGTGAAAACTTCTTGGTATACAAAGATGTGATACAAATTGCTAATCATATTTTTTTCCTTAAGCTTTAAGTCTCCTCAGTAGTTGGGATGACCTCAGTATTATGCTATAAATTTTATATAGGATAGTAAGATTGTGTAGTCTATATATAAGGTTAGTTGTAATATATGGATATTAGCAACTCATAATACATCTCACTTTATAAAGTTCCCATTGGTTACATAATAGTTAACCAAATGGGTAGAGGCTAGGGGTTTGTATCTTCTAAGATACTGCTTCATTTAATTTAACTTTTGGGGTTCCTTTAATTTTTTACCAGCTTCAAACTAATAGATTTTATGGTAAGCCTTGCTGAGTATATCTAGGCTTTCATCATTCCTTTCAATGATGTAAGCATGTTTCATAGTTGGAGTTTGTCTGCATCATGATTTCTAGGTGATGTCAAGCTTCATAGATAGTGTGGGCTGAGTCTAGGGGTTTCTAGAGCCTTCGTAGATTTTTTTTGTTCCTTTTTGTTGATACAATGCCCTATCTTTGTCATCTAGCTAATTATCTCCTAAGATATGGACACATTCATCTACATTTTCACACAACTAAGGTCCACACAATGGCCTTTTGAGGCAACATTAAGCTGGAAAGGTGGAATCAAATTCTCAGGCTAGTTGATGGGATGACTCACATCGTTGTTAGCAAGGCAATAGGTGAGGGCTTATTTAATTACAAATTCACTTGGAGGACAAATAGTGACATCATAGACACTTTTATCAACTGTATGGCTAGAGCCAGGATCAACAAATGGGACATGGTGAAACTCTGTTTCAATATTTTTTATCCCATTTGGTGTCAAGGATTAGTAGAAGCTATCATGAGTTTGGATGAAAAGTTAAGAGTGCCCCTCCCTGAGATGTACATGAATCATCCACCAGGGAGCCTCGATGTAGCAATTGTACCTAAGCAAGTGGCATTAATTATAAGGGATCTGGCAGCCTTCAATAAGGTATGGCCAAGAATGGAATCTTGTTTTCACTTGCTCTTGCGATGGAGAAGGATCGTGATGGATATTGGATATGAATGGCTTAGCAATTATCTTGGCCTTTTTAAGGCTTATATCCATCTGAGGGTGGGATTTAGTAATCTGGACGAGCTGGAATTCTGTACACCCAACATCTAGAAATCTAGTAGGGAAAGGTCCTCCTTCGAATTCCCTCCCCATTTTTAGTTAGAGAACCCGAATGACATTGCAGAAGTCATCATAGTTTTTTGGAATAAGTAAGGGGCACTGAGAGTCTTAATCTGTTATGGTATTTGTTAAGCTTCTCAGTCTGCCCTATTCTAATATGATGGTTGGGTCATGGTTTTTGGTCTCCTTCCTTTGCCAAGAGTTTTTGGTTGGTTTTTTGTTATATTCATAAGTTTTATAGTTCTAATAAGTTCATAAGTACCATTTTTCTTGTTCCAATTATCCCAAAAGCTATTTGTTAGCCCATAATAGGGTTTTTGGTTTGGCTGTAAATATTCTAAAATTCTATATCAAAATGTAGTTAGAGGTTGGGTTGACTAGTTGCCTTTTGATCTGAAGATGCCTTTGCATACTTGTAATTAATTGTACTAATTATATGTATGTCGATATTAATGAATAGTATGTTATACATTCGGTTTGTCTACTATGACATTTGATAGTTACAATCTTTTTTGTAATGTTTATCATGATCTCCATTACGATTTGGTTATTCTGAGAAAAGTATCTTTCTTTGATTAATTATAGTTGTTTTGGAAATCAAGAAGTAGCATTCTGATTCTTAGTTGAGTAGATTAATTATTTGCACCCAAGATTTAACAACCAATGTTAATCACAGCAAGGTGAAATATTTGAACTTAGAAGAGCACTCTATCATTAAAACCCTAATTTGGAAGGTTTGGTGTGATGTAATTCTTCTTCATTCCATTTCAATTGTTTGTTGATCAAGATTAGTGTATTGGTCTTAGGTCTTATGAGATAGTTATTTGGGGAATTGATTTAAATAGAGCTGAGGTCTTCCCTTTCGACTTAAGATTATCTCAGCTTGCTCTGTATGGACTTCTTGAACACTTTCTGCTTTGTATGTAGCTTGAGGTTTTAGTTATTTTGTTTTGGCAGCTTGGTGGGAAGAGATTAATTTATTCTATTTTTTAGAGGAAGTTGGGGTTTAGCTTTAGTCTTTGAACAGTATAGGAATTTAAACACTTGTTAGTATACTAGGAAAAGTTATGTAAGAAAGTATTGTATTCAATTACAACCCCAAAGTGTAATTATTTTCTGGAAGGCATTGCTTACTAACAATCTGATGATGACTTTATGGATTTATTAAGTAAAGAATGGTAAGATAATTATATTTAATGAGATGGATGGCTTTGTTTAAATTATTGCAGGATGTAGTAATAATAAGTCCAAAAGAAAAGGTATATTATTTTATCCCTTCTAGGTTATCTTATTTTTATATATGATCAGGTAGTTAATTTCATTGCTATTGCTGACCAATATGATTGTAAAGGTAGTAAGGCAGTGGTGAGTTTAACTTTTAGCAATGGATGGTGCATAGTGCAGTGTGTGGTATGATTCTTTGGCAACATGTCTCTGTTTGGTATAAGAATCAATAGATCATTCACATTCATTGGACTACGATCCAATTTATTGTAATAAACATTTGTAGTAATTTAACTAAGATATCCCCCTTTTATGTTATAATAATAAAGGACCATGGTCCCAGGTTAGACTGGAGGTTTTCTTCTCTGTTCTTTCCTGCTAGTGCCCATTTGAATGGAGGTACTATGATGTAGTTTAATTTTTTTTATCAATCAATATAATCAAGGTTTAGGCCATTTACTGATTTATTTAAAAAAATAAAAATAAAAACCAGTACATCTATGGTTAAAAAACAAAAGTCTATTATACATTATTTGACAATATATTTGTAATATTTTAAAGAATTGTATTTTTAACTATATCCAATTTTGGAATAACCATTGAGTGACACATTAAGTATTAATTTTATTTTTATTTTTACCAATAAACGGCCGAAGCCTTGATTAAATTATAATTAAATCAAAGTCTTACAGAAAGTCCTTCGTTCTGACAGGCACTGGTAGGGAAGAACGGGGAAAGAAATCCTCCAATCTTGCCCGGGACCACAGTCCTATATTATACATTGATAAAAGGGGCATACCCCAGTTTTTGCAATGATAAAAGGAGCATACCCCAGTAGATAATATCACAATTTCAAATTTTCAATACATACGATTTTGGGGCATACCCCTATTATTCACATTTGCTTTCGAGGCGAGTAAAATACAAATATCCTCTTATCTCCAACCTAAAAGAAAGATCTAAAGCAAAAGAATCTGCTTGTATCCATCTTTTGGCTGTCTAAATCTTTCCTATTAAACTGTAACTTTGTTTATAGGAGTACATTCCTTGCTAACCAAAATGGGATATCACTTGGTCAATACCTGTGAAACACCAATAGCTGGGAAAGCAGTAATAAAGTATTTTCCAAGATTAAGTATTAATTATTATGATGCATTGTGTATTTAATTAATTGTAGTGATGCATTAAGTAATAATTGTAGCAATTCATTACATATTAAATTATTAGTTTATGTTTACAAACTACATTTACTTTTATTTCAATGTGTACTAATTGTTTGACAATATTATGGAACAACTTTTCTTTAATTACAATTTAATGAAATGATTCACTATATAATTTCAAATTTTTCTTTAATGAATACAATTTACTTATTTTAATTATCCTCCAATTTTAATTTGATTTTGTTTAATAATTTTAAAAATATTGAACTTAAATTTTTCTTGACCTTATTACAATTAAAGTATTATAACATGATACAATTAAACAATATTATAATTAAAAATAAAAATGTCTTTCAATTGACTTTATTTGGTCTATATTTAAGTACTAAATCTAATTTTGTGTTGTACATTTAAGTATATCCTATCATTTTTTTATTTTTTTTATATTGGTGTTTGTTTAAAAATTGTAGCATACCATTTGAGCAATGGATTCCTTTGTTCTAGAGACAAATATCATTGTTATGAGTCTCGCTGCTTTAGTGACCTTAAATAATTTGTTCGAGACTGATTTAGATAAATGTGCATGAATAGTTTTAGAGTCATGCTCAAATATAATCAAAGCTTTGAAGAACACAGCATTATCAATTGATATTTTCGATGAACTATAAATAATGAAAATGACAAATGTTTCCAAAGTTGTGCTTAACACATCTACAAAAGCAAACACATTTATAGAAATGATGAAAGAAGTCTATCGTGATCATTGCTCAAATAAAGTTTGCAAAACCATCTTGATCATTGAGGAATATGTGATATACTTACATCATTATGGAGACATGTTTTGTTTATAGTTTTTTCTCATCTTTCCATTCACACTTCTAACTTCATCAAAATACTTCTACTTGGACTCATATTTCCTCTTTCATCCATGTAAGTTTTATGAACAACATAGATAAGTTATTTTCACTATTCAAGTAATGAACATATATTTTTGATTTCATCTATGTGAATTTTATGAACAACAAAATAAGTAAATAAAATTAACTCTTCAACTGATGTTTACAACTATACTTATGATGTTTTGCAAAATATTTTATCCAACTTTATTTTTCTTATATTAATGACTCCCAAAATTGTGTGTCACAATTCCTATTTCATCTATGTGAGTCTAATGAATGAATAAGAAAATAATTCTCAAGATTTAGCTATAGATTACATCTCATTGATATGTTAGATGCTACATTTTCTATAAAATACCATGTGTACATATAGTCATCAAAACTAATACTAATAAGTATAAAATTGATGCTAACTCTAAAATATTTTATTTTTTCTATTAAGTCGTGCAAAATTAATTATTTTGATGCATAATGACAAATTTTATTCCATTAATTATTAATTCTAACAATGAATTAAACTTAAAACCTAACCATAATCCTTATTCTAATTCCTAAATGTAAATATTGAACCCTAAAACTAATCTTAAATTATCAATCTAATTATAAACTTTAAACTTAATAACACTAACCATAAAAAAATCATGACCCTTATCATATCTTTCCTAAACACTAGAGCCCAATCCTAATTAAGACCACATCTCTAACCATGATCTAAAATCTAAGGTCCTAACCATAAAGCTAATAGTAACCCTAACCCTAATAGTAAACCCCAACCCCAATAGTAACCCTAACCCTAATCATAACTCTATCCATAACCCTAACCACTAATATTAACTATATATATCTTATTTAAAACCTAATCCTAAGCATAACCATACCAAAGATTCCTAATATTATATCGTAACCATAATCCTAACTTTAACTTTAACTCTAAAGCTAACCATCACACTAGCCATAACTTAAACATTAAACTACAACAATAATCCTAATAGAAAACCCTAAGTTCCAATCCTAAGCAAATTCATAACCATAATTGCACTCCTAAATCTCAAACCCTCAATCATAATATATATCCTAAATCCTTTTCATAACATTAAACCTAATTATAACCCTAACCCTAATCAAAACCCTTATCATTGCCCTAATCCTAATTGTAAGTCTACTTCTTGATCAAAACCCTAACACTTATCCTAATACTAACCATAATGTAAATCTTACCTCTAACCATAATTGTTACCCTAGACCATAAGACACTAATTATAATATTTAACTTTAACCTTAAATAGTAACACAAACATTTAACCCTAATTCAAAACAAGACCGTAACTCAAATCTAATCCTAACCTTGACATAAACCTAAATCTTTATCCTAGCACTAGTGATAATTATAATCCTAACCATTATCATAATACTAAACCATAAACCCTCATGTTAAACCCACGCCATAACTTTAATGATAATATCTTTCTTCAATGAATATGATTTACTTAGTGTAATTATCCTCCAATTTTAATTTGGTTTTGTTTCAAATATTAAAAAATATGAAATATAATTCTTTCTTACCTTATTATCATTAAAATAATTTAAAATAATTTAATTAAATAATTACTTTATTAATGATGTGTGGCGAGTGCTACTAGCTTTTATATATATATACAAAAAAAAAAGTCTAGAGATATCTTTTTTGAAACACCAATTTTCATAATCTCACTCAGTGCAATAAGCGTCTTAGAAAGATATCTTAATTATATATATAAAGTGCTCCAATTTTTTTTTAAACAAACTTTAAAATCTCAGCTAATATAAAAGCCTGACAACCTAAATAGAAATTGGAGGCATCCTAGGGAGGAATGTTTATCCTCCAATATAACAAAAGGATATTTATTGTAGCAGGGTTCACCAGTTGTCTCATGCCTGTAAAAACAAAATTCCTCGACTTGGAAATAAAATTTAATTTGCAACCAATATTTTTGTGAAGGTGCTACAAAATACAGCCTCGAGCTAGCTTTAAAACCTCAACATTTTTAGTTGATAGGCTTTACTTGCGTACAACTTGCTCAAATACCTATCTTACACTAAAAATAGCCATTTCGGTGGTTTTGGTATTGTTTCAATTGTTTTGGTTTTGAATTAACCATGTCTAATGTGCCTCAATTGCCATCAACTTCATTTCTATTATGTTAATTGATCTGTAAACTGATAACCGTAATAGTCATCTCAACACACAGTTTTTCTATCACTTTACTAAATTTCTATGCTATGTCGCACATTGGAGTCTAGTTACTATCATTATCTGCTACTAAATTTTACTACATCTCTTCTGTCAATTCTATTGGGCACTATTCCTACTGAACCTGTTGCTTGTTTCCCATGCTAGCTAGTACTATGGATGCCCAAACTCCATCCACTCTTGTCACTTATCAACATCTAATTAATTGTATGGCCAAGTTTGAAATGGAGAATATGTGCCTTCATGAAACCTTCCTCACTCTTTCTACATCACTGATTGATCTAAAACACCAACCATCAAATTGCATAAAAATGAGCTAATGGGTATCATTCCCCTAGAGTTTGGAAAACCTTCTAAATTGCAAAAGTTGTTTTTGTATCTAAACAATTTGTCTGGAACCATTCCAAAAATTCTATCCCACTATAAATCTTTGGTACCAAATGTAGATGCCACTGATCTTGTTTGACACCAAATTGATCCAGTTCAAATTTAACCTTCTTTTTCTTTTTTGTTAATTTTTTAAAAGCTTTCTAGAAAATGGTATTATGGTAGATAGCTTAATGGAATTACTATTGAGAATAATTGTTTACACTCACATCTTATTATGATTAATGACTAATTTGCCCATGTACTTAAGCATATCTTTCATAATTTGTTTAGGAACATACATTTTATAGTTGCATAATGTATGTTTTCATCATTTTTATTATTATTGAAATTTTAAATGGTTCATTACATTTTCATTTAGGAAATGTTAGCCCATACTTTTAATCTATGCCCAAGGTTTAATATTTTTATTAAATTATTTGTTGTATATTTTAAATTTAATTTATTGTATTAATTATATATATATATATATATATATTATTGAGTATGTGTGTTGTTAGGCAAGAGCTTACAACACAATGGTAAATTATGAGCCTCGTATTTGTGAGGTCTTGGGTTCGATCCTACTCGAGTTTAATAAACAATAATTAATCACAACACATAATAAATAAATAATCTTGGCGTTGGCCTCTTACCAATAAAAAAAATAAGGTATGTGAATTGTTATTTTAATTTATACAAATATCAAATTATATAAAAAATAATATTAAAAAAATATCTCAAGAGAATTTCTATTCTTTTTGTATTTTTTTAATCTATGTTTTCAATATAAAAGCAGCCAAAACTTTTTTAATCTATGTTATTTTCATAGTCTATTTGTGTTCTTTTGATTCAGTAGTTATTTATAATTTTCATGATTCTTTCTCCTTTTAATAATTTTTTATTAAGATATGTCAATATTTCATCTTGTAGTTGTTTATATTATATCTCTCTTATTTACGCCAAGAGGCATAACCTACCGTGGCAGAATGGGGGAATGAAGTGGCGTGACCATGTTAATGTTAACTTTTTCAGTTTGAAAATTTAAGGCCGACTACTAACTTTTTAATATTGAAAATTTAAGTCTTATGTATCGTCGCATACCGTAAAATTAATGATATAAATATAGAGTATACATTTAAGAAAATACACATTTCAATATTGGAGTGACAGTATAAATATACAGTGCATAAAAAATACAAAAAAGGTAATTGACCGAGCTAATTCAACATTGCCACCCTTATTTCCACATTGCTTAGTTCTTCACCCTTAAGAGGGAGCTGATTTAACTTGAGAACAAGTTTGATCTCTGCAATCATGAGGGACCCTTATTTCCACATTGCTCGGTTCTTCACCCATGCCATGTCCTATATTCAATTGTTCTTCTAAATTTTGAATGCCCATTCTCTACAATTGGCTTGGATACCATGATGTACTCTTCTGTGATGTCTTCCACAAACATTGTTTTCAATGTCAAGTGGTATTGAAAGAGTGAAAATCATGCTCGTGCATCATTGAAAATTAAAACATTATTCTTGTCTCATCCTTTTTGCACTTTCAGATGCACCAAAACTTTTACCTCGTGATATCGCAATATTGCATCGTCTCAAATTTTCTCTCACAATTGTACAAATTTAGGTTTAGGGTTTTCCTGATACCCCTTCTTACTAGATGCATTTGATAATTTGAAGTGGTAAAGAATAACATCACAGGTTAGTGATACCAATCTGATACCAATCAAGACCTTCAATAATTTATTATATTGTTTTCCAATTACAAACTGAATGTATATTTTCTTTCATATTTCTCCATCTCTCCATGAAACCTGAATATCCCATACACCTGGTTATGAACCCTTATAGGTGTTCCTAACTCATCAAGTGTTACATCTATCTGAGCGCACCTTATGAAAGGTCAATGCCAGCGTGTCTAATATTATAGTCAAAAGCACTCTTTTCTTTATATCATTTTTTCTAAAGACTTATTGGAGCCTTTATTTTTGTTTTGAAAGCCTGTAGGTTATTGAGTAGAGGACAACAAAGCTAGCATGTGAAATATAATCGATTTTCTGATTGGGATCTGAGTAATCTATAAATAAATGAGATTGTCATATGATTGACCGTATTGAGCTATTTTTAGTATATAGATAAATTTGTATATCCTCCCAACCGATCTGATTGGGATATACAAAATAATTTATAAATTTCTTAATATCTAGAACTAATAGTTCAATGTGATGCTTAAATTCAATTTCTAAGTTTTTTTAGAATAACATATCCATAACTCCTTATTGTCTATCACACCTCTATGAAAATATCATTTTTACATTCTATGTTGGATATAGATTTTGTATGCTTTTATGCAATCCTTCCTAATGCGTTTAAATGATCCTTATGTTTTACTTCCATATTTCTTTGTTAACTTCAAGAGATATTTCTTTCTTCAAGTTAAAAACAAATTGTGCTTATAATTATATGTGAATAAGAAATATATGAAGCTTGTCAAAAGCATTGACCTACAATAAAATAGGCTTCCTTTTATACATTGTAAATGAATTTTTATAGATTTTTTTAACTATATAATTTGAATATTCATGTCATTTTATATTTTATGTTAATGAAATATTCTAATATAACTAAGTATTGATAGATGGTATATTTTTTGCAAAGTAAAGTTCTTTCAACAATTTCTTTCATCTTTGTGTATATATTTTTATAAATTTCATTTCATTTTATTTTTATTTACATATATTTTACGTATTCTTCATTATTACTTATTTACTACAAACATTAATACACTTATTTGTTCATCTCCCACTTTAATACTTGTACTAGCTCGGCCTTGGTCAATCCTAGAATGCCTCATCCAAGACTAAATTTTGAGAATGAAGAGCAGTGAAGACAGTATCAAACAGAATATGCTCAAAATTATATGAGACAATGATGTAAACAAAGGAATAATGCTCAAAGAGAGGAAGCTACAAGTCCTACAAATGAAGAGCAACAAATACAACATAGAGAATATGCGTGAAAATATATGAGACAACAACGTGAACAAATGACTAATGCAGAAAGAGAAGAAGAAAGAAATCATCAAAACCCACTTGATAGAGAAAGACATGTCAAGCACAGGGCAATTATGACAGTGGAAGAGATTGAAGAAGAAATGAGACAACATGCAGATAAGACGAGAGCACATCATACACAAACATCTCAAGATAATCAAAATATAGTGAGAAGACAAACAAAAAGAGCTATGAGCCTAAACGAGTTGAATGAAAGAGAAATACAACAAATACAACTATGTAAACATGACTCATATCAAGGACAAGCTCAATCTCATGAAAATGGTGGGTTTAGTTCCAATGGGATGAATTCTATGACAATAGATCATGTTCTACAAACACCAACTGATCGAGTAGAGGATCTTATGAATGTTGATTTAGGCAATTATAATTTACAATAGGAGTTCACATCACAAATAAGAAGACAAAGAAAATTGAAAGGGACACAAAACAGAATGGATAGGGGGAACAATCAATACTATTCAAAATAACATGATTGACTTGAGGACATTACAAATAATGTTTTGAAATGGACTAGATAAACTTGTTATGCCAAGTATGTGCTACATTTGTCAAGAAAGTTATCTTTCAATGAAGGTTGCATGGGTCCCTGAAGGCCCTATTTGTCATTGATGTTGACAAGAAAAGAATGAACATCAATTTTCAGCATCAAACAACATGGATCCTAGTCCACAACCATTAAAACTTTATAATCTAACACAAATAGAAGAAATGTTGATAGCATGTATCAACCCCATTCTTCAAGTTACACATGCAACTAGAGGTCAATTTAAATATAAATGGCATTTCCCCAAGAAGTAAGAGAAATAGCCAAAATCTTACCACATTGCATAAAAGATTTACCTATTATCATTGTTCGCAAGAAGGATCAATGTGGAACAAGTTATAATTTTATAGTCAATAAAGAGAGGATTTACAGAGCACTTCAATTTAAAATAAATCATGATAAGTTCTATAAAGATGTTCAAATTGATGAAAATGCACTTAGTGAGCTTACATCCAATTCAAAGAATAACATCTTTGATTAGCTAAACTCAGTTCATATGGAATTTGATTCGGATGCAAATGAATATGTATTTGCAGGTCAATAATGGAGATGGATCAAGGAAATATTATCAATCATACTATATCAATGGCCTCTAAACAACCAAATGCATGAAGAGAGATGGAACTAATTCATGCATGGATAAATAACCCAAATGTAGATCCTGGATCACTAATTGATTGGCTAGAAATTAGAACATCTCCAATGAATGAGTATGTCATAGAAGGATTACTTGGTATGGCTTTTCCAACACTATTTCTGGATGGATGATGGGATTGGATTGAACCAAGATTGAGAAGAGTCTATCTTCATGAATTTATTAAGCATTTACTTTGATATAGAGATCATCACTTTGGACGACACCCATGATTTAGGTATTATATGATGAATATGATCATGTGACATCATGCACAAAATTCATTAGTTGTATTTTCCAAAAAGAGCTTGCAAGATATGCCAATCAAAATCAATGAGTTACAAGAACATATAGAAAATGTCCCTCACTCACATCTAGCCGATTGCTTGATGCATTTTGGTCCAACTCTAAGGGATACAAGGTCTTGTTAGGCACAGTTTCGAGCTGAATTAAGTGATCTCTTGCATCAAATTGGAACACCAACAATTTTCTTTGCTTTGAGTGCAACTAATATGTATTGGCCTGACTTACATGCATTAATGCCAAGAATAGAACCATCTAATCCACAAGAAGCACAAAAATGGCGACGAAACAATATTAATGACTACCCACATATTGTTGCATATTATATGCATCTAAGATATACAATGTTTTGAAAGGAAGTACTACTAAAGGGAATGAAAGTAAAATAATTTTGGTTAAGATATGAATGGCAACACAGAGGATCACCACATGTGCATGGATTCATATGGTTAGAGGGAGCACCTAACATAGACAACCTTAATTGGAGAAATCATGATGAAGTCAAGATAGTTCAAAAATATTTTGATTCTATTATACATGCATAGAATCCAGGGGAGATCGACATCAACAAAACATATAGGTATGATGCCAATTCTTCTATAGGTATTCAACATATATTACGCTTATTTTTTTATTTTACTTAATAAAATATGTTATATCTTGAATAATAGGTCCTACAAAATTTTACACAACATCCATGCCTTCAAAATACACAACAACTAAACCAAGTAGACTTCAAATGTGATTATGAAGAGTTGCTCAATTATGTTCAATGCCATACAATATGCAAAGAGGGTGCTTGCCTTCATAACAAAAGAGGGAAAATGGTTTGTAGGTAAGATAATTATATAGATTCTTTTTTTTTTTTACTAAGAAATGAAAAAATAGTGTACAAGCTAATAGTTTTCTTTATTTTTTAGGTACAATGCACCATGGCCATTACATCTAGATGGATCAAGATCATTCAAAGATCCAACAACAAGAGATAAAGTATATGAACCAGCAAGAAATGATGATCGAGTAAACACACATAATCGTACCATACTTCAGTTATGAAGAGCAAATGTAGATTGGCAACTTGTTCTTTCAAGACATGTTGTAATGAAGTATATTGCGAAGTATGCAGCAAAAGCAGAAAAGAGTTCTGAGACATATCATCAAATGTTGGTAAGACTTGCAAATATTGAAAATCCAAATGAAGCAAAATCAAAGGAATACAACAGACTACTAACTGAAACCTTGATTGAAAGAGACATTGGTGCACAAGAAACATGTCATATGCTATTAGAGTTGCCATTAGTATAAAGTAGTAGAGTATTTGTTATATTAAATGTTTCAAGAGAGGTGTTCAAGCCAGTGATAAAGAATGAAGAAAATGATGATGAAGCTGACCTAAAACTTTTCATTGAAGGATATATGGATAGACCATATGCAATGGAAAGTGTCACACTAATAGATGCAGCTAGATCTTGGACTTATAACTCTAGAAGAAAATGAGATAATAAATGGTAAGCAAGGACAATGGCAGCTATTATGAGAGTGTTTCCAAGATTTACAAATATTCCTTCATGAAACTCACAAAAATGGGTTGATTTTTGTTGGTCAGAGTTATTATTATACAAACCATTTCATAATATACAAAGAGATATTGGAATAGATGATACTACAATTGTATATAATTGGGAGTCCCTTAATTATAATCCATGGCATGTGGATAGGCAGACTATTGAAATTGAATCTGAAAATAATGTTGAAACTAATGATGATTCTAAAGATGAAAATGAATTACCAAATAATCAAAATATAATTGAGCATGGGTGGGAGATAATATCAAGACTACATCGTGGGCAAATGATGGATCTAACAGAAATAGATATGCTAGGAAGAAGAGATATCGACAGACAAAATCCATGGAGTGCAGAATATCAAGGAGAAGAATACACAAATAATGCAATACATTTTATCAATGTTATGAAACAAAATGATTTACTTATACGTGAAGATATGATGATGAGTATATCATACGAAACTCTTTAGGTGCTAAGAAAAAGAAAGCACTTGATATTATTATGACACATTATAATCAAGGTGAACATGTCATGCCATTATGTATGATAATTCAAGGAATAGCTGGAATAGGGAAATCATATCTAATTCAAGTCATTCGTCAAGCTCTTTATGATGCATCAACACCACAATGTTCTCCCCTATTATTATTAGCACCAACTAGAATTGCAGCTTTTAACATTGGCACATCAACAATTCATTCAACTCTAAGAATTCCTCTTATAGATTTTTGTGACTTACAAGGCACAAGGCTCACAACATTACAATAAGAAATCTAACATATTAGGTACATATTAATTGATGAAATGAATTTTATTGGTCAAAATTTGTTACAAAATATAGATTCAATATTACGTCAAGCTTTTCCAGAATATTCAAACATGAATTTTGGAGGAAGATTGATTATTTTAGTAGGAGATTTGTGACAACTACCTCATGTTAGTGACAAACCACCTTATGATAATAATGTTCGTGCAAAGTTATTATGGGAAAAGGTTAAGATTGTTGTTACTTTGGACGAAGTGTACGAGAAGGTGAAAGTGAAGACCAACAAAGGTTTCGCCAATTACTCACTAATATACGAGATGCAATTCCAACTATTGATAATTGGAAATTATTAATGACAAGGATAGATGTTTCATTACACCAAAACATTAAGGAGGAATTTGATAGTAATATTCATCTATTTGCAACAAATGATAATGTTCATAACCATAATAGAAAGAAATTACATTCACTAAAAAAACTAGTTGCCTATAGTATTGCATCAAAAGAAGGAAGTACTAATCCAGGGGGAGGTGAAAATGATGAACTAGATATTGAATTATTACTTGCTAAGGATGCAAGGGTCATGTTAACATCTAATTTATGGATTGAAGCAGGACTTGTCAATGGAGCTCTAGGATACATTCAAAATATCATATAGAAACCTGGAAATGCCCCACTAGATTCACCAACATATGTTATGGTTGAATTTGACAATTACTCTAGAATGTCATTTGAAGATGAAACTCCAAAATTAATTCCCACTTCTCCAATACAAAGAGGTTGCACACATCAATTGCCCTTACGTTTGGCTTGGGCATTAACTATCCATAAATCATAGGGATTAACACTTTGTAAGGCAATGGTTGACATTGGACCAAGAGAAAGGACATGACTAACATTTGTTGCTATATCACAAATTAAGTCTTTGGATGGACTTCGAATTTCACCACCATTTTCTTATGATCGTTATGAAAATATGAAGATAGGGAAGCAAGTTGTGAAAAGGAAAGCAGAGGAGGAATGACTCAAATCTCTGGAAGGAGATTAATTGTATGCATTATATATACTATATTTCAATATCTATAAAACATAATGGATATGATAAGCATCATGCTTTAAAAAGAATAATTCAGATTAAAAATTTAATAGATTTTAGTTTTATATGTTGCATTGTGGATGCTACTAGCTTAGATATCTTTATACATCTATCTAAAACATGCCAAGAGATATCAAGCTCGAGGTGCCTATTTTGTTTCAATAATATCTTTATTGAAATAGGCGCCATGAGCTTGATATCTCTCGGCCTGTTTCAGATAGATGTATAAAGATATCTAAGCTAGTATTTATTTTCTCTCACTCTATCTTAATATCTATTTATATTCATAGATTGTCTAAAAATATCTTTCTTGGTTGGTTTTAATATCTTTTAAGTAGTGTTCTTATATTTCTCGTAATTATTAAAAGAGCTGCAAAGTAAAACATGTAATGACAAGCATAGTGACAAGTGTATTATAAATCAAATAAAAATAAAAATATGAAGTAAAGTTAATAATTATAATATACCCTATAAAAAAATTCTTACTTTATCTTTTTAAATATTTCTCCTTTACAAAATTGACTTTACCCTATATACAAGTATCTCCTTTTTAGAAATAATATTAACTATATTAATCTTTTAACTTACTTTTCTACAACATTCTTAGATTTTGATCTCACCTTATATTTTGAGGTAAAATATTTTACCAACCTATGTCTTCTTTTTTCTTTTGGTTTGCACATTATTTTTAAAAAATAGTAAAACAATATTAAAATGTCTTATGTTGTTATTTTGTTGTACATTTTATATTTGAATTTGAATTTATATAGAACAAGAGCTCTAGTCGAGCTAGAGTCCCTGCCTTTTGTCTAAAATATAAGATAGATTTGTTCAATGATCATAGGATAGTGGTAACAAAAGTTATGAAATTATTTAGTGTAAGTGTTATAAATTGACAATAGCATAACAATTGAATGCAATATAGCTAATGATGGTACAAACTTGCATAATCTAACATTGTTGTTCATATTTCATACATAAATTCTATCATAATTATAATTACATACATTGAGGTTATCATTGCTTTGTTGTTATCTCAATTATATGGAGCTTACTAGCCTAGAGTTTGAGTTTGAGGTGAAAAGTGCAATCATTATGGTGTCTGCCTACTTCATACCAAAGGAAGATGACTAGAGACAAGATGCAACAATATCCTATGGTGTTGTGCTTTAGAAAGTAATTCTCAATAAGGGAGACATTGATGTTTAAGCCACAATTTCATATCGACTTGTCTTAAATAGGGCACAAAGGTTTCAGTAGAAGAGGGAACAACACTTGAACAATTTGAAAATCAAATTTCATGAAAACATTTTGCATTGGACTATACAATTTGCCTTTCAAATAGTTGGTAAAGAAATCTTGAAGAGAAAAACAAAAATAATGATATTACTTGATTATTTTTTGTTGTGGTAATGTTTGCTACAAATATATGTTCTATTTCACATTTTCTTCATGGTATTTTTTTCCAAATTTATATTTCAAATATTTTAAAATTAAAATGAATTTTTCATATTTCAATGTCTTTCATTTATTTTTTAAAAGGTTTAAGTCAAGATTAATTATTATTATGTGTTGTGATTAATTAGTAGTATTATTTATTAAACTTAAGTAGAATTGAACGACCTCCCGGATAAAAGGCTCATAATATATTGTTGTGTTGTAGGCTCTTGCCTATGTTTCTCATTTATTGATTTATAGGTTTTGTTTTTATTTAGTTTATGAAATCTTATCATTGTTGGAAATTTTTGAAAAAATTATATTTAGGTATTGTTTCTTAAATTTTATCATAATAATTTTAAATTTAAACATAATTATGACCTAATTTAAAAGTTATTTTAAATTATTTTTTCTATTTTAGGTGGGGTTTAGTATTAAAGTGAAAATTTGAGCAACAATTTTCAAATTTTAATTTAATTATTATAAAGAAACATGAAATCAATATTTGAGAATTTACAAATTATTATGGAAATGTAGAGTTAAAGATTAGTAATTTAGATTTTAGAGTCTTATTATTAATATTTTTAGTTTAAAATCAATAATAAATAATGTAAATTATATAGTTATTTTCTAATGTTCTACTTTTCAATAATAATAATTATTATCATATTCAATTATAAATCACATTTATTTACAAATTAAATATTAAAAAAATATTTTAAATTTGTACTATGAGAAAGTGCACTTTTATATTTTTATTATGTTTGTTTAATTTGTACTATTCTTCAGTTTTTTTTATGTCTAATTCAATTAACTATGTTATATACATTCTTCATGTTAATTTGATCTCTTCACTAATTTTTACAAAAATATAAGTCTTATATTCTATTTTACATTACAATTCCATTTTGTGTTGTAATAAAGGGTCTGTTTGGTTCGTGGAATTTAAAAAACCCGAATTTCTACAAACCTTGGTTTAGCCAAATCAAGGTTTTGTATATCTTAATTCCGATTTTTGAGATTTTACTGAAATTGTTTGTTTCACTCGGAAGATGCATGTGAAGACACATTTTTATGCGTAAGCTTGGAGTTGAAGGCAAATTTCAAACAGTAGTCCAATCTATTGTTTTTACACTCCTTAAAAAACAAAACCAAATTTTCAAATCCAAATTTTGTAAAAGCCAATTCCTGTCATCTTCCAGGAACAATGATCAAAATATTGACGATTTTTCATCAAAATTTGTTTTAGAAATTTTTACTTCAATAAATAACCTTCTGAAACTTCTCTTGGTTTTCGGGCTTGCCCCATATAATTGGAACCCGTAAACGCATGACTGCAGGGCTGGAGAAATGTTTGGCATTCGTTGACAGCGAGAGCTACAGAAGCTAAGACCTATTCACATATGACCTGCTGCTGTTGTTTTCAGCCGGATACGATGTAGACAGGGGAATAAGCATTTGAATGATGCAAAATGATTCACACTTAGTAGCATTAGAGAAATCCCTTAATTTTATTATCATAGATTTCATGCCTTCCCCATTGTCTGTATTCTATCCAACCGCTTTATCATGGTTTCGATGGATTGGAATTTCAGAGCTAAGCTATGGAATGCCTAATGTCAAGACGGCTTGAACATGACCCAAATCATTATGCTAGTGGACTGCAGGCATGCATTCTAATTTTTAGGGGTGGGAAAGGTTCATATTGACTAGGTCCAGGAGTTGATATTATATTTCCAATCCACCTTATAGTCAGGGTAACATGCACTGGATCTTGAGTCCACCTGTAATAGAGTGGTGCTATGAAGAAGGCTTGCAAAAATTATTTTTTGGAAGTGAAATGGTTTATGGGATTTGAATTTTGAGTTCCCCTAGACCCCAACCTTAGATCTTAACATCAATCTTGCCTACCATTTATACTATACTTGGTTTGTCAGGAGCACCTGCCAAATCCCAACCAGTTAGGGCCAGCTTGCGTGTGTCTCAAAATACAATGTCTGCACACTCCTTTGCCAAAACCAATATAGTTGTTGTCAATGGTGGACATGCAAATTGAAGAGAATGGCACTAGAAAAACAACCAAATTTCCATCCATTATCCAACAGATGGGCGATTTTTTATAAAAAACGTCAATAATCCCAAAATGGAAATGTTGAGTTATTTATTTATATGAATCATTTCAGCTTAACCAGATTACCACAACTCCTATACCTCGCACCATATTTCTGCAATAAACTTCATTGACATAAATCTTTGGCCACCGACTGCCACTGCAAACATAAATGCTTTCAACTTTTGCCTATATGTTCACCGTCCTTCTGGTAAGTGCATTTAATTCCTATTTATCCTTTTATTGTCCACCTATTAAATGTAAAATGCTTCTTCACCTATAGCTATCCTTCGATCACATTTTTCTAATTTTAATTTCATTTATAAATACCCCAAACCCTAGGAAAATAGCTAGTGGCCAATCACAAAATTTGAAATGTTGGATGAAAAATAATTATTAAATATTGCAGCGAAAACCTTAGGAACATAAGTTCCCTACCTTATATAAGGCAGGGATTAATAAATGATTTTAATCAATTAAATTTATCCATCAAAATAATTATTAAATATTGCAGCGAAAACCTTAGGAACATAAGTTCCCTACCTTATATAAGGCAGGGATTATTAAATGATTTTAATCAATTAAATATTTTCTTGTTGCTATATGACCAATTTGAAGCTCCATAATTTTAAAACTAATCAAATGATTATGATATTAATATTTATTGTAAAATGATCCTCAATATTAACATACACTTTGTCATATGCTCTTTTTCAATTCAAATAATATTTAATATTTAATTATTTAGTCGATAGGCTATTTGTAGGAGTTTTGTTCCCTGAAATTCAATTTTTGACAGAAAAGTTGTTAGTTGGCCAAAAAAGTTGTCAGTTTGGCTGGAAAATTGTAAATCCTTCCTGTTAATTATTTGCCAGCCAGTTTCTCACTCCTCATTTAACTCTTGTTTTGATATTTATTAGTTGTTATCTCCACTTTTAACTATTATTTTTCTTTTTCTTTTTTTCTTTTTTAAATTATGATCTCCACATTAGCTAATGTTGTGATATCTATTTATTTAAACTTTTGATTTTTAAAATTGATTTAGATTTTAGTTGTTAAATTATTTTTTATATTAGTTTAGTTTTTTCTTTAAATATTATTTTTTAGTTTCTATAATTTATTTAATCAATAGAATTTTTTTTGGAGACATCGTTATTTTTTCATATTATTATTTTTATTTCTCTTATTATTTTTTCATAATAGATTTTTTGATGGTTTTTTAATTTTATTTTTTCATATTTGATAAATTGAATTTAAATAAATAATATTTATTAATCTATTTAAAAGAGTTTAGTAAATATTATGTTATTTAAACTGAAAATATTAATAATTGATATTTCACAATATTTTTGTGTTGATTTACTGAAGGAGCAAATTGATGCAAGCAAATTTTGAAATGATCGGAGTTAATATGCAATGTCTGGCAGAGGCTGCTGACATCATCCTTACCTTGGGTGTTGTTGGCATCACTGGGGTGACTGGTGTTGGAGGCAATTTCAACAACGACTTGGCGGATAAGGACGTCTCCAAGTGTGATCTTCCCAATTCCCCTAACCCTAATATTAATGCTTCCCTTAATATTTCAGCAAGTTCAATACCTTTGCAATTTAATTCCCTTGCGATTTCATCTCCCCTCACTTCGAATGACAATATTAACAATGTTTCAGGTACCATTAAACCTAACATTGTTCCTGGTAGTAAGCTGAAATCATTCCTGGAAGTTGTCGTAAGTTTGGCTCTTGCGATTAGCTCTAGTGCTCATTTACCATTTCTACCCACAATGAAAACTCGCTAGTAGGTAAGCAATTTGGGAACCTTTCTTCATTTGATGTTTCTCCAAACCTTTAAATATTGCTTGAGATATTAAAGGAGAAGGATAGACTATGGAACTTTATGATTTTCTTTTCAATAATTGAAATAGATAAGGTGCCACCTAAGAAATTCCTAGATGACTAGTTCCACAACTTCTAGAATCTGAAACTTGGTTTCCACATTTCTTTTTGTCACTAGATTCATATGGGTTTGTTTGTAATTTTTTTTAATAATCATGAAGTTCAATCTTCAGTGCTTAAAAAGGAATACTAGTCGATTGGCAATACCACTTTTTGAGCCTTGGCATGGACTCCTGATGCCAAACTAGATGAAGTTGTTACCCTTTCAACCCCCAGATGGATCCTTATAAAAAAAATACCTCCTTTTCTATGGCAATTTTTGCCGCAACTCCTTGAACCCATTGGCAAATTTGTTCATATGGACGATTTTGTCCAACTGTTTCTCCACTTAGATGCCATAGTTCTTATATTGCTTAAACTGGGTAATGATCTACCTAAGGAACTAAATTTTTTTATCACCAATGAAGTTTTTTCTTGTCTTATTGAGACTTTGGGAGGGCTAAATGCTTGTTTTCTTTGCAGGAAAGAGGGGCATCTTAGGAAAGGCTGCCCCATTATCAAGAATAAAACCCCTAAATCTCGTAACCCTACAACTTCCCCTGCATCTACACCTTTGGTTCCCTCTTCCTCTACTGAAACTTATCTGATGCCCTCACCTAGTGTTCTTACTCAATCGACGACTCCTTCATTTATCTTACAAAAGCTCCTATGAATACTATTGAGGATACTGATGGTTTTCAAACTGTTATAAAAAAGAGAAAAAATCGCATAAATAAGCATAATGTTGCCTTTCCTACCCTTGTTTTCCCCCCTCCCCCCGCCATAGTTTCGGAGCCTAAAGCTCATGAGGCTGTTAATACCCCTTCTCACCCATCTCCCACTATCACCTTCAAAGCCCCCTCTTAGATTTCTTCAATAGGTTTGAAGCTTCCGATTAAAAATTCAAAGAAATTACTGATGACTTTATTGTGCAAGTCATCCCAGCGACCCCAACAGCTGCTACCTCCCCGATTTTGGAGTTGGATATCAACTCTCCTTCTCTTTTTAACAATGAGGATATCCTTATGACAAAAAGGAGAGGGAGACCTCTTGGATCCAAAAACAAAAATATGAACACCAAAAAGCATAGTCCTACGGACCCTAGGGGAAACACTCCTATGGAGGATATTGTGGGCTCTAGGCTTCTAACTCAAAAAATGTTTCCTAATGAATTGTTTACCTTAGAATATTAGAGGACTGGAGTAACCTGATAGAAAATTTGTGATTAAAAGTTTTCTTAACATTATTAATTGTATTGATATGGTTATGTTGCAAGAAATTAAATCTATTGGATTCACTCTTGAATCCAATCTTAATTTTCTTTGGAAAGATGCCATTAAGTTCTCCATTAATCATCCTTAGGGTAGAGGGGGCATCGCTATTTTGGTCAACCGAAAATGGGGTCCCAAGATTAAGAGTTTGGTATTTGCCCTTGTAACAAGGCTATCTGGTTAATTTTAGCCTATAATAACCCTGAATTTGGTATATGCTCCCTATATGCTGCTGATGATTACATTGAAAGAGAAAACTTTTGGTCTTGGCTTACTTCGTTCTCAAACATCCCCTGGATGTTTGGAGGTGATTTTAACATGATTGAGGCCTAAGAGGATAAGTTAGGGGGTCTTCCCTCTTCTTGGAAAGAGCAAGAAAAACTCGCTTGGAATATTTTTAAACAATCTAAATGTCTTTTTGATCCTTTAAGTAAGAATAAGAATGTCAATTCTGGGATTTGGCACACCTGGTGCAATTTTTAGAAGGGTCAGTCTAGAATTTATTCTAGATTGGATCATTTTTACCTTAACATAAATTTATTTTCGATGCTTCCTGATAAGCATAACAATTTGGTGCTTGTCTCTCCTAACACTCTTTCAGATCACCACCCTATCTTTATCTTGGTCAAATTTAGCTACTCCATGGTCCTTAGCAGGCATATTAGGTCTATATTCATTCTTAATATTAGTCTTCTTGATGATGAATATATCCTTGCTATAGGCATATTAGGCCTAAATTCATTCTTAATATTAGTCTTCTTAATGATGAAGATATCCTTGCTGTCATCTCCATTATTAAACTTATCAATTAGTCTCATTATCCCTCCATTTCACATAATAAAAGATGGAACATGAATGTCTCTACTTGGCAAAATTTGCTTAGAACTGTTGGTCAAAAGAAAGCCAAGGATTTCATACGTAAATAGTCTTGGCTTGCCACTAATCCTAAAGCTGTTATTCAAGACAATCCTGATGATCCCTCCCTTATCCAAAACCTTGCCTATGCTAAAAGTGCTCTCAGAAGTCATCAACGCCATAAAGCTCTTGGAGCTAGAATTTGATCCAGAGCTCACTAATTACAATTCAGAGACAGAGGAAGTAAATTCTTCTTTAATTTTATCAAGCAGAAGTAGGCCAGTGAAACCATTGAAAAATTATATATTGATAATCAAGAGACTACAAATATTGAAATTATTAAGAGGGAATTTGTTCATTTTTATGAGAATCTGTTTACTTAAGAAGACTCTCGCGAAGCTAGTTCCCTTAGGGATCAACGCAGGAATTCTATCCCCAAGAGGATTTTGAATAATGGTGCCTCCCTTCTTAGCCAACCTATATCTCTAGAAGAGATTGAAAGGTCCATCACTTCCCTTAATAATGATAAAGCTCCTAGCCCTGACGGTTTGCCGGTGGAGTTTAATAAGGCTAACAACAAATGGATTTGCAAGGACTTGCTTAATATATACAATGAGGATATTAACATTGGCTCTCTGGGTAGATCCATTAATACAGGCATTATCAAGCTTGTTCCTAAGGATGGGGACAAAACCCTTATCAAGATTTAGAGACCCATTACTCTTTTGAATGTTTCGTATAAAATTCTTGCTAAGACTTTGTCTCATAAACTTGAAACATCCTCCCTAAGTTTGTTTGTCCTACCCAAATTGGTTTTGTTAAGGGTAGATACATTTTGGAGAATTTGATTGCTAGTTAGGAAGCTCTTGATTGGGCCAAGCACTCCAATCAAAATGTCTCTATGCTCTTAGTGGACTTTGAAAAGACTTATGATAGAGTGAAGTGGAGTTTTATCACTATGATTCTTGAGGCTTTTGGTTTCCTGCCTTCCTTTTGTAAAATTGTTTAAATTCTTCTTAAAGATGCTCATGCCTAGGTTGACATCAACGGTTCACTCTCTGACTCCTTTCCCCTAGGTAGATCCATTAGACAAGGTTGTCCACTTGCTGGTGCCCTCTTTGTGATTGCTTTTGATGCTCTCTTTTACATTCTTAGGGATAATTCTCTATCCCATGCGGTCAAAGGTATCAACCTCCCTGATAATAAGGAAATTATTAACTATCAATTTGCTGATGATACTTCTTTATTTCATGAAGCTTCGAAAGCTAAGTTTGAAGCCATGATCAATAAACTTAATTTCTTTTGTAAAATTTTGGGAACTCGTTTATCTCAGTCTAAATCTATTTGTCTTGGATGGAAAGATCTACCTCCGGACTGGTTTGATAAATTTGGGTTCCAATGGGGAGGCCCCTGTAAAATTGTTAAATACTTGCATATTCCTTTCTCCATAGAGCCTTCTTTGAAAGAAATGTGGAGCTGGGTCAAGGAAAAAATCTATAATAAACTTAATAAATGGCACAATAGATCTCTATCTCTTGCTGATAGAATCCAAGTGTGCCAGAAAATTCTTTCTTCATATAATATTTATTATGCTTTTGCTTGGATGTTCAATGATAACTAGGTATTGGAAATTCAAAAAGCCATCCGCAATTACCTTTGGTTTGATGGGAAAGGGAACAAAAAGATTCATTCAGTTAAATGGGAGTGGTGCTATGTTGACAAACTCCTTGGGGGATTAGGGCTTAAGGACCTCAAACTTAGTGGTCTTGCTTTGGCCTCCAAATGGATCTTTCATGCCTTGGAGGGAGATGATCCATGGAAAATTCTAATTAGAAATAGTATTGAAAGGGGTTACCCCAAGAAAGCCAAATTTAGGAAAAATCTTCCTTTAAGTGATCTAATTTGTGGTGATTTTCCTACCATGGTTCAAGGTTCGATTATATTCAAGTCCATTTGGAAAGCTTGGAACCATGTTAGGCAATTCATTAAGAACAAAATTTTCATGATGACAAGACTCTCCATGGCGAAAGATCCATTTGGTGGAACCTTAAGCTAGGTAATAAACCCCTTTCTCTTACCCAAGGATGCTCTGCCAAGCACTAGGCCACTTGTAGGATCAAACAATTTATTGATATTTTTGAAAATGATAAACTTATCCTATAGGAGGAGTTAAATAGTAAATTTAACCTACCTAACTCTCAGAAGAAAACCTATAATATGATTATCAAAGCTAGTAAGGACATTCCCACTAATTTCCATGTTAATTCCAATAGTTATCTAAAAATTAAATGGTTGGATGGGACCATCATCACCAACCTGAAAGCTAAGAATATTTATTCTGTTATTAATTATAGTGAATCTATTATCAATCACGTTAATAAAATATGGTACACTGATCTGGATGTTTCCTCCTAGAAGAAATTATTTGATAAGCTATGGAAAAGTTCAACTAATCCTAAAATTAAATGTTTTAAATGGCTTCTTATTTTGGATAAGCTTCCTATTAGGAACAATTTCTTTGATATTAATTATTGCAACATTTGCAGAACCCCATAAATAGGAAGACATATATTCTTTGATTGCAGCTTTGCTAAAGAGGTTTGGTTGATGTTTGGTATCTCTATCCCTTCTAATTTCAACATTTTTAAAATTATTACTGGTTTTATTATGAATGCTAAAAAGGATACTAACATGTTTTGGAACATTCTCTCATCTAACATTTTGTGGCAAATTTGGAAATGCAGAAATGAGGAAAGGTTTCAAAACATTCCTAGATTGCTTACTGAGTCTTTTTGAAGTCTCACCCATTTTAAAATTTTCTCACAGGTTCAAAATACTATGAAAGTTCACAAAGCTAAATTCAAAAGACTCCTTAAAGATGGTCACACCACTTTTTTCGCCAATGAGGTGAAGAATGGCTACTTCTAGAAACTCCACATGGACAACATTAAGACTTTCAATTACACTATTAACCTTCTCAGCAAGGAAATCAGAAGAAATAACCATGGTACTACTAGGGAAATGATCTATATGCTTAAACAGATTTAGGAACAGAAAAACATAGTCTAGATGGAAGGCTCTTTGGGCTGGACTGCCTGGGTTGATACTTTTGAAGATGTGCTCCACTAGGTGTTGGAATTGTCTCTCTTTTTGGGTTCTTTGTAATTATTAGTCGATTATCTCTGGTGTGAGGCTAGGCCTCTTGTGATTTTGTTTTGATACTCTGCGAGTCCTTTTTGTAACTTTGAACTCCTTTTATTTAATATAAATTTTTAATTAATAATTTAATTTGTTAACATACGATTATATTTTAAATCTCACTTTTAACTATTATTTTTCTTTTCTTATTTATTAAAAAAAAATTACTTGTGATCTCCACATTTCGATCTCCATGTATTTAACTTTTGATTTTTAAAATTGATTTAGGTTTTAATTTTTAATTTTTAAATTATTTTTTTAAAATAAAAGATTCTATAATTTATTTAGTCAATAGAATATTTTTTAGAACGTTATTTTTTCATATTATTTTTCTATATTTTTCTTATTAATTTTTCATAACAGTTTTTGATGGGAATTTTTTAAATGATTTTTTTTTCATATTCGATAAATTGATTTTTAAAAAAAAAAATTCTATTTAAAAGATTTTAGTAAATATTATGTTATTTAAGTTGAAAATTATTAATAGTCTATTTTTCAATATTTTAATTTTAAAAAAATTTTATCAAACACTTATTGGTTCACAAAAGTGCAACTACTAGTTTAAACTCAATGTCAATTAAAAAATTATTTAGTAGATTACATTCTTGAAAGCTCAATGTTAGATTATGTATACTTAAATAGGCAAATTGAAGATATCCTTTAGTTATAAAAAGCAAACTTAAAAAATAATAGAAAAATAATTTAATATTTATTTTACTCAATTTTTAAATAAAACACATTTTATGAAATGAAGGGAATTTATTTTTATCTAATATTTATTTTACTCAACTTTTACATAAAACACATTTAATGAAATGAAAGGAATTTATTTTTATCTAATTACAAATAGTCATCAATATTTTTTCATGTATAAAATATAAAGATTGAATATAGAGTCAATCTTTAGATATTTCAAGAATTTCGTCATTTTATATAGATATATAGAAGCATAAAGTAAAAATAATTTTATTATTATTATTTATTAGTGACTTAATTAAAATTACAATTCATAATTTTTGCCACTTATATTTTAAGCTCTAATTGTAATATTAAAAATAAATACATTTTAACATAGTTTGGTTAGTTTTAATTATAATTTTAAAATATTTTGCTTTAAATATTGTCATTATATACATAATGGATTGAATAAATAGTTTTAAATTATAGCATATTTAATTAATAATTATCCACATTGGATTACAAACAAGAGCTTTGGGCGAGCTTGAGTCCCTGCCTTCTGCGATTAAAAAATGAACAAATTATTCTTTTGGTATTATGTAAGTTTGGTCACACAAAGGTTTCTTTGTTAACTTAAGCTACTTGTGAAAATTTCAATATTAGATTTATTTAGTTTTCAAATTTGGTTAAACTAAAATGTATGTCATATTGTAGAAAAAAAATCGTCTAATTTTTTTTATAAAGAAGAATATTTTTTGATTTAATCTTGTTAAATGTTTAAAATAATAGAGGTCAATATAATTTTTAAAACAAACATATTGTATATTTTTCTAAAGTATTATATTGATAATAAATGATACAACACATAAATTTATATTTCAATTTGAAAATAACAATGTGAGTTAATTAAAATTTTAAAATAATAGTAATCAAGATTATTTTAAATGATATCAATATCATTTATTTTATCAATTATTTAAAGTATTAATAGAAATGATTAAGAACATAAAATAAGTTAGAATTTGAATAAAAATAATCTATAGAGTAATAAATTTTAATTTAATTTTGTTACCATATTTATCACATTAATTAATTTTAAAGATTACTTATTTGAAGTAAAAACTATTTTAATGATGGAGATTAATTCAATATTAGTGATGATATTAAAAAGAGTATAAAATTTATTTGAATTGCTATGGTAAAAAGTATACAAATAATAAATATATATAGAGGTATATGATTTTTTTACATTTTGTAAATAAATTTGTCATTTTTAATGTAACTTTGAAATGTGTATAATTATGATTTGATATCTATTACACTAATCTATTACCCAGTATAACATTAGTCAAAGAATGAGAAAATTTTAACTTTAAGATATAAAAGGAAAATATTAATTGCAAATAATTATTTTGTTCTAAGTTGAAAGAAATTAAACAATAGATTTTTCTATAGTAAAATTAAAAGGTACAATGATTTTCAATATTGATAACATCTAATAATAGATTGAAATAACTAATTTAAGAATAATAAATAGAAAAAAAAATTTTTAAAAAAAAAAAAAAAAAAAAAATATATATATATATATATATATATATAATGATAAATAATAATATATTATAAAATATAAAAATAAAACTAAAATTATTATATTAAATCAAAATAAAATAATGTTAATCTTGACTACCAATACATTTTATCATTCTCAAATTTCCTTGTATAAAAATGTTGTGGAGATATTTATTATACTTTCTCAAAATAACTGAGTATGTTTCTATTTTAACTTTTCAAATCATGTCAAACGACTTGACATTGGAAAATATTTAAAAAATTTGATGATCTGTAAAATTATGCTTCAATTTGTAAATTTGCTTGTCTTTTAATCTAATGTGCTCAAATATGCTGAAGGAGCCATCAAATTTAAAGGGACGGTCATATGTGAAAATATTGCCCCAAAATAAACGATTTTTAATCATAGGGAAGACTTATCATAATTTGTATGATTCTTTCCATGATCGCAGGGTTTGTGGAATGACTTGGAAATCGCCTCTTGCGTGTAGCAGCAATTCATCGGGTGTAGCAATATTCAAATATTGAGAGGACATGTTGCATCTTTATATGTACAACTCATGAATGTCAATGGCAAACTACTCAAACTAATCATGGGCATGGCTTAGTCTAACAGACTAAATACACTCAGTAATCGCGTCCGCATCAAGAGAATTTACGGATTAAATATGTGCGGAGGCTAGCGCAGCAGCATTAATGTTGGCTAGAAATTTGATTTTTTCTTGCCTACAAAATAATTAAACCACAAGGAAAAATAAATAGGGCCAATCATATTTTTTTCTAAATTATTCAAAATTGCTTTTAATAAATAATATTATTAAACACTTTAGTTTATATATGAATTCTTTTCCAAAAAAAATATTAATAGCTATAATCTAAGTGAAAACAATTGTCTCTGCCTTTTAAAAGCAAAGACTAATAATTAAAAAATAAAAAATATTTCAGAATTGATAGTATAGATATTATTAGTGTCATTCATTAATAAATAAATGATAGTAATAATTAATTTAAAAATTTGTATAATTTATTTATATTGCATATTACAACATTTCCTATAATTAAAATTTTACACATGCTACCCGTATCAGCAGCAACTGCTAGTTATATCTATTTTTTTTATTACGCCGAACCTTTCTCAACAATTCTGATTCACTTTTCCCATCGCGGCTATGGATCCTTCCATTCCCCCCTAGTTCCTTGTCTTCCTGCTGTGTTGCGAAAGAGCTCTGTGGCAGGCTTTCTAAGTAATTTCCCTCCACCGAGTTGCTCGCTGGCAACAAAGGAGTTTTTATGAGATTGGGATGAGAAGGTGGTTTTACGGTGTTCACGGCACGTAAGCAGCTGCTTACTGGGCCACCGAGGTTTTTATCCCTGGACCATTTTCACATATTTATTTAGGGCCTTCTTTTTTATTTGGAATGTGCTCCCTTTTCCAGCCGCATATAAGGCTTTGAATTTGAACCTTGCTTTGATTTCCATGTGTTTTGCCTTGCTCTCTCCAGCCTAGATGAATCGGTGTTGAGGAATTTTTAATTGCACGGAAAACTGGTGTGTACTGTTGCTGATTTTTTATTTTAGTTGTTATTTAGGTGCATTTTGTAAAAATATGGTTTGCGCAGTAATCAGAGCCGTGTCCGCTTTATAATTGCATCTCTGTCAAATTTTGTAAGAGGGCATGGAAACTAGAATATGTTTTTTACGAAACTACTCTCCTAGACTTCCGAGAATCTCAAATCCCAAACTGCAGGGTGTAGCGCATACCTCACCTTGAGCAGCTCTCAATCTCAAGATTTTAAACATGTATGAAATTGGTTCTAGAAGTATTGATTCATGGGGGAACCATGCACATGATTTCATTGAGTAGCAGACTTCCTCATAGGTTGATTTTTTTTTTTATGGATTCGAAATCTATTTTGTTCTTCATATTGTGTTGGTCAGTCTGGTGCTTTGAATGGTTTTCTTTTTCTTTTTTCCATGTCTAAAATTCAATTTTGACTGTTGTCCGTTGCTTCTCAGTCTAATACTGTAGATATCATCACAGGTTTCCTTAAATGCTTTCAAGCTGGGAAAAAATTGTAAAACTTGTGTAGACGATGTAGGCTTCAATTCCTTAAAAAATTATAAGGTATGAGCCTCTATCTTATAAGATTCAAGAACTTATCTGTTCAAAAATGTTGCCATTCTTGCACTTACACTCTGTAGACATCATGCTCTACCCTATTGAAGTCGGCTCTGTGATTTTATATGTTGTGAACTTTACCACTTATTGGGCGCAATTCATTCCAGATAACTGCTGTCATTTCTCTCATATTATAAATATATGCTTCATTTAATGAATATCTTCGGTTCTATATCTGAGTTTCTACGAAGGCTTGCATTTGTTGCTTAGGTAAGACTAAGAGTAAACAGATTCATCCATTTTTGAGTTTAGAGTCTTCAAATTTATTCATCCTTTAGGAATGTTCACTGCGAATCCACAAGACATGGCTCTCTTTATATGCTGGTCTTGTTTTGAACTTGTTATTTCTCATTATCTACAAACTTGTTGCCTTTAGAGTTTTGTTTACTTAGATATGAGGTCTGTGCTATTTAAATGAATCAAGGGCGTTCGTTTCTTTGCCAACTGCTAATAATGTTACATGCTTTGTTTATTTTAAAAATGTTGACTTGCTCTTATATTTAAAAGTAAAATAGTCCGTAGGAGTCTGCTAAAATCTTCTTGACCTGTTGTTTCATTCTAAAAAAACATGTCTATACTTCACTTGTTATCTCAATTGTACTGGGCTTTACGTCTTGTAGCTTGTGTTCTTTTTAAAAAAAATTACACAACTCCACTGTAATTGCTTTGGTTCCACGCTGTGCTCAGCATAGTTTCACCTCTGTAATTATTGTGGGCTTTCTATGACTTCTGTTCATTGTAAATGTTGCTTCAATATTATGAGGATCTTCCTAGAAAATGATAATCTTTGCTCTATTTCATTTGATGGCTGTAATGTTTTGCACATGATTGTAGGTTCATTTTTTTGCCTTGTTATTTGTTGTTGAATGCTTACATACCTGCATTGTTATCATGCAATCACTCCTTTATCAGTAGAAACGATCACATTTGGTTTTCTTACTTTATGATAACCCCTTAAAATCCTTTCTTTTACTCCTCTGTGAGATCTCTGTTTTCTGTTCATAAGACTGATGTGATCATTCTCTCTGAAAAAGTGTTTCTTGCACATATCAATAATAGTCCCCCTTTTATTGGGCATTCAAACTTTGTTAGATAAAACATGAAACTCTGCTGCTTTAATTAGTCTTCTGATGATTCTGCCTGTGATAATGTAATCATCATTAGTATAGAAAAGCAGAAAATTTATCATGGTTGTTTGGTGGCGCACATGTCACATGTATCTACTTCCATTTGCTTAATGTGGTGGAATGTCCTGTAATCATATATGTGTTTTGGCAGTTCAAATTTACAGTATTTCAGTCACATCATGTATGAATACATTAATATATTCTATCTACTTGAACAAGGCCTCTGAATTGGCTTCAATTCAATCTTGTCATGTTTCATTTTCTAGGCCTCATAACTGTCTTTGAAGCTCGTGCTGAATATGCCGGTCACTTTCAACGGGATAATATATAAGTTGCTGTTTAGAACTACATGTGTGGTACATAAAGACTCCAATAGTCAAGAAATGAAAAAAAAACTCTACCTTCATTTCAAATCCCCATTCTGTGAATTTTTGTATAGAACGTAACTGTGCTAGCCTTGAGAACTATGTGTATAGAACATAAATATACCATGCTTCAAGAAACAAGGAAGAAATTCTACTTTCATTTCAAAGCCTTGTTTTGAAAACTTTTTGTATTGTATGTAATAAAAAAGAAAGCATCAAAGTTCAGACCTTTATATCATCAACTGGCTGCAGTTCCTTAGACATAGAATATGGATGAATCAAGGTCTGCAAATACCAGTAAACTATCGTTCCCTTAGTTTGAATTAGTTGACAGTAAATTCAACTAATGAAGCGCAAGATGATCAATTGTAATTATGATAGAACTCAAATAAAACCAATGCCTTTTTGGCAAAGGGTATCAAACACAACTCTATGTTGTCTAAGACTATGTACCCATGAAGGTGGGCGGATCAGAATTTCTTAGTTAGTGTTGGAAGGAAAATTCCGGACAGCTGAGTAAGGAGACTCCTGGATTTGGCTTTTAGCCTTTTTACCTTAAGAGCTTTTTAAGGTTAAAGTAAAGATCTTTATATGAGAAATTATAGTAATTAGATGAAAATTGAAAATAGAAGTTCAATTTAAATTTGTAATAGAAACTCTCTAGTTTCATTTATCAATACCTAATTTTTGTAATTGTACCACTCAACCTTATGTAGCCCAGTCATCTGCTTTCTATATGGATGAATAGATTGCCTGCCTCTGTCGATATGGCACACAAACCCCAGAAGCTTTGAATAAACTAAAACTATTCTTATTGGATTATAGAGCAATCCTTCTTATGAACAACTGCCTAACTTTTTGGTATGGGCTACGATTATGTTCCTATTCGAGACTCTTCGGTGTACCCCATTGCACCCTAAAGTGCGATTGCTAGTTATAGAAAAGATTGAAGCAGCGGCTTTAGGGAGAATGGTTTCGGTTTGTTTCCTTTCGAAAATATTCTGCTTTAATATAGTTTCCTGATATTTTCCCTGCGCACGCTGCCCATTATTTCTCATCGGCATCGTTGATAGCACATCACAACGTGTGCAGAATCTTGAGGTACCTCACTTGCCATGGTTTCGCTAAGTTCTTCTTTTTAGAGGAATCTGCACACATCTAGATCAGCTTCTTGTGTTTTAACAAATTCTACGATATTTATGTTATTATTTGTTAAGGTATTGGTTGTATGGTGATATCTATGGTTGTTTTCATATGTGATAATGTTGTAATATTTAGTATTAGATTCCTTTTTTGAATTTTGAAATGACTTTTTTCTTCTTTTCTTGGTAATGAGATTGTTTTATTTAAAGTGAGAAAAAAATTACATTGCAGAAGATAAACCCTAAGTAATCATAGTTCAGGCTAGTGGCCATCTACCATTATGGCAAACCAAAAACCACCATTTGGGGACCATTAACATCAAGTATAACAGTTATAGCAATGGTGTAATTACAAAACTTTTAACACAAGAAATTTAACGCTCTCCATGCCATCCCAGTAGCTCAAAACAGACATTCCCAGCCCAGCTACAGAAAAACCAGAACTTAAACATGGACAAAGAAGTGCCTAGCGAACATTCAAAAACCCTCAGACCAGCAGAAGATAAACAAAAAGATACAGGGTACTGTTGAAGAGTGTCCACCATCTCTTAGTGCCTACCCCGTGCCACAGCACCTTCAATTCGCTCACGCAGCCAAGCATTCATTTTTGCTTCGGAGAAATCCTCACCACCATCACCCGCCTCCTTCCTTTGCTGGAACTTCTCTTGGAGTTTGCCGTCACCCACTTCAGTCCATCTAGAGTCGCGTTTCATTCTTTCAATGTCTTTATCAAGAAACTGGATTACTATCTCCATCTTCACTGCCAGCCAGCCTTTTCTGGCTCTCTAAACCTTTTGTTCCAGAATCTTCATCAAAACACAATACAAATGGTGAGTACTTTGTGGCCTCAATTTTCTCAAGGTCGCTCTGCTTCTCCCCCAAATTTTTTCCTAATCTTCGGATGGATTTTGCTAAGATTTCATCAAATCCTCCCAGTGCCTCCCTAGGAACAATTGTTTCCATAATTAGCCTTATGATGGCTTTATCTTCACCCAGCCGCAATGCCCAAGCTATAATAATGGAGCAAACATCTGTGTTGGTTCTGTGTTTATTCTCAACTTGGTGGAACATTTCCCCCTGCAGGACCAAGATGCTGTCTGTGAGTTTGTTGTTTACAAAATTGAACATGATTACCAAGTCTTAACCTTTTGCTCTGCCTACGGAACGAGTTTTTCTGCTTAATGCAAGTGAGAGTAAAGGAAGTTTCCATGTCCTCAAGTTGCAGAGCACTTCACAATTGGGATTGAAACAACCAAAAAAACTGTCACAGTTTTTCTTGAGGCACTCAAAAGAATCATTCCCCATCATAATCAATCTGCTTTAATCAATCTGCTTGCCAGTGATTACTTGTCATCGCATCATAGATCACAATGAACTTACATCACATCTCTGGTGTCACCAGCATGCTGCATTAAATGGCTGTAGTTATTTGTGGCCAAAAGAGGGGTGAAATTATCACAGAGGATTTCCCACATCCATCCTTAAAGCTTGGAAATCTTCCAGAATGATTTCGTGTACGTTGAGAGTTAAGGCCCAATTTGACAGTTTACCAGCTTCCTTATTGCCCTGTCTTCTTATTTATTTAGAGCATCTACACACACACACCAAACTACCAATCAGGGGTATCGATTCAACTTGTTTGCAAAGTTTTCTCCTTTTCCCAATTCATCAACACCTTTCCTTTCAAGGCTTTCCAAGAATCTATCCTATTCTCCAATCCGCTCAATACAGTCTCACTGACTCTTTAAACATATCTGATCCACTCTAACTCATGGCAACTTCTGATCCATCTATTCCTTCAAACTGAACACACATGTTCCCTCATGAAAATAATGGCTCCCTTGACTTCTTACAGTACTAACTTGACTTCTGATTAGACTCCTAATTTCATGGGCACTTTCCATTCCTTCACAAGACCTTACAACATCTATAACTCTTCCAATACTTTGAACCGTTAGATTGACTGCAACTGCCCCATCATACACTTTTGAAAGTGACACCTTATTTGGTCTATCCTTACAACTTGGATTCTGAACTTCTCACCCACACAAAGGACATTCCTTTCACACTTTGATTCATCAGCTTTCATAACCTTCAACAAACCAGCCAATCCAACCCTTTGATCCCACTCGAAACACATAACATCAATTCACTGCAAACTGTGATAGGCATGCATTATTCCATTGAGACAGTCACAAAGTGGTTCAGAAGTGTACCTTCTGATTCCCAGCCATTAGGACACAATTATGATTCATCCTTGCATGCCCTTATAGCCATTATACCTTCAATAAACTCCCTATGTGAGCAAAATCATGACTGATTTATCATATCTCTGTTTTATGCAATCTGAGACAACTTTTCATGGTTTTGTTTGATCAAATACACATGGATTCTTGTGCATGGGTTCCTGCAAAGAAGAGGGAATATAATACACCTTTTTCCTCACCATCTATTTGAATTTGGGGTCTTGGTCCACATTTTATATTACATACATTTTATATTACATATTTATTTGTACAAAGTTACAGATTACCCTAGTAAGGGTTTGGACAGCTTACACAAAAAGTTGAATATCTTTTCACCCATTCAATGAAATTGAGTGCTTCAGAAACCAAAATAAAGTAGATTTAACCCTCTATCATCTACATCAAATGGATCATCAGATAGGTACCAATATTGTCAGAAAAGGACACAGAAATCAGACTTTTTTTTAACTGATCAAAGTAAGGATTATGCAGGAAAACTTGTTTGCATTGATTGCCAAACTTCATGTATCGATTTGGGTCCCTTTGTTTGCTCATTGCAATATTATTTAAACTTAATTACACCTGTTCCAACTAACAGCAACCCTTTTGACTACCCATGTAACCAACATTGGTTGGTTGGTCTCTTAAACATGTTATTAAACTTTGACATTTTTTTGAAGATTTTGATTCTTCCTTGGTACTATTAAACCTATCCACCAACTTTATTACATGGACATGGTCTGATAAGACCTCATGGAAGACAAAATATTTATTCAAATCCCAAACTTACCTATTGAGGCCATGCATTCTCTATTAAACCTATTTTGTCCATATGGCATCATTTTGACAACTTGTTCACAAATTATTTGATATGGGCAAATATGGCTTTGATAGTTTCTGTTACATCATCAAATGGTTATGTAGACTTTATTGTGTTCAATTCCCTTCATGGATCCTTTCTTAGGGCCTTAGAGTGACCCTTGTGTCCAAGGTACCCTTGCACCCCTGGAAAAGAACTCATGCGCCATGAGTAACCTGCTTTATATGAACTAGGAATAACTTGGATACCTGCAGCAAAAGGATAAACACCTGCGTACCAATTCATAAAATATGGGCCAGGAGGAAAGGACATTCCCACTTGTAACTTCTATAATCAACCTTGGATACATGAATTGATTGCCTTGTGGTGTTATGCTTCTCCGTATCTTGTTTTGGATCAGCATTTGAAGTTTTTGTACTGATGTGATTGCTTCAATAGGACACATGTTTGATCCAATCGCTACCCCTATACTCAAGTAACTGTTTGCAACCTTCATTTTCCTTGGTCTGGCTTCAACCTTACCCTTCTTGAGTGGCTCCTTCTTCCCAAACATGGCGATCCGTGCTCCATTCTTCTCATAATGACAGCCCTTCAAACAAGTCAATCCGAAATTCTCTCTCTTCTTGTGGACAATGTATGTGTTCCTCTTACCATTGTATAGGATCTCCGTATCAAATTGCCACGGTCTTTCCAAGAGCAAATGGAAACATTCCATAGGAATCACAGGACACAAAACTCTGTCCCAATATTGCCCAATTAGTGATCGATTACGAGTGACCCAACATGCCCTATAAGGTTTGGAATGAGGTATCTTAACCAAATTCAACTTGTCTACCATTTCATAGGATACCAAGTTGTCTTCAGATCCTGTATCAATGACAACCTTGCAGATCTTACCTTTGCACTTATACAGGGTCTTGGATATGTTCTTTCTCTGACTTATTTCTTCCTTAGGTGGCTGCAAAACGTATCTCCTTGTCATCAACATTTCTCCATCCACTGATGGCCTTGGTGGTCTGGTTGCTTCATCACCTTCATCCTCTTGAACCAGTTGAACTCTCTTCTCATTCTTTCTCACAAAATCAGGACATTTGAAAGATGAATGCTCCGCTTCATTACAAGTGTAACAACTACCTGTAAACACACCTCAACCTCTACCTCCATCAAATCTACCTCTTTATCCTCTACCTCTGAAATCAGAGCTTTTCCCTTGTTCTCTTGTCTTTCATTAGTTTGTCTTGGAGGGATGGATTCTTTCCCCTTAGAACTAGCACCCCTGCTCCTTATAGACTTGTATTGTCTTCTTTTTATCTTTCCATCTATCCTGATAGCATTGGTAACACTCCCTCACAGTCCTTGGGTTAGCAACAATGAGTTCATCTTGGATACTAAACCTTAAGGCACCTAGATATCTAGCAACCTTAGCAACTTCATCTTCCTCCTTACCTGATCTTATACTTAACTTATAGAACTCATCAGTGTATGTCTTAACATCTAGATCCTTTTGTTTTAACCCTTGCAATGTTTATACATCTGAACTTCATAATACCTTTCAATTTGGCCACCATCTGGTCCCAAGAAGTGATCTTGGTTTTCCTTCTCTTCCTTCTATCAGCCTCTTCATGGTCCCACCATAGAAGTACATGTCCCTTGAGTTTTATCTTTGCCAATCTGGCTTTCTGATCGTCAAGTACCTCTTCTCCTTGAAATTATGCATCCAATACAATAACTCGTCCTCCTTGAAGCTACCATCATGCATACGTATGTCTCCCCTTACCTTATTCTGATAATTCCTCACTACCTTTAAAAGCCTTATGGTTCTCTGTTCCTCAGGATCTACTGGTAATGCCTCTTCTGCTTCTTGGAACTCTTCTACCTCTTCGTCTTGTTCCTCACTACTTAAATTACCCACTTCTGCATCCCTTCTCTCTTTTACACTTCGAGGCTTCAAGCCTTGCGTATAGGCTATTGTAGGCTTCTTGTAGCCTAGCATTCTTCTCCTTCAATTCTTGTATCTCCCTAGCAATACCTGCACCTTTAGGAGGCATCTTTAATCACCCCGGCTTTAACCTTCAACTTCTGCACTCATAAAGACCTGACCTTTGGTACCAATATGATGCAGAGCATCTACACATACACAAACTACCAATCAAGGGTATTAACTTAACTTGTTTGCAAAGTTTTCTCCTTCTCCTAATTTTTGAACATCTTTCCTTTCAAAAGCCTTCCAAGAATCTATCCTATTCCCCAATCCCCCCAATACATGCCTTCTGACCCTTCAAACATCTCTGGTTTAACTCCAACTCTCATGGCAACTTCTGATCCATCTATTCTCTCAAACTGAACACACATGTTCCCTCATGAACATAATGCCTCCCTTGACTTCTTACAACATTAACTTGACTTCTGATCAGACTCATAACTTCATGGGCACTTTCCATACCCTCTCAAGGCTTTACAACATCTATAATTCTTCTAATACTGTGAACCGTTGGATTGACTGTGACCGTCCCATTATACACTCTTCAAACTGACACCTTACTTGGTCTACCCATGCAACTTGGATTCTCAACTTCTCACCCACATAAAGGACACTTCTATCATACACCTTTCATAACCCTCAGCATACCAGTCAATCCAGCCCTTTGATACTACTCTAATCACATAATATTCATTCACTGTCAAACTGTGACAGTCATGCATTTATCCATTGAGACAGTTGCGAAGTGGTTCAGAAGTGTACCGTCTGACTCCCAACTATTAGGACTCATTCTTGCATGCCCTTATAGCCATTATATCTTCTATAAATTCCCTATGTGAACAAAATCATGACTAGTATCATATCTCTGTTTTATCACTCAGCAATGTTGCACGGGGACGGGGGTACTTAGGTTAGGGTACTGGTATGGGTATGGGTACGACTATTTTTCAAAATTAGGGATGGGGGTATGTGGGTACATCGATTTTTTTTAATATAATATAACATTTATAGGAAATCTGAAAATTATGAGTCATGAGAATGATTTTTCAAAATAAGAGCAGTGTTAAAGTTTGCAAATGTAATGTATTGTTTTCTGATTCAGATTTGCAATATGTTTGTAATAATAACATGATAAATGTTTAGATGCAGAACAGAGAAGGCAGACTTTAAACATGAGCAAGAGATCATAAATAGTATTACAATGACATATTGCAAATGATGAACTTCTTGAGTTTTGACTTGAACAGTGATAAAGTTTACTGTTAATTAGTATTGTATCAAAGTTTCAAACTGATTACCTATTGAATTAAGCTTGATAAATGACAAGCTGATACACAAATAAAAACCGAAAAAAATTCATAAATCTTAATCAAGGTTATTAGCTATGATGCTCTCCACCGAGTACCCGGTATTTGGGGTATGTGTACCAGGGGTGTGGGTATGTGTACCCATGCAACCCTAGGTTTTATGCAATCTGAAGCAACTTTTCAATGTTTCTCTTGATCAAATACACATGGATTTTTGTGCATGGATTCCTGCAAAGAAGAGGGAATATAATACGAGTTTTCCCCCACCATCCATTCAAATTTGGGTCTTGGTCCATGTGTTATATTGCAGATTTACATTTTACAAAGTTGCAGATTACCCTAGTAAGGGTTTGGACAGGCTGCACAAAAAGTTTGAATACCAAAATAAAGTAGATTTGGCCCTCTCATCTACAACAAAAGGATCATCGGATGGGTACTAATATTGCCATAACAGGACACAAAATCAGACTGTTTTTTTTACTGATCAGAATAAGGGTTATGCAGGAAAACTTTTTTGTTTTGATTGCCGAACTTAATGTATTGACTTGGATCCTGTTGCTTGCACATTACAATGCTATTTAAACTTAGTTACACCTCTTCCAACCAACAGGAACCCATCTAACTACCCATGCAACCAACATTGGTCTGTTGGTCTCTTAAACATGTTTTTAAACTTCCACAATTTCTGAAGATTTTGATTCTTGGTACTAAGGACCTATCCACCAACTTTATTACATGGATATGGTCTCATAAGACCCTATTCAAACCTCAAACTTACCTATTGAGCCCACGGATTCCTTATTAGACCAATTTTGCCCATATACCGTCTTTGTGACAACTTACTTACAAATGACTTGATATGGTTATGTAGACCTTATTGTGTTCAATGCCTTCATGGATCCTTTATTAGGGCCTTAGAGTGACCCTTGTGTCTTAGGTGCTCTTGCACCACTTACATGTGTTAATTTAAAATCTTCCAAAGAAGCTAATTTTGCAATAATTTGATTGATGTAATTTTGCAGGTTTCGTGCATCCACATGTAGTTTCCTTACATCTAACTTGTTGGCTGCTTGTACTGCCAGTAGAGCTGCTTCTACTTCAGCAACATTGTTAGTTCCATCCAATAAACATTCGTGTCCACATGCAACAAGGTTGTCATTCAAATCTTGAATAATAAATCTTGCACTTGAAGGTCCAGGATTACCCTTCAAAGCACTGCAAAAATTACACTTCCACCACCCTTTAATAGGTTTATCCTTGAGCAATATTAGCAAGCACACCAACAGATGGATTAACCCAACCTAACCCATTTATGGGCAAGAAGGTTCGGGGTAATCTAGGTGAGACTTGATCCAAAGGTGATGCACAGCAGCGAGATCATTAGCCCAACACTACACGTCATGATTCGCCTTCACACCAACTCGGCTACACACGCAACTACACATGCGCCCTTAAAAGGGTTTATGGTAATCCAGGTGAGACTCAAACCGGAGTTGATATATAGCACCGGGATCATTAGCCTAACAATACGCCTCACAAATCACCTTCACACCAAGTCAGTTGCGCACACACTTAAATTTGAAATGAGATTTATGTTTATTTGGTTTTCATTATTTGTTTAGTTTTCTTTGTTCTTTAGCTTATTTTTGTTAAATTTTTTTTGACACTTGTTTGATTTAGTGGTTTTGGGTTATTGGTTTGATTATTTACAATAGGAGCCCTAAGAGATTGTTACAGCGGCATGCCATTTTTCTCTTTAAGCTCTCATGCTATTGATTTTTTTATTTGGACAAAAAATATTAGGTTTTCGTATTGATTTAATTTTCTTTGCTTTGGATAAATTGTATCTGATATTTTCCACAAATGGGATAAGCAAACCATATTTTAAGTGGTTAAAATTTGGATTTTTTGTTTGGTATACGTGTTGTAGGTACAAGTTTCTTTGATTTTATTTGGTTTAGAAAGGGGAATCAAGGTGAGACTTTTAATTGATCTTTATTTTTCTTCAATGAGGGATTGATGCATGCTAGTTTGTTTTTTTCCTTTTCAATGTTTGTATGGACTCTAGAGGAACCTGTTTCTTAATTGTTTGGTTTGTTGTTTGACATATCTTTTTTTGATCTTCCCTTATCATGTTCTTGCTTAGGATCCAATTCCTCATTGATTTGTAAGCTACAAAGGTTAGCTTTTGTTTTAGGTTCATAAATCTGAAATCTCCCTCGTATGGGTTATGATGCTGGACTAGTATTTTGACCAAATTTTGATCCTTACTAGTGTTGCACATTATCTTATGCAACCGATTACATTTCAAAACTGCAACTAATAGAATTTAATTTTTTTTGGGGTAGTGATTGTTGACTTATTTAAGCTTTTGGATTTAAATAGACTCATAAGGGCGTGTAAAGGGTTTGATATTTTATGACTTACTTTTAAGTTCTAAACCATAAAACATATCCTTTTTCCTCAAAAGCTCATGTACACCTTTTGGAGGGAGTTTCATTTTGAGGAGTTTAAGTTTGTTGAAGTTTCACGTAGGTTATTTTTGCTTGAATTAAAGCAAATTAGCCCCAGCTCATGAAGGAATCATACTTGGTGTATGTACCTCTAGAAGCCATGAGAATGGAGTAGAAACCATTAAGGATCGAAGAGCTCCTGTTTGCTGGCCTGTCACTTGAATAATACACAATATTTTACACATTTAAGAGTTTGTGTGGTCCAAGATGTTGTAATCCTGGATTCAAGGCTGGTAGGTGAGATGATCTTTTAAAAAGGGATTGATAAGGAGGTAAGATAACAACTATAACCCCTTTATATCGGTATATTTCTTCATGTAATTTCAAGCATGTGAGATAATGCTTCAAAATTAGGAGATCTCATTGGTTTGTTTCAGTTGGGTTTTCCATGAAAACAGTCCAAGTTTTGAGTACATTGCATTGTGTAGTTTGAAGTTTAAGGTTTGTATGATTGTGTAGAAAGTGTCTCAAACAGTTCTAAGTACAAGGAATACATTCATTGTGTCCTACATGACCCTCTACATGTCAGCATCGTCATTTCCGATCTATGGATTCTTCAATACTGCTCCTAATACAAAAGAATGATATGTCATCGGGGTTGAATCTGCACAATAGTTTCCTTAAGAGTGAGATCAAATAGAAAGGACAAACATAACCAAAATTCACTGTCAACCAGTCGCAGGACCACTCAGAATCAGATGGATACATAAAGGGTCTACTAAAACTTCAAACGATACACAAGAGTGTAGAGACACTCAAAGAGTTTACATGCAGTAAGCAAGTTTGTAGGACATTGTTGGCGCTGTTTAGAGATCCCAGGAACCTTTACGATCATAGAAGTCCAATAATAGTTTTGTTGAAAACATGTAAAGGACAATCAAGGGTCATTGATGTTGTCAAATTCCTTTGAAGCCATTTAAGAGGTTGAGCAATGTGATCAAATAGGGGACATGATGGTTACACCACCAATGCGATTAAAAGGGCTATCTAACTCAAAAGCACCATGAAGTCATTGAGAGTTTCTATTCTATCTCTATGGTTTTGTTAATATGTGAGAATCTCTGTCTTTGAATTTGAGGCCTATGAGAACTTTGAAGAGTCCCATGCATGGATTAATACAAGGACAATAACAATGTTTTAGTGATAAACTCAATGCAAGCAAATAAGAGCCTTAAAATGGTAAGAATTGAAAGCCTAACATGACTGTCAAAGAGTATGCACATGAGGTGAAAGTTGAAACATATGTACTCAGATTTAATAGATGAAGTAATGATATTAAATCTCAAGAGCTGATGCTTTGAGAAGGTTAGTAGGGTACAATGATCAAGGTGCCGTGAATCAGAGTGAAAAGCTGATGTTGAAGCTTTATAAAAGACTATCAAATAACCAAGGGCATTGTTGCCCCTCTGGAAATACTGTCATATCTATCTAAGTTCCTTCTAGCTTGGATAAACACTGCCCATATTGTCATGACACGGGGTGTATGCTAGTTTTAGAGCCATCAACAATGTACTGATTTTAAATAGGAACGTGCAGAGAAGTCTAAGATTGGGATCTATCTACATGCTCATAAATAGTGCATTCATAAAACAAGCAATGGATGGAGTGTTCAACATGGGTTAAACATGATCATATTGAATTAAGGGTGTTTTGAGGCCATAAGTAGTGTTGATGTGAGTTTATGCCACTTTAACATGAAAAATGAATACTCAGTATCCCAAAATGAAATACCAAATTGGAGTTCTCTCTTGAATAAGGATGCTCATATGATAACCAATGTATATGGATTGTGTGATCGAATGAGACAACCTCAAGACTCCTTATTGGGGACTTTCACTCAATTATAATGAAAACAGCTAAGTTTTGAATACATTGCATTGTGTATTTTGAAGTTTAAGGTTTGTATGATTGTGTAGAAAGCGTCTCAAACAGCGCTAAGTACAGGAAATACATTCATTGTCTCCTACATGACCCTCTACATGTCAGTATTGTAATTTCAGATCTATGGATTCTTCAATACCGCTCCTGATACAAAGAATGATATGTCATAGGGGTTGAATCTGCACAATAGTTTCCTTAAGAGTGAGACTAAATAGAAAGGACAGACATAACCAAAATTCACTGTCAACCAGTCGCAGCACCACTCAGAATCAGATGGATGCGTAAAGGGTCTACTTAAACTTTAAACTATACACAAGAGTGTAGAGACATTCAAAGAGTTTACATGCAGTAAGCAAGTTTGTAGGACATTGTTGGTGCTGTTTAGAGATCCCAGGGACCTGTACGATCATGGGAGTCCAATAACAGTTTTGTTGAAAACATGTAAAGGACAAACAGGGGTCATTGATGTTTTCAAATTCCTTTGCCATTTCGGAGGTTGACCAATGCGACCAAATAGGGGACAGGATGGTTACACCACCAATGCGATTAAAAGGTCTATCGAACTCTAAAGCACCATGAAGTCATTGAGAGTTTCTATTCTATCCCTATGGTTTTGTTAATATGTGAGAATCTCTGGCCTATGGTTTTGTTAATATGTGAGAATCTCTGGCTTTGAATTTGAGGCCTATGAGAACTTTGAAGAGTGCCATGCATGGATTAATACAAGGACAATAACAATGTTTTAGTGATAAACTCAATGCAAGCAAATAAGAGCCTTAAAATAGTAAGAATTGAAACCCTAACGTGTCTGTCAAAGATTATGCACATGAGGTGAAACATATGTACTCAAATTTAATAGATGACGTAATGATATTAAATCTCTAACAGGTGATGCTTTGAGAAGGTTGGGAGGGTACAATCAGCTGATACTTTGAGAAGGTTGGTAGGGTACAATGATCAAGGTGCCGTGAATCAAAGTGAAAAGCTCATGTTTAAGCTTTATAAAAGACTATCGAATAATCAAGGGCATTGTTGCCCCTCTGGAAATACTGTCATATCTATCTAGGTTCCTTTTAGCTTGGTTAAACACTTCTCATATTGTCATGACATGGGATGTATGCCAGTTTTAGAAAGACTATCGAATAATCAAGGGCATTGTTGCCCCTCTGGAAATACTGTCATATCTATCTAGGTTCCTTTTAGCTTGGTTAAACACTTCTCATATTGTCATGACATGGGATGTATGCCAGTTTTAGAGCCCTCAACAATATACTGATTTTAAATAAGAACATGCAGAGAAGTCTAAGATTGGGATCTATCTACATGCTCATAAATAGTGCATTCATAAAACAAGCAATGGATGGAGTGTTCAACATGGGTAAAACATGATCATATTGAATTAAGGGTGTTTGAGGCCATAAGTAGTGTTAATGTGAGTTTTATGCCACTTCAACATGAAGAATAAATACTGATTATCCCAAAATGAAATACCAAATCTCCAATTCTTTCTTGAATAAGGATGCCCATATGATAACCAATGTATATGGATTGTGTGATTAAATGAGACAACCTCAAGACTCCTTATTGGGGACTTTCACTCAATCATAATGATGTGATATGCCAGTTATAACAAAGGGACTTAAACTATTTATTCAATGGATATCAACTTGACTTTTACTACTTCCAACCAATGAACTACAAAGGATAAGGGTTTAGAGAATCTAATCTAACTCTTAGAATGTAAGAAATTGTGGATATCTTTGTGACTCTACTGGACTTAGTTTAGCTATCGACATCAACCAAGCTAGTACAATCTCCTAAGATAGATGTAAGATGTTCAAACTATTACCATTCCATTAATACCATTCATCGATGCATATCAATGTGTAAGCACCGATCAAAGTGAAGTTCATAAATATGTTATTCAACTACACAAGGCAAACTTACAATCAGCAATCAACAAGCATCTAATGATTTGGTCTAAGCAAGTTCATCAATGGCGCATCCAAAATATCTTCCAGCCAGCTAACACTAATTGTAATAAACATGGAATATAATCTTCTATAAGTGAGGAAATGTAGAAACCATGCAATACTTTAAAGCAACAAAAGTAATGTTGGCCCCAATTGATAATGCTCTTACTGTATGTTAAAGAGTTATATCAGCTGTTCTGTTGTCATTGATGTAAAGCCTTATCTGGTTAGACATTATGCTAATTTAGCAGAGTGCCATATCATTTGATTGATGAAGAGGATTTGAAGAAAGTATGATGAGTTAGAATGTTGATAACTGTATGGTATTCAACGAGCACTTGAATGAGTTAGACTCTAATAATATGATGTTGGTAATTTTAGTGTTAATTGAGTGATGTATTGCCCGACTAAAGTTGTAGTGTTCACTGAGCATGAATAAGAAGAACAAGTTAAGAAAAGATTTAATTAGAGGCCGACATTTGAAGAAAATTAAAAATGTTTGAGAAGTTTCAAGGATAAGGACAAGTTAATTAAAAATGTTTGAGAAGTTTCAAGGATAAGGACAAGTTAGTTATGAGATCTGTTGGTGCACAAAGTTATTGGTTGAAAACCTACAAGCCTTGCCTGCTTGATGCCTGGAAATCAACACAATTTTGGTCAACGAAGAGGTTGAAATGCAATTCCTCAACCTCCAGACTTCAGGCTCTACCAGACCTAGGTGGTTGTACCTTCTATCTCTACTCTTATAGAGGAGAAAACCACCGATGCAAACTTGGATTGATACTCTTGAGTGGGCAAGCACTTTCTCAAGGAGAAATCAAATGTAAAATTGAATGCTTTGAATGTTTTGGGAATTCTTTTGAAATGATTGGAGATGAGGATGAAAATGGATGAATAATATGCAGATGATTAAGGTAAAGAACTATACTAACATGCAATTGCAATTTTAAATGAATCAATGAAGACTAGTCCCTAGGTCCAATTGGGCAAATGGAGTTAATACTGCAAGAACTTATCATCAAACTCTTATGGAGATGGCTAGCCAAACCATCAAGTATTGGACAAAGAACTTAGAACATGAAACCCTAGTCTAGATGAATTTAACCCCAACTAAAGGAGACCAACTAGACAGATACCATAACGTACTATGAAAATATCTAATAATCAAGAGTATTCATGGAGTTCAATCTATCAAACAATAGTTTTGTATCCAAGAGGACAATATATCATGCAAGTTTCAATAAAATTAATATCCAATATTAGACAGGAAACTACATCATTTTATTGATTCAAAAAAGAATTACAATTGAGTTGTGTTCAAGTTGCTTTACCTAATCATACTGCTATAAACATCCATCCAATATCTGTAATTTTACATGTTTTTCACTATGGAGCTCTCTATCTAATGCGAATGATCCTGGTATCCTTTATAGATATTCAAAGGGTACATACAAGCTTCGGATCATCGCGACGCTTCCTAACTAAAGCTTAAAATGCAACTCAACACTAAATAATTACAATGCAAAGCTTAGCACTAAGAATTAATCCATAAGTTCGGTGTTGTCTTCCAACTTCATGAAAGGTATTGAAAATTATTTGATCTTTGATAACCCAACTATGTTCCTCATTGCATCTTTAATCTCCCAAGTACTTCCATGCTCTTGACGAATCCTTTGTATTTGTGCTTGTCTACATTAATATTATATCCTGCAATAAAGTATTATAATTAGATATTCTTTTAATAATAAGTAAATATAATCTTACCTGGAGAATGTTTAGGGCTTTGTGAAAATGTATCGATATCCCTTTACAACTCAGAAATTACACATTATGTTTTGTTGTAGAAGAATATGTAAAAAGGAAAACATTAATAAGAGAAATTATTTTATTTTTCCCTCATTTTGAATTTTGATCATATTTTGATGTATAATAATAATTCTAGCCTCACAAAATGTTATAATTTGTGAAAAATATTTAATTACAAAGACCTTATATAATGTAAAGATTTGTATCTCTCCTTGGAAATGTAAATATATTGCACATATGAAATAAATATAATTGCAAGGGCAAAATAAGTATTTTAAGGAAATACATAAATGATTAGAACTTTTAATTCAATTATTTCGCTTAAAATAAACAAAGATAAAACAAAATTACATCCCTCATATTAATACTTACCTTTACTTACCTTATCACCACTTCGGAATGTTAAGTATGTTTAACCAGATAACCTACAGGTTTGAAAGTGCAGACTGTACTTCTTCTTCTTACCCTTATATATCATTAAGTTGGCATTAGATTATTTTCCTTAGGAGCCGGCGACTTCTCAAGAAGTAGATTGATAATCCTTAACTAATCTAACACATTGTGTTAGTTAGATGTTATTATGTTTATCTTTCTGATCACTGACTTATAGGTAGATTAATTATGTTAACTTAGAAAGGGACATGTCCCTTTGAGGGACATACTCTTTAGCAAGGATATATAGGAAGGTTATTGGTGCAGTTTGAGGACACATAGTAACAATAAAGTCTGCTCCTCTAAGCATCTATATCCTGCGATTAATTCAGAGACACTTCCATTCAATCAAAGGTTACAGAATTTTAAGAAACTTTACACGGAACAGCAAAGAAGCTTACTTTGTGAAATTGAGATATTTCTCCATTTCTCTATTTCTCAACCCAGCCCAAGATGACCATGAGAAATAGAGATTTTCCAATTTCGTGATTTCTCTATTTCTCTATTTCTCAACCCACCCCAGAAAAATGGAGATTTTCCGATTTCGCAATTTCCCTACCCACTCCAAAGTGACCATGAGAAATGGAGATTTTCCAATTTCGCGATTTCCCTACCCACTCCAAAGTGACTATGAGAAATGAAGATTTTCCGATCTCGCAATTTCTCTAATTTCTCAATTTCGGAAACCCTCTTTTATATGCTCTCTGATTTCACGATTTCAGAAATCTCTTTTTGTATGCTCTCCGATTTTGTGATTTTGGAAATCTCTCTTTGTATGCTCTCTGATTTCGCAATTTCTCAACCCTCTTTGGATCGGTTCAGAGAAATAGAGATACTTCTCCACTATGATTCTGTGTGCAAATGAGATATATTTCTGCCACTGTGAAAATGCTGCACTCTATTTCACCATACAGTAGCCTTTGGCTCTTGCAAACCATTTTTAAATTACAAAAGTTGCTAGGCCGTTTTTAGAGTTTTCTGAACATTTTTGAGGCTGCAGGCATCTTAAAACCATAAGAAATTGCAAGAAAATCATATCCCATGAATGGGAAAATGTTCGGAGGTCATTTGGGAAGTAAGAAAAATCATTTACAGCCAAAAAATGACTTCAACATTATGCCTGAAAACCAAAAACGTGAATCAGATTTCCAACAGCAATTTATGCTTCTCTTTCTTAAGTCATTCAAATAAAAATATTATTGGGGAGAATATGACAAATTCAACTTCTTTTGATCTCTTTTAAAATTTTAACTACACGCTTTATACATTTATTAGAAAGAAAATGTAATGCATTTATGCAGATGAAAATATTACGTTCAAACACACAAGTACATGTGGAAATAAAATATCCCTTTTCTCAATATCAAAGTTGCATGATTTTAATAAGAGCAATCTTTTAACATAATCTTGAATTAAGAAAATTAGGATCACCAATTGTTTGCTTTAATAAAAAATTATGTGCCTTCATTCTAAAATAGAAATAGGTAGCAATATTATCTTTCAAACGTAAATACATCATTAATGAATATATTTTAACATGTATGAGAAGTACTGAAATAAAATTTAGATCAAAAGAGCGTACCTGGGGCAATTTTGAAAAGTTGAAAATGTATGCATGGCTGGAGATAGGCTATCTTTGCACACATCTAATTTCACATCTAAGAGAGGAATATGCTGTATCATAAAAAAATACTTCCATAGTTTTGGTTTGGACATTTAAATTTGCAAAAAATTGGAGTTCCATCAAGATCAACTGCTGGAGAAATTCAAAAGATTTGATGAAGGATAATTAACAATTTGAAATGGAGCACAAAGTTCAAGATGGAGTTATATTTTCCGAGCTTCTAAATTCATTGAATTTGAGATCTACAATCATGGTTAAGGGGCAAAACTTGGAAGATTCTGGAATGGCAAAGTTTTCTATTTAAGGGGGTGAACAACAGCCCTATCGGGCAAATTCCATATGGATTTCGAAAATAGACATGATTGGGCAATCTCCATATGGATTTCGAAAATTCCCTCCCAATTGGCAGGTCGCTGGAAATGACAAGCTTATGGGGTGAGATTTTATCAAGTCCATTTTGGGATTAAAGGCATCATTGGGCAAAATCTTCATGATAGTCATGGAGATCTAAGATCTATTGCTCGTTGTGACAATTCACATGCCTTTAACACAAAACATGCCTAAAGAACGTTAAATGGAATATTATTGTACTGTACGAAATCATACAAAACATTTCGCGTGAAGTTTTTGCAGGTACAAATTGCATGGCTTGTATGCAAAATCTTGTATTCTTTACTAGTAAGAATCATGGATTTTTCTGTTGAACATTACATGCAGTTTGAAGTCAAAACTGCGTATTGCTTTAGTTAAAATTTGATATTTTATAAGAAATTGTTGAGTTCGCAGCCCTAAAAAACACACAATGACAGGTAGGGCCTTCTTTCTAAAAAAATATGCTTTTCTCAATCATGATGGATGAAAAGATGTCTTTATAGGAGCATTTGATGATGATAAAAATATTTGTGATCAATTGTTAGCCAAAGGGTGCAAGATGGAAAAAGAAGACATGATGGTCATTACATTGAAAGGCTTATTATGGGCCTATGAACGTTTTGTTGAGATACTCTAAACATCACATCTACCATTTCTGACCTGAAGTTTGAAGAGGTGTGCAATAATCTCTTGCAACAGGATAGATGGAAGAACCAATTTGTCCGTGGTAGTGATACACAATGTAGAACAAACATAAATGACCTCAGAAGAAAGTACAAGGGAATAATGAAGAGACTTTGAAGGATCTGAAAAATATTGTATAGTCATTATTGTGGTAAAAGGGTTGCATGAAGAAGCCCTGCAAAGAGTTTGGCTGAAAAGAAATCCAACCTAGGAGGACCTCCATCAAAGGCTCATGTTATAGAGCATTTGGACGAGAAGAAATCAGCCTTTTATGCTTTCATTGCCAAATGACCAGTAGATCAATCATAGTCTTCTGCATGGTACATTAGTTCTAGAGCATCTCGACCTTTCACCTATATAAAAGATTGGTTCAAGGAATACATGACTTGCTCAAATTTCTTCAATGGTGGTGGTGAGTACATAATTTTGGCAGATGAAATGTGCAAATATATTTTGGAGAGAATTTTTCAATGTGTACTATGTTGCTGGAATGGAGCTCAATTTGCTCTTTCTGATGTCCCTATTTGGATGTCATATTTAGCAAACACAAATGTTATACAATTGACAAGTAATCCAAAAAAACCATTGTTGATTGTATTGAAGATCATAGTTTGTACCAGCTTGTTTATATGGGACAGGTTCATGAGTATGTATTGACAACCAAGTGTGCATCTGATGTCCGTATGCTATGGCATTAGTGGCATGGGCAACTCAATTTATCCCACTTCTCGCAGTTAGCACCGCATGATGTGATTCAAGGGCTACTGATATGAATTGGTTATCACTCTTTACTGGTTATGGAGCCAATTCAATTGAATATTCTAAAGAAGAGTTTGATGCGATCCAATATTATAGTTGTAGTAGATGTAGAGCATTACACAATGTCAACATTTGTGTCCCTCACAGTCCTTCAAGGCATCTGTATTTGCCAAACATGAATTAACTGTCTACAGCTTTTTACGAAGGCTAACCATGGAGTTGTTCCCAATCCTTAAGAAGCAACTAAAAGGCTAACCATGGAGTTGTTCCCAATCCTTAAGAAGCAACTAAAGGCATTGATGTTTTCACAATCTTGTATTCCTTTTAAGATATTTTCATTTGGTTTGCGGTTGGATATCTTACACATCTATTATTCTGGTCTTTGAAAATGTTTTTGATTAGACTTGGAAGGATTACATCGCAACAAATTACATGCTATTTAAAAAATGGCAGTAAGTGCTGACCTGGAAATCTTAGAGCATATGGATAAGATTTCAATAATTCGCCTCACACGCACATCGCACCATATAGCTAAGAACCTATCTAGGTTTGTAACTAATTCATAGCTGTCCATAGGAGGCATCTGCAAGGAGTGTATCTTCGACACGAATAACCAGAAGTTCCAAAACCATCATTACCTTACTTGTACGACCTGAATGCAAACTGCTGTTAATCCAACCAACCAGGTGACCATAAACCATGATAACCAGCCAAAACTAGAAACTACCCATAATAGTTAAGGATGTATCAAGCATTCCCACAAAGCTATCACACCATCATGGGATAATGGCTTTAGCTGCTGCTGGTTCTTGACATTACATTGTTTATACAAGAGAATAGACAAGTCAATAGAGCGGCCAAAATTGCTCAAGGATACTTGAAAAAATCATATTTCACAACTGAGACAAAATTCTCTTGGGAGTAAACTACTTCATTTTGATCAATTCCGATTTGGCTTTCTTATAACTATGTTTTGCCTTTTGATGGGCAGCCTCCTTTTTAGAGAATGTGTAACTCATTTAGAAGAACTGGGTGCAAGCATAGATCTCTTATGTTGATGTGACCCTTATGATCTTCTTTGGGCCATTTTCCTCTTTGTCCATGCGCAACACCCTAATAAACTCTGCATTTTAATCTAGCCATTTGTTCAAGGTCATGAAATTTAATCTCACTGGAAGATGTATATCTAAGCAACTTTCAGCAATGTTTTATTTATCATGCCTACTCAAATATATGCACAAACCACAAGATTTTTCTCACTTGGGTATCTTAAATGTCATGTAACTTTGTTTGTGCAGACTAAATGATGATGCAACAAATTCTTCAAAAACCCCTTATCAATATCCAGTAGAAACTTGAAGGATACAAGTTTCATGATACCTATTAGGCTCATTAGTATTCCAATTATATAATCTGGAAAAAAATGTAAAAGACAACTACACCGGTTTACTTTGGGAAAAACTCTTGGAACTAAAAACTAAAAAGTAATATAACATTCATAGTAATAGGGGAAAAGAAGACCATAGATGTAGTTAATAGTCCAGTTTCACCATATTTAGGCCTGCAATGCATTTCACAACAAATATCTTCTTCTCTACCCCCTCAGATCCACACAACTTGCTCTCTCCCACACATATTGCTCCTGTCATACCTTCATGGAGCATTGTATGTATATTTCCTTTTATTCATTTGAACGTCCAATGCATAACTGTGGTCTTTGAGCTCTTTGCCTGCTAGGGCCATCTTATATTTTAATGTTATTTATTGAAATTAGTGGAAGATTGAAGACCTTTTCCATAATGAATTTGATGTCTGTATGAATATCTTAGGAGAACCAAGCAAAGTCTATTTTAGACATAAGAAGATATTAAGTTACTAGGTACAAGTTCAGGTACAACAATTTTTTGGCCCTTGGTCATGGTTACTGCTATGGCTATCCTTGGTCATGGGTACGGCTATGGCTATATACAAGTAGTCTCTAGACCTTAATTCTACAGGAGAATTATTATTATTATTACTATTATAATTATTTTTGCTTTGTAAGTTGTTGGAGGTCACAATGGGAATCTCTTCCTCATTCAACATATTCAGCTTAGAAGTCACATAAGCCACTTAATCAACTCAAGTCAACACAGAAGCTACATAAATGCCGCTTTGTGGGTTCCAAACATGGATCTCCAACTGAGAACCTTATGGCCTCACCATTTGAGCATGACCCCATTGACAAATAATTTATATTATTATTAAATTAATTATGTAAGAATATTATATATATATAATTTATATAATGTATAAATAAATATTTATTTTATATATCTAATTATTCTTTATAAAAAATAATATTGAATAGGAAATTAAAACATATTTTAGAAAACTATTGCCAATAGTGGCATGTTGTGATGGTTAAGTTGTTGCGTTGTTATTCTTGCCATCAAGTTTCAAATCTCATGGGGACGAGGTCCCCCATTTGTGGCCTCATTGGTTCATAGCTCCAGGTCAAAGTGTTTACCCCTCTTTAAAAATATATATATATATATATTTTAGAAAATTATTTATAATATAGAATAAAAAAAATCTGATTTGAAAATAGGTAATAAAAAATGTATTAAAAAACATAGCAATAGAAAATATAATAATTTATTTAATGTTAAATAAAATATTTATGAACTACTCTATCATTTAATATTTTGCTTCTGTTTAGAATCTAGATGTTCTTTGGTGAATGCTGAGTACTGTTCTGGTGAATATTGAGCAGTGATTTGACTTGGACCCTTTTTGAACCTAGATAGGTAGGTGGGGTGTTCTTGCCGAACCTTGTATCATAGAGAAAAGATTATATAAATTATCAAAGAACTACTCTATCATTTATTATTTTGCTTCTTTAGATGTTCCGGTGATTTGGTGAATGGAGAGTACTGTTCTCGTGAGTATTCAGCAGTGATTTGACTTGGACCCTTTTCGAACTTGGATAGGTACATGGGGTGTTCTTGCTGAACCTTGTATCACAGAGAAAAGATAAATATAAGGATAATATTTAGTGTTTAATTAGTTTAGTATTAATATAAGGGTAGCTGGTGTGGCTGCTTTGAAAACTTCTTATATGTAGTATCCATTTCCAGAATGATGAAGTCTTTCATGTTTGTTTTATTGAGTGGGTAGAACAAGTAGAGAGGTACCAACTGCAGTACAAGCATAAAGGAATCCATGGAAACAATGTCGTAGTAATAGAGGAAGTTTTGAATTTGATTGAACATGTATGCCTCCACCTCATCATTCTCAAGTGCCTCTTTCTGCTGGACCTGCTAGCCCACTAGTGACTTTGTTTACACCTTTATCTTGAGCTCTACATTGCACGTGGTCTAACACAACACTAACATCTTCTCCTTGATCTCTAGCAACACATTCATTGTGGTGATTCTCGACATGTCAAGGCCATGCTTTATGCCCTTTTAATTTTCTTCATCCCACTGGGCAATAGCTTCAATTTTGCAAAGATGAATGGTGAAATGTAATTTTTATTCTACATTTAACATATTTTAATTTGTTTTCATTGACACAGTTTCTGGGACATATAATTACATCAAATGTTCTCCATGAGCATATGCTTAATCAATCTGATTTTTCAGCCGATCATAATTTCTTTTTCAGGTCATGGTGATCACTTGGTATACCCTTGCTTGCCTAGTCCAGTTTTCCCTTGACCAAGGTGGTTTATGACCCATACCTATTAGCTCAAAGATAGGTGGTGCCCTGATGCCCTTTCTTGCTTTCCCCCTTCGTCACGTTCTTGCAAAAAGAAATTAACTATGGTAATAACGTATCTCCAAATCAATTTTAAATCAAAACTAAAAATCTTTTTGCTAAACCATTAACTTCTTTCTATATAACATCATATTGAAAACCAATATTCTTAATTATCATGAATCATAATGATTAACCACCACTATAATTTCACATGAAACCATAACGAACAACTAACACTTCATTTTCATATGAAACCAATATGAATAACAAATTTAACTGACCATTTTAACTTTGCATAAGTCTCAGCGGCTATAAAGAATATTTTATAATTAAGCAAAAATAGGGATGTAACACTTGGAAACACTATTCATTAATCATTGCTGCTCTTTAAACTATAATCACTGCTTCTATTTGCTGCTCAATATTATAGTCATGTTCAATGCTTTATATAAATTGCTTATAATTTCTTGATTGCTGCTCTTTTAACAAACATATCCTTCACACTTCACTTCTTTGGGTGATTATCTTATCAATTTTTTATGAGTTTCATTGTCATATTCAAATGGGGTTAGCCTCCTTAATAATAATCTGAAGTCCAGAGAGTTTCTTGTATATGAGGGAGGATGGCCTCGCAAGTATGTAACTTTAAGTTTTATTTACTTATTCATGCGCGGGGACATGGCTAGGATGGGTGGTCATTTAGAGAAGTAGCTGAGCTCATATTATTTTACTTTCTCCTATTAGAAATAAAGATTCTGCTGCAATATCTTCTAGTTGGCCAGCATGTGCACAGGGAGAATACGATCTCATGGGTTGGCCCAATAATTATCTTAATGGTTACCTTTAATTGCTGGTGGCCTTTGGTCATTGGGAACTTTCCTCATTTATTACAGTTCTCTCCTTCGACATCAATGTCAACAATACAAGATTCCTTCTCAACGTCAATGACAACACCATGACCACAATATACCTAACAGAAGTTTCTAATAACCATTTGGTTTTAGTAGCCCCCATCTTTGTAAAAATATCACATTCTTCTTTAGTCATTTTATAGGGCCATTCAAAAATAAAATGAAATAGTCGGAGATGGTATTTAACTATATGTGATTAAGAGTTGGGTCTATAATGGTTTATTGTGAATGTCTAGTTGACAGCAAGTTATCATGATGAATTAATCTTCTCTATCTTCTCATAGCCAACTTCAATCAACTGGATGTTTTGTAAGTCAGACAACGGCACTCAAAGGGTGTTTTGTTACAAGTGAGCAACATGCTCTCTACCACAGAAATTTAGTAGGTGCACTTGTAGACCACAGAAGTACTACTGAGAGAGAGGGGGAGGTGGTGGACGAATCAGTAGTACAAACAAAACTCTAATCCTTTTTAACATTTTAAAGTTTCTGCCAAGCTTTTATCTGAAAAATGAAAGATTTGAAAGGTGCAACATCAGAAACCAAAAAGATACACCAGCAGGAGTGCAGCACACAAGTTTGCACGTGGAAATCCAATGTGGTAAAACCACAGTGAGAAATGGCACCATGATCTACTATCCTCATCTGGCCTTACAATTGAAATGCATTACAACCTTTTAGAGCACCAATCCAAGGAATCTTCCAATCCCCTTTGAGAGCACCAACAATCTACGCATTACAACTTTGTCAAACTGAACACAAATTCAGTATTCAGAAAATACAAGTTACAATTTTGTCAAACTGAACACCAATTTGGTATTCTGAAAAAAATCAGCTATGAAGTTCAACAAAGTATCACATTTTCTGATCTGATTCTTTACATCCACAATATATATCATTTAAGAACCCTGTGACTATTAAAAACCCTGTGATGATCAGTTTTGACTGTCGAAACTTTTGAATACTACATTTATAAGCATTCAATAATTTGCATTTGCAACCAAGAACAGTTTAGAAATAGAAAAGCTTCCATAAAATTGTCTCTTAAGCATTATATTAATTAACTTGAAAGTATGCATTATTACCCCTTATGCTGAGATTAGATGGACTTTCAATCACTGCCAATTGAGATCACATCACACTCCTGTTTGTTGGCACTGGGATAAAGAAGGAGAAAGTTTATTGAAGACTCAAAAGATTTCTTGAAAGAAACATAACTCTTCCTTTATATGAAATGTATCGACTTCTTCAGTGCCTTATGAAGGATGTATTCTTCTCTTATACTCACCAAAGACACAAAAAATCCAGTAATTAATGTATATAGAGAATACACAAGTCTATTTTGATAATCAGTTTGTCATAATTCAAAGGTTACATATTTCACAGGACCTGCAAATCCTTAAAATTTGAACTTCAAAGTTTCAAGGTAAAAAAAATTCACGTACTATAAAGTTGTGAACTTGTATATAATAACCGTTTAATTGTTGACATCTTCAGTTTCTGTCACCAACTATGAGTCTCAATGGATTAGGATCAATGTGAGTAATTACTAATAACCCAAGCATGCCTTTGTCTTCCGCTAGCTTCTCTGCCTTTGTCACTACTCTCTTTAGTTTAGCAATATTTATTTTTTCAACATTCCAATGAACAGATGGATTGCATTACTCCATGTCAATAGCATCATGAGAAGGACCATTCACTTGTTTGATTAAAAGGAAGTCTGTAGCAAATGGAGATGAGATCATCGAGGGTAGTGCTCCTCTATCAATTTGTTGCTCTTCTTGGTGTGAATGTTCTCAAATAGCCTTTACTTGCATAAACATCTAAAAGTACTATAAGGTTGGGATAATCTAGAGGTTATAAAAATGTTGGTTTAATATAATGATAAAGCATTGTGTACACTTGTAAGTTATATTTGTTGATTGTAACTTTTGTTTGTATGCTGTTATTCGCTATTTTTAGCATATGATCATGCTCTTATCCTAAGAAAATCTGTTATATTCCTTCAAATTCATTCTTTGATTTTTCACAACCTTGATATTAATTGGAGAAGGATCGAGTTAACTATTTGAAATTTAAGGTTGAGTAGAAAGGAGGACCAAAGGCAGAAAACTTGAGTCTAGTTATGGGTTTTGTTTATGGATTTTACCTCTTGAGTTGCCAACATTCAGTAGTCACAAAAGCAAAATTGTGTTTCTGCACTATTAGGGTGTTACATAAAATTGAGCTTTTTTTTAGAGATCGTGGGTTGTATTTTAGTGCAAATCTTTCAGCCAAAATCACAGCTGGGTAAGCATGAAATTCGTTACTTTTTCTGCTGGGAATCCTTCAAAATCATGTGTTTTGGAGCACTGCTGACATTAATCACCAATTTTTTTTGCTGAAAATAAAATAAAATTTGACCAAATGCAGCTGGATTTTGTGCAAAAAGGCATGTGAGCACCGTTTTTCAATGTTCACGACGAAAAAGTCTTGTATCTAAGGCACAAATTATTCTAGGTAAGAGGAATTTGGAAGCGTGTCTTTTAAGCATTGCAACAGGTTTAGGGAATGTGGTTGAGGTTCAAATTTTATTCTAGGTATTGTATTGCAAATTTTCTTTTGTAGTTCTCCATTATCATTTTTCAACTCTCCAATATTTAGTTTTTGACGATCACAATATTTTGAATTTATAAATTTTTTTTCTTAGTTGAATCAAAATGAAGTTTTTCAAATAATTTTTGAAAGTTTGGTATTTTTATTTTGGGAATTTTGTCTAGCTAAGTAATATGTCTGGTATTGAGAATCTATTTTGTTCTAGTCACGGATTCACGAGATACTAGCTACCGCTAATTATTTGGAATGCGGCATAATCTGGTAGGCATAGAAAGCAGGCTCATTAATAACCCAAGTGACTATGTCAAGCATCATAGGGAAACCGTATTAATTCTCAAGTTGTAAATGTCAGATGATTTAATTGTTGAAGTTTGAGGTGTTGCATCTGCACATACCTTGTGGGATAGTTTGCAAAATAGAAGTCAAGTCTTTAAAAAAACAGACCTATGTTTTTTAATAATTGTTGTTTAAAATGAAACTGCAAGAGGGTGTAAATTAAGGACCTTAGCTATCAGCTTGCAGTTATCAAGAAAGTAGTAGACTGCAAGGATATGGTTGCTTTGACCACTACCAGCCTACAACACTCCTATGAAACTTTTGTGAATAATGCTTTGACCACTACCAGCAAACAACTCTCCTATGAAACTTTTGTGCAGTATTTGAACTTATTGGCAGGGTGCTAGAATTTGAGCTTTGACGAGGTTAGTGTTTATAACCTTATACAAGGAATGATGAAAAGAACAACAGATGAAGCTCCTTTTGGGAGTTCAAAAAATGCACTTATTACATAAATTTTGAATACAAGTAACAATACTTTTTCATCTTCACAATCATGGAGAAAGGTAAAGTGCTATAATTGTTTGTAATTGGGCATGCGAAGAATGATTGTAGGAGATGATAATATGATCTATCCCACAAGCAACTACGGTGAAGTTAATGTGGCAAATATTGGCGAGGAAAACGATGACGAGGAACTTGCATTGTTCGCTTTTTTTGATAGGACCAAAAGTATTTATTGGTTCTTTGATTCAGTTGCATCCATACATTTCATGTGTCAAAATCATTTGTTTGTCAGGTTCATTGCTGATGACAGTAATATGTATTCTATTTTGCTTGGTGATGACAAGACATGCAAAGTGAAATGGCCAGGAGATGTCAAAATTGCACTCAATAATGGCATCAAAATTCTAGTTTGAAATTTTACATATGAGATTGAACAACAATTTACTTTTCATAATCTAGACTATAATTTTTTAGAACATTTCAAATTTTTCATGGGAAAGCGTGCATTGTTCATTATGTAAACTAGGATAAGGTCATTGACATTAGGCTAAGTAGGGTGTATAAAGGCTTGCGCAAACTTACTGATCCTATTTTGCATGTTACATGGACGGAACTATGGTCCAGTCATAAATCCAAGGAGGTCAAGATAAAAATTGGTCTTATGACGCCATCTCTAGATGCACTTCCCAACTAAGGGGTGTTTCCAAAGCCTTTGGACAGTTATCCTCCATTTGTGTATCAATGACACAGAATTTTATGCTTCAACATTTTGTCAAGATGCAATCAATCTAGAGTTTGTCTTCACAACCTTTGCCTATTATGCCTCAAGCCAACAATTGTATTTCAAAGGTAAGCTTGATTGTGATTTCACCAAATTAGTTGTCACGTCAGAAGATGAGAAGATTACATTCAGTAATTCCACAAAAGGGCATGTTCATTTCCCTCTTTGCAAAGTTTTGTCTAGTGTCTTATATAATGAAGGTTGCTCCTTGTTTTTGTGCATCTTAGAATTCATTTGGTAACTAATGGCTAAACCTCCAGATCTTCCAAGTATTGTCAAAGAGGGGGGGGGGTGTTATTAGAACATTAGTTTAATATTATAGTAAAGTTTTTATCTACACCTGTTAGTTGATAAGTTAGTTTGTTGTATCTATGTTTATTATTCGATTGTAACCACTTCCTATTTTTAGTATATGATCTATAATATAATGCGGTAGTCTCCACAATAAATAATCATGCCAATGTCTTTCATCTCATGCATTGATTTTTACCAAATAGATAATCATGCCAATGTCTTTCATCTCATGCATTGATTTTTACCAAAAGTAGTTATCGTCTGATGAAGTATGCTAAAGTCAAGATTGCCTTCGATATATTGCAAAACTCACTTTGCACCTATAAGCAATGAGAATGTTTTAATTTTGACAAAAATCAAGACAAAGAGCTAAGTTCAAAACAAAGGCCTAGTTGAGTGGATGTAAGAATGTAAGATATATCGAACTGCCCACCAACTATTTGTTGGGTGATTTATCAATTGGTGATGAATCATCAGATGCTGACTACTTTATCTCCAGGTTTTGAAGATTTATATATCATTCATTAAGGCTCCAAAAATCAAGAGCTAAGTTCAAGACAAAGAGAATGCTTTAATTTTGACAAAAATCAAGACAAAGAGATAAGTTCAAAACAAAGGCCTAGTTGAGTGGATGTAAGAATCTAAGATGTATTGAGCTGCCCGCCAACTATTTGTTGGGCAATTTATCAATTGGTGACGAATCATCAGATGCTGACTACTTTATCTCCAGGTTTTGAAGATAAGTTATTATATATCATTCAAAAAGGCTCCAAAAGATTTGTGGCATATTTAATTTGAACCATAAACATACCATGATCAGACTGCTAAAATTAAACTTCTAGGTAATAATCTAAATCCTATGATTTGGATAATGCTTTTGGTAGAGGGACTATCCTGTGATTTGGATAATGTTTTTGGTAGAGGGACTCTTTTCAGGGAGCTAGTTCGAGGGGCATTTATTGAGGATGACAGGGGACCAATTATATATTTATATAACACTTGTCAAAAGGATGTTCAATGATGTTTGCAAAACCCTGCATGCCAACCACATTTCAAAAAGAAATTGTTTGTTTGTACTATTAACACAATACGACATTATACCAGACCATAGAAAATGCACTTTAAATCTCTTTTGCAATTGACAATAATTGACTTAGATACTATATCAAGAATTTGAAGTTCCCTACTTTTTCGAACAACAAAATCAGAAATCTAAATATTGCTATGAGTGTTAGTTGTTGTATACTTATATCTGTTATACAGTCTAATGTCTCATAATATGGTTACAAAATAAATATGGCAAATGCCTTACTATATTAGTATTTCAAAATTTTCTGTATTTTTTAAATTTCTCTATTTTTTTAAATTGCTATCCTTGAAAAAGGGTCTTCTGTCCTAGCTGTTCTAAAACACATTTTGTTTCCCTTGGCATAATTTGCTCGGACATTTACATAGATTAAAATTGAATGTTGCTCATGATTAATGACCAAATGTGATAGAATGTGAAGGTGATGCTTTCATGTTGTTGTCATTAATGCCGATATCCTTGGCATATTAGTAGAGGTGTTCACCGAAGGATGTACCTTTAATATTTGACCTTAACCGTTTCAGTGCTGTTTCAATTTAGCATGCAACATATGATGGATCGATTGTTTGGGTTTGGTCCCATTTGGAGCTTGGTCATTTTTTTGGGTCCGAGAAGCTACCGCATAGCGTGTAATGCGCTGAATTTTTCCATTGGTACTGAAGGCTTTGGAGATGGTGTTGCATGTTGGCATGTAAGATCTATTATATTGATTGAGTTGGTTCCCGTTTCATTCCTTACCACCGTGAGAATATTTTACGTGTGACCTATTTTAAATTGGTTTTGGCTGACAGGGATGATGACATCAAGCAGTATAAGAAGAAGGAGGATGTTAGTTTTTTGGGTGGCTTTTGTGATGCTTGTATGCGAAGTGATTGGAATCCGTTTATAGTAGATCTGTGTTCTGATGATCATGTGTATGGATGCAATCGGTAGCAGACTGATATCTCATTTCTGTATTGCAGAGTATTGGTGACAATGATCTCCGTGGCAGATTTGATATCATTTATATATTCTGGCAGTGAGCCTAATTATGCTGGCAGTGAGTCTATTTTTATTGCCAATTAGTTACGTATAGAATCTGGCAGCCCCCCCTTTGCCATAGAACAGTAGGGCCTGCCCCTGTTCCATATAAGGGCTATGCGCATTAGCCGCCAGATTCTATATGCAGTGAGTCTATTTGTATTGCCAATTAGTTACGTATAGAATCTGGTAGCCCCCCCGCCATAGAACCGTAGGGCCCACCCCTGTTCCATATAAGGGCTATGGGCATTAGCCGCCAGATTCTATATGTAACATTCATAATCTGCAACTTATTATAGAGGGGGCATATAGCCTATAAAAATAGTGGGCTGGCCCCCCTTCAGATTATTGTAGAATAATAGGGCGTGTGTTATTAAGGTACAATAATAACTTTGATGGTTTTGATTTCATCATTGGACTTGTTGGGTCTAGTGGAGCAGGGGTAGGAGGGTAGTAATAATTTTGAGCATATTGGCCGTTTGATATTGCAAATGAATTTTGGCCATAACCAACTTCAAGATGAGATTGAAATTGATAGTATGAGGATTGAGGAATAGCATTTTCATGATATGAGGGGAAATAGTAGTCATTTCTATGAAATGGGCTCAAGCTAAAATCACCTTAACTAGTTTCACCTTAACTGGTGTTCGTTTCATGAGAATTAGCTTCCCTGTGGTTTTTTCTAGTTTGAGTTTCCATGTAAATTATGGCATTCTTTGTGTTGGTGTTTCTGTGATTTCATGTATACATCTAATTAGAATGTTTGATTGATTATCCGATAGATTAGAAGTTGATATTGGTATTGTTCACGAGTGTACCAACAAAGTAAAAGTTTTAGAAAGTGTGTGGGAATAACTGATTCACCCTGCATGAAGATTCAGAGAAAGCATTGATGTTGTGGTTAAGAGAAGTTCAAGCATGTGATCAGTCACACCGTTATAGACGGGTATTCTCACTGAGTTCTTAATTTTGCAAGCTCAATATCATCAGACTTGTTTATGATATTTGTCTTATTTTCAATAGCTAAAGGCCATGTTTCTAGGCTTGGGAAGTAATTCTCAAATTTCGTTTTCCCCTCAGCTTGTGAACCATCAGAGAAATGTATTCGTTTGTCAGAAAGATGATAATTTTATTGCCCAGCCCTGGTGATATTTATAATTTATTAGAAAATTATCACGTAAAATAGTAAAAATTGATTTGCTGGATTCTGTACATGGAATATCATTCTTATTTTCTGTCACTGTTCATCATTAAATCACTTATTATATTACAAGACATTAAGAAATATTGTTCAGATCTTTCAAGTTTCTTTCTATTGATGGAAGATTTGCTGGATTCTGTACATGGAATATCATTCTTATTTTCTGTCATAGTTCATCATTAAATCACTTATTATATTTCAAGACATTAAGAAATATTGTTCAGATCTTTCAAGTTTCTTTCTATTGATGGAATTATGTTTAGCAGCAAAGCCATAACATTTCTAAAAACTGATTTGTGGGTGTTTGCATCTTGTTTCATGTATTTCTGTTGGCTGACCTAGATGTTGTAAAATATCATGACAAGCACTCACCGAAGGTTTTGCAAATGGGGTGGCAAGTTAAGTGGGCTTTATCTTGGGGGGAACTCCATGGTCAAATGTACTTGAGTTAGAGTAGTACTGGAATTTGTGGCCTCCTCAGAAGTCTTGATACTTCACCTATGGGACAATTACATAGATGCAATGAGTGCTAAGTGGACCATTCATTCTCATGAGGGATGAGTTTGTCTGAATTTCTAGTAATGAAATATAGATCAACAAGTTTTCGTCTTCACTCAAAAACCTTGTTGAAATGTGATATTAATCCCTTCAACTTATACAATTGATAATATAATTAATATTCATTTATAATGTGTGAAACGGTGCCCATTATCATTCGCTTGTCAAAGATTGTCTCCTATGATAAGTGGCAGCTTCTTAGAAGGCAACATTGGCCGCTGTGCTTGCTGCGATATTGGCTGTTCATCTGACATGCTTAAAAAATGTTGATTGAAATTTGAAGGCATTAGACTAGACTGAGGATGCCATTATGGTGCTTCAAATAGTGTAATTGTCCCTGCACCTCGGCTGTCCTAATCACGCACTTCTATCAGAAGTTAGTTGATCGCTGATCACAGATAATCTAATATATCCAGTTGTAAGTGGTATATTCAGTACTCGACAAACTTTTCTTACCAGGCTTAAATAAAGAATGTTTTACGGTTGTCTGGCCTTCTTTTTGAAGTAGAGAGCCACTTATTGAATTTTCATTTTATCATACTGCAAGTTGAGTTTGTTTTGATTGGTCACATGCCATTTTATGTACATTTTGAACACAAGCTCACACACTAGTCACCTTATTTTTAATAGGTTTTAACTTATTGTTAAAATTCTTATTTTTTGAAGCAAATGACATTTCCATTTTTATATTAACTCCCATTTTATTTTGTAACGTTCACATATTATGTCATAATTTTGCAGACAAGTTCACTTGAAGCTTGGATCGTGGTCTCTGTGGTAGAGCAAGTATTGTGCAATTTTGTACTCATGGAATCTTTAAAGAAAAGCGATTCTCAAAAAGTAATCGTGTTGAACAAATCATTGAAATTGGTGAGCATTTTGTTTCTTTAGTGATTTCAATATGGTTGTGAGTAGATTTTGTGTTCTTGTACTTTTTTGAATTTGTCTAATTTTAAACATGAATTATATATAATTCAAATAGGCCTAGTCAAACTCCATTGTTTATATCTTTCTGAATTCTGGAATGACGTTCTTAAAACATAAGTTACTGGCTTGGGTATGGGTATGAAAATCTGGTACATGGATATGCAGAATTCCTTTTTGGGGTTTGCATACGTGCATATGTATATATAACTATATATACAAATAAATTAAAGAAATATACAGATTTGTAAAATTAAATCATTTTATAGAATGATACTTCATCAGTGATCAATACCAAATGCCAAAGATAATACCCAGTGTAACACAGGGACTTGCACCCACCTTCCAACCTTGAAGTACCCATCCCCGAGATGTCCCTGCACTGGTTAGTTGCGCACCTGAGTACCCCCACCTCCGCCATTCCACAACCATGCTTCCGCTGGAATGGGTACTTGGACTTCTATTTGAATTTATTTTTTGAATGTTACAATGTTGAATGTTCAATTGTTCTAGTTCATGTTGCAATTTTGATATGTTCAAGTATTTTAATTTGGAATGTTCTACTGAAACGTCATTTCATAACAAGCATTTCAAGTTCTATATGTATACTATACAACACCCCTCCCTGCCTTGTCCCCCCGCCGTCCCAAAAATGAGGCCTATTTTCTCCCCATCCCGAGAACACGTCCCGGCGTCCCCCCATCCTGACATACCCCAATACTAGGGTAACATTGATAATACTAGATGTAACTGATAGTCAAGAATAAAAACTGTTCAAGCAAGCCATATAATATATGTCTAGTTTCATGATTCAAATAATGAAAATAATTACAGTTACAAAATTGACAATCATAACTGGTATTTGTCTCCTATCTTCATTGTTCAATTTAGTTCATCAGTCATCAAAAGGATTATCAAAAAAATCATCTATTGGATTTTCAGCTGCTGCGAGTTCATGATATTTTGAACAGAAAGAGCTTCCGCTTGCATTGGATGCACCATGTATAGGTATGTCGTCATCATTATCATCATCCATAATGATTCTAACAAGTTCCTCAATGGTTGTGTCCAAGTTGGTGCTACATCCCAAAGCTTTGCTGCCCACTTCTTGTATTGGGAATCCGTTCATGATATTTTGAACGCAAAGAGCTTCCGATTGCATTGGATGCACCATGTATAGGTATGTCATCATCATTATCATCATCCATAATGACTCTAACAAGTTCCTCAATGGTTGTGTCCAAGTTGGTGCTACATCCAAAGCTTTGCTGCCCACTCCTTGTATTGGGAATCCTTGCGATTGAAGATGTAAATTGGAAGAATATAAACCAAGTCTTTAGCTCTTTTTGAAGCTAACTGGTTATACTTCATTGTGTGGACAAAGGAGTATGTCCTCTGATTCTGTTCAGCAACACAAGAACTTCCAACCTATAGAGAAAACCAATAAAATAAAAAGTTAAATATAAACTAAAGAATGTAAGTACTAAATTCAACAATACAAGCAGTAAAAAAATTGTGAGAGGATCTTTATTGTTATATGTTGGAGGTACATATAAGCTTGACCATGAAGGTACCACCATGTACTAGAGTCCATTTTGAATTGGTCATTAACAACACAAGGAGAAAGATTTATTCCAGAGGTAAACAAGCCAGATTCTCTTTTAACATTTTTCTTTCCACTTCTAGATCCTCGAAGAGCCTATTAAATGCTTGTATGTGCTCATTAGCAACTTTAGAATCTCTATATGGTTGTAATCTTCTTGATAAACGAAGTACAACATTGTTATAGCACCTTGAAGATGGGGCATATGCAAGGAGGTAATGACGTGGTCATCATCATGTATCAGTGATGATAAATGATTCATTCCACCTTTTTGAAAAATGTTTCTTTAATGTCATTCTCTTTTATTTATTTGCATTACCACTTTCATTTTCTCTATCATTTGCACACACCATCATAGACATCCACCAAGCATGTGCATCTATATCAACAAACCAAAGCATAATCATTATAGGGTTGATGAAATCCAATGCATGTTCCTCAAGAACCCACAAACTATCATCCAAGATCAATGACTTTATCCATTGGCCTATCTTTGTAGTTGACAACTTCCCCAATGCCTCTTGCACCTTCATAAGTTGTCTCATAACCATTGTATGAGAAGCAAATCAGGTCTCAACAATCCAGGATCATGTTAGTATTAAGTTAATAATACATAGAGAATATGTTAATAACAGATTAAAAAAAATACAAATTTGATATACTTATTGATGTTCAACATGACAAATAAAAATGAATTAAATAAATAAAATTTATATTCAACAATTCCAATCTTGAGAAAGCTCTGAAAATTGCTTGTGACATATGGTGGTTCATCACAAACATGTGAATCTCCTTGCCCTCTTGATATATTTCTTTGACTGACTATTTGGGTGCCAATTGCTTGCATCGCCAAGTTGAGGGAGTGTATAGTGAATGGTGTCCAAACCGTAACTAATGCACTTGCAGCCCTACAATTTTTGCATTGTTCATAATTACTTAGACTGCATCTGCATGACCCACTATCTGTATGGAGTCAAATGAGGATCCTTGAAATGAACTTTGTATCTTTGACTTCCCTTTCATAATCAACCACCCTCAAAAGCACAGCCCCTTTAAGGCAAATTGCAATAACATTTATCATTGAGTAGTTTTTGCAAGCTTTCCATCCATCGAAGATCATAGAAACACTAGATTCAATCCAAGAATCTCTAATTGCTTTCAATCAAGCCTTTACATATTTATTCTTTCCTATCAATAAATCAATAATTTGGTACACGCTCATTCATACATACGACATGCAACCAAGAGGTGTCCTCTAGATTGCTGACACCATTTTCTATTGATACGGTGATCTCACCAAGTTGAATGAAAGACCATTGGCCTAGATGCAACATGCAATCTTTAGGTTAGCAATATCTTGTGTCCGTTTTAAATGCTTTATCCAATGGACCTCTATTGTAGGTGGGAATTTTTATTTCATTTGTCTTTAGTAGAGGGTATAGGCAAGAAGGGATGTTTGGAGGCCGCTACTCTATCAATGGATACATCCATAGTTTTTTTCTTTCAATAATAATAATTTTTATTTTCCTTTTTTAGTAGTTTTATTATCATCTTCTTGTTCTTTTATAAATACCACTGTTTGTGTGGGGGGCATCCCTTTCTTATTTGAGCCCCCACAATTTGAAATCCCATTGGCAGTATGGCTTATAAAGTGAAGTTTCATTTGAGAATTTGAGATATTTTTTGTTAGTTATAGTAATTATAATTCCAAATTGTTGATGTGAGTTTTCTTCCACTACAACATGCAAAATCAAATACTTAATGTTTCCAGGAGAAACACCAAACTCTTGTGATATAAGGTCATCTCTCATGCTAAGCTTGCAAAGTAAGATCGTAAAATGATTTCAATGCTCCTTAATTGTGGATAATTACTCAGTGAAATGATGTGATATGTTGGTAAATACTTGGGGACTTACACTATTTCTCAAGAAATGTTAATGCATTTCTAAAGATATGGCCTTGCAATGTGCAATGAAAATATTACTTTTTAATTTTCAATACTTGCCTTCTTAACTTGCTCATACTTAATTACTACCGCTATTCCTATGATCAAATCCAAGGACTTGTGAATGACTTGGACGCTACTAGATAGAGCTTAATCAATGACTCGACTCACCTAGTGCAAGCTTCTAAGATATACTCGAATGGTTTTCATATTGACATCCCCTTTTCAATCCCATCAAATGGATGCAAATCAAAGACCCAATACCAATTGAAGTTGAGTATTAATATTCATTGACTAATCATGCAAGGCAGTCTTACAATCCATAAGAAGCTAGTGGCTCGGATTTGTTTAAGTCGTACAAGTAAACATCTACTACTACTTCCATTCATCTAAACTAATTCAACATGAAAATAAATCTACTCCAAGTGAAAAGATTGAGAAAACCATGCAACACTGCAATGCAATAACAAGTAATTCATCATGAAGAACTGATAATGAACTATCGATTACTTTGAAAACGTCATAGCAACAATTTGATCAAGTCTTTCCTTTAGCTATCCTACTCTACTCTAGCTCTGTAATCTCACCTCCTAAACTAAGCTAATTCCTAAGCTCATCCCTTACCAATGAGAAGGCTTTCACCTTTTATAGTAGTTCCATTACCATGAAGGGTTAAGATCAAGGGTTGAGATTCCTTCCCACAAACCCTAATTAGGGTTGCCAAATTTACAACCAATAACATGAAGGCACCAATTCATGGGCCAATAAGAAAATTACAATGTTTTGCCCAACCAATGAGAAAACAAGACACTTTGCATGTTGTGATTAATTGTTCTTGAAACTGAAAATTTCTAATTGGAAGAGACAAACAATTGCCATATAGTCATGCTTATCCTGTGCTTGGAGTCTTGGCTTGTAGAAGGTGTTTGTTAAACCTAATATTTGCTTGATTGGTAGAAATTATCTCTCAACATTTGAAATATTCTCCATTCTTTGAAATTTCCTCATGGAATTGACTTGAATCACTTGCCTCTTCGCAAACCCTTGAACTTGACCTTCCTTGATTCTCCTTGAATATGTCCTAATGTAGATGGATCCTCTATGCTTTCTTGAATTTACTCTTGATTTCAATCTCAATTTGCAGGTTGATAACTTGAATATGAATCTTTCCTTCACACTTGATTCCCTACGCTTGAGCGATCTTCTTGTAGTATCCATTTGAAGTTTTGATGCCTTGATCATTACTTTGCCCTCTAGCTTCTCTTTATAGTGCCAATTTCTTTTGACGTTATGATGGAGGGTATGTGCATCAACAACACTATGATTTTCCAAGATTTTTTCAAGAATTAATTTCTATTCAGCCTCCTTTAATTCACCTTGCAAAACAAAGGAGAGAAACATTAAGTTGGCGAAAGAAATCTGAAAATAAATTCACATTAATAATGAACAAAGTTCATCCCACTTAGCATTAAAATTCATCTCTCACTATTCTCCAATCTGCCCATTTGGTTTGTCTTTTGTTTCACAAGAGGAAAGTAAGGCTAAAGAAAGAAGGAAATTCCAAGTTGGAAGTATTAATGTGGTGGAAATCCGTCAATTGGAAATCCTTAGCACTGAGGATTTCCCCGAGACCTAAACTTTAAGGATTTCCACCAAATTGACTTGGTCCAACATCGCCTTTCATCCTTGGGCTGCAAAAATAGTTACGACAAACATCTTTGGCAATTACAGTGGATAAGAGTTGGCTGGTGGAAATCCTTGGCGCTTAGGATTTCCACCAAATATGATGTAGCCTTCCTTTGTCTTAAAACCTTCCAAACTTCATCATTGTCTCTCAATTTCATCCCAACTCAACATCCTCTACCTCAACATTTGCTTGAAATGCATTTTGGTGCAAAAATAGAGGGAGGAAATGTGGTGGGAATCCTTAGCGTTAAGGATTTTACACCTAGTATGATTTTCTCAAAATTTACCTCATTCCAATATTCCTTGGTGATTCCTTGTTCTATTTTTACTCATGATGTTGCCTTCATGCCATAAAATGCCTGGTGGTGGAATTCAAGAGGATTATTGTGGTGGAAATCCTTACCGTTAAGTGGAAATCCTTAGAGCTAAGGATTTCCTCTAAATTCCCTTTTGCCACTTAAACTCCTTTTCTAACTATTGAACTTTGACTATTGACTATTCTTTCAATCTGATTTTTTGCTATTGTAAGAAATTACTTAACTTTAAACTAGAAAAAATACTAATAAATGCAAGCTTAAAGTGTCAAATAAAGATATAAAAACATAATAACAAATAGTTAAATTTGTTTCTTTTTTACTAAAATAAAAAATTCAGAAAAAAACTTGAAAATAAATATCAAAATCTTAAAAAAAATGTTTAAAAGACTAAATAACAAAATCAAATGCTTATCTTAGATGCTTAAATCTGCTTTCTGGAAGCTATCTAAGTATTCACAAACAATCTCCTTACAAAATACTTCTGCTTGGAATGCCAAAATGGAGATAAAATGAGAAGATAAGAAATGAGCAAACAAAATGATATGCTCTTAAGGTTGAAAGGCCCCCTAAATAGTCATTTTAGGGTTTTAGCCCAAAAGAAAAATGGAAAAAGCACCTTTTTGTTATGTTTTTAAAATTTGGCTGGATGCTCTTTGGATACGTGTAGGGCACTCATCTAGGCGCTTAGATGTGCTTGGTGCACATAGGGCTGCATGAACTGTTTTAGGGTTTTAGCCAAAAAGAAAAATGCAAAAAAAACACCTTTTTGTTATTTTTCTAAAGTGGCATATGCGTATTTGGCCGGATGCTTTTTGGATGCGTGTAGGGCACTCATCTAGGTGCCTAGATGTGCTTGGTGCACATCGTGCCGCATCCACAAGCTTCGATGCGTATGTAGCTCAAATCCAAACCACATCCATAGTGTGAATCTTGACCAGAACATATCCAGACCCTATTCATAGTGTGCATTCAACCGATTCCACTAGGTTGTGTAATATCCCTTGACAATTCAGACCTCAACTTGGATTTAAAGAGTAAGGAATATTGCCAAAACACTGCCAATACAATCTCTATTCTTGCTGTTTTTGTGTTTCAGACTGATTATGTTTGCTTGAAATGATATGAAAGGGAATCTAAAAGTATGTAATTGATCACTACTATATCTAAGCAAAGAACTAAATGCATATGCAATTCTCTTTTCGCTTTTCAAATGCATATATATGAATTCTAAATGAAAAATGTGTGCTTACAACCAATTTATATTTTGTGAAACACTTGGCAAGCATACTATTATGTCAATAATGAAAGATATAAATATGCACATTACATCAATTATATATGGACTTGCAACTTATCACTCCTTTAGTGAGATATTTTCTAATTCAATGCTAACATAATATTCCAAGGCTCTTGGCTCTGCAACTCCAAAATTTGAGTATAAATGGCATTATAAATTTAATAGAAAATGTACATTTACAATACTTATGACAGCCACCTTTACAATGCCAAATGACTAATTTAAATGATGCAAATTGAATGTAGAACCCGAATACGAATCACCCAATGAAGGAGATGAAATTGCAATCATAATCAAGCCAAGTACCGTAGCGTGGGTACTATTCACGTCACTGTTCACGACATTGTAGCAGCTAACAATAAATGTATTCTCTGATTTAAGCACAAATGAAAGGGCTGAAGAATTCCTTCCAATTTGCAACCCTTCAAAGGATATTTCACCACCTTAGTTATGCTAATTTATGAGAGTTTTTGTTCCCAAAGACCAAGTACATAATATGTAGAAACCCTCGGCTCCACAAAACTCATCAAATGCAAATGACAATAATACGATTATAAGAAGAGAACTTCTCATGCCCTTTATTCTTTCCTTGTGGGACCTCACTTACTTTTCTCCCCAATGTGGGATAAAATATATTCTTATATTTTCACTTTATTATAATATTATAATATGAAATTATGCCCCATCCTAAAGTGCCAATCACCATTAAAACCCTCTAACCACCATATTAGCCTACGAGGGTCACAATAATAAGCTAATCTCTAAAACTCAGATGCTTCCAAAAAAAAAAAGGGGACATTACAATTTGAGTGCGTATTGAACTTGGACCTAGACCACATCCATTGTGCAAATCCGGACCAGAACTCATCTTGACCTAGTTTACACCTTTAGTATGTGAATCCGATAGCTGAACTTTAAACCGTAATAGCTTTTCCACTATATAATAAACAATTACTAGTACTTCTAATTGCATCTAGAACATTCAATTTGTAAAAGATAAATGAGAATCAATCTATTGTTTATATTAAGATCATTTACATATCAAATGCTCTTTAAGAGTAACAGTTATAACTTGTTCAAGCTCCTTACGAGCAATCGCACTAGCTCCTTACGAGCAATCACACTAGAAACAACAAATGGAAGACCAAGAGTCACAACTTAGAAACCACTTTTTACAATGAGACAAATACAACCAATAGAGGACCAAGAGTCACAACTTAGAATTCCACAAAGATGTCCCTCGTGGGATTTGATAAGCTAAACCCTTTGGACGAGACTCAATCTATTGTTGAAAATCAATCCTTCTTTTATACAAGGTTGCACGGGTACGTGGGTACGGGAACGGGGACGGGTACAGGAACGGGTATGGGTACGCATATTTTTCATAATAGGGGACGGAGGTACGTGTGTATGCCTATTTTTTCTATATTATTAATATTTTATAGAAAATATAAAAATCAAAATATATGTCATGAGTCATGACATTGAGCATTCAAAACAAGAAATTTGAAATATATATATAAGCAATTGCTGAATGTTTAATGTTTAAAGTATTTTCCATAATAGGGGACGGAGGTACTTGGGTATGTCAAACTTATTTAAAAATTATACCTTTATATTTATAAAAAATCTAAAATTATGAGTCATGACAATGGTTTTTCAAAACAAGAACAGTGATAAAGTTTGCAAATGTAATGTATTGTTTTCAGTTTCAGATTTGCTATATGTTTGAAATAATAATACATGATAAATGCTTAGATGCATAACAAAGAAGGCAGACTTTAAAAATGAACAAGAGGATCCTAAATCATATAACAATGACATATTGCAAATGATAAACTTATGACTTGAACAGTGATAAAGTTTATTTTTAATGAGTATCAAAATTTCAAACTGATTTGGTATTGAATTAAGTTTGATAAACAAGAAGCTAATACAAAAAAAAAAAATAAAAAAAAAATCAGAATCTTAATCACAGGTCCTTAGCTATGATGCTCTCCACCGAGTACCCGGTACGTGGGATATGTGTACCCGGTACTTGGGTACGTGGGTACTCGGTGGGTACGAGTACCAGGGGTGTGGGTACGAGTACCCATGCAACCTTGCTTTTATATCAATTACACTCTAGTGTTTAACATGGTTCTAGATTAATTGTGAAGTTTTTTGAGACTAATTCTTCTGGTAGTGTTTTTAGTTAAAACCCATGATTTGTCCATCCAACCTTTTTACTCTTAAGGTCAAAGGTCTTGATAGAACTTACATTTACATGATTAATAGATTGTAAGACATCGTTTAATAATTTCTTTTCTTTTAGACGTTTTTATAGCGTTAAAACCTCATTTTGTTGCAGGCAAAAGCGTGGGTGGAGCAAATGAATGTAGGCGAAGACAATTCAAAAGATTTGGAGGAAGTGGAGGTCCAGATTAGGCCTCAAAGGTGACAAAGTGTGCCAATATGCCATCTTAGTATTTTCTTGTGTCCAAGCTTTGAACAACCATTATATATTTATTGTCTCTACTTTGTAGGTTGGGTTTAGGAGCAAAGTTTGTTCCCCACTCTAAGTTTGCAACCACCTTGAACCCTGTTGAGAAGAAGCTACGTGGAAAACTAAATGCTGCCAAACGACAATCTGCTTTAGGTACTGAAGAGTCATATTCAGTTGACAAAGACAACAAACCACATGAGCAAAAGCATAGCAATGGAGATGATTATGATGACGATGATGGTGATTCAGAGAGCAGAGCAAATACATTTAACAAGCGTCGTCAAAAATATTCAGCCAACTCACTGCAAAGTTCAGTGACATGTGGGAAGAAATCAAGAAGGTAGAAGCAATTCAAATAGTGGCGGTCTTCTTATGGACATGTTTTCTGCCCAAAATTGGGCAGGCATCCTATTGGACGAGTTTACCTTCAAAAAGTTGTCACAATCAGCAGTCAGTATATCCCTTCTTGTGACATGTCGGCAACAGTTCATTACCAGAGGAACTCAAGAACAAGGAATAGTAATTGTGGAGGATAAACAAATCATCATTTAATTTATAGGGGCAGTTTCATCAGATTCTGAATATCTAGGCTTGATTAGTCTAGAGCAATTTTGGCGTGCATGTGCATATGTTCGTGTTGTAAATGGATCTTATAATATGGTAAACATGGGTGTGTTAAGTAATTGTGTTTTCATCACTCTTCAAAAGGTGAGAATTATTCTTTTTGGAAGGTTGGTAATTTAATGTCAATGTGAATCGAATTATATAGGACTAACAGAATGGGATTTCTAGAAAATTTCACTATTTGGTATTATTATCTTTGACATGGTTTCATACAGGGCAGGAAAGAATAATTTGAAGAATAAATTGGCGAAAAAAAATGGAGCTGGGAAAAAATTGGTTATTAGAAAGGTGAAATGTCTACTAATTTTTTAATTAAAGGCAATGCTGCTATTGCATATAAATAAGGAGAGAGAGTTTACACCTGCATTATTGAAGATATATATTTTAATTAATTTTCTAATCATTGGTTACGTCATACAATTCACAGTAATATTATATGATATTTAATTTATACATAGAGTGAGCTGATGACTATATTATATGATATTTAATTTATACATGGAGTGAGCTGATGACTTTTCTCAAAGCACATAGGGAAGGGAAGAGAACTGAGTTTATGCCAGTTTTCTTTAGAGGCCGAAATCAAGATTCATTATTATTATGTGATGTAATTAATTATTATTAATATAAAGCTTTAGATAAGAGGGTCACAATTTACCGTTGTGTTGTAGGTTCTTGCTTAAGAGCAGTGATACTGCAGAAGTAATCAATTGATAAATTGGGTGATTACATTACACAATGCATAGTAATTATTATATGATATTTAATCCACATATAGAGTGAGCCAAAGACTATTCTCAAAGTACACTACATTAGAGTGGTGGACGTGTCGACCATACATTTGTTTACCATAGGTCCATAGATATTTTGATTTAAAAGAATAAATGAAGCTTTACATAGCAAACAAGAGTGTATAAAAATGTTTACCTAGACACGTATCATTGTAGATATCAATCTTGTAGATAGTAGATGCATTTTGGATGATTTAAAGTCAAATACTATAGTACTATGGTAGTTGGTAACAAGAAACAAATATGTCAATAGATAAAGACATACATATATGCTAAATATTTTTTTTTTGTAGTACTTTTTAGGAATTATTTGGTTGAGACAAACATAATTCTATTCTCAAAGAAAGTGAAAACTATAGTGAGAAAAATTATACTAACAAGAATAAAATACTAAAACTTAAGGCTTTGTCAAACTTGGCTTTGATACTAAACTTGGTAATTCAAATGTGTTATAAACAAAACTGATTTTTTCAAAAAATAAACTGAAATTAAGTGATTTAAAAAGTGAGAATTAGAAAATACATATAGGTAAATTCACCAATTTTATTAAAAAATAATTAAAGTGTTTTAAGAGGGCTTTGATACTAATCTGGGTAATTCTAACATTTGTAATAATTAAAATCAACTATTCAGAAAACTATGATACTAATTTGGGCAATTCTAACATTTGTAATAATTAAAATCAACTATTCAAAAAACTAATCAAGCTTAGTTATTTAAAAAGATTTATAATTGAAATAAAAATGAAGGTATAAATAAATTTATCCATTTTCTATAAATACTTTAAACATGTATTTTTACCACATTTCAAAGTAGGGTTAATGTGAGCGGTTTTTGAATAGTGTTAAACTTGTAAATAGTAGTTGTTACAATTATTATTTTTGAATTCAATGGAATAAATGATGCTTGTAAAATTTAAGCATTAAATGTCAATTTTAATTACATAAAAAAAATAGGGTTAAACCTACAGATAGAATGTTAAATACTCTAAAGTATGAGTCATGAAAATTATATTATGCTTTAAAAAAAATAATGTTACATATATAACTTTTTTAATAATGTGATTCTAGAATTAAACAAACCAAATTCTCTCTTAACAATTTTCTTTCCACTTCTGGATCTTCAAAGAGTACACTAAATGCTTGAATGTGCTCATTAGTAACATTAGAATCTCTATATGGTTGTGATCTCCTTGATAAAGGAAGTACAACATTGTTATAGCATCTTGAAAATGAGGCATATGCAAGGGGGTAATGGTGTGGTCATGTTCCAACTATGATGAATGATTCATTCTACCTTTTTGAAAAATGTTTCCTTAGTGTCATTCTCTTTTCTTTGCATTACCACTTTTATTTTCTCTATCATTTTTCGATGCCATCATAGACATCCCCCAAGCACGGTGCATCTATATCGACAAACCAACACATAATCATCATAGGGTTGTTGAAATCTAATGCATGTTCCTCAAGAGCCCACAAACTATCATCCAATGTCAATGACTTGATATTTTGGCCCGTCTTTCTATTTGACAACTTCCATACACTCTATTATTTGCTAATCAACATCGCCCCAATGCCTTTTGCACCTTCATAAGTTGTCTCATGACCATTGTATGAGAAGCAAATCAAGTCTCAACAATCTAGGATCATGTTAATATTAAGTTAATAATACAAAAAAGAATATGTTAATAACAAATTAAAAATATATTAAAAATTTGATATACTCATTGCTGTTCAACATGACAAATAAAAATGAATAAATAAATAAAATTTATCATCAACAATTCCAATCTTTAGAAAGCTCTGAAAATTGCTTGTGACATATGGTGGTTCGTCAGAAACATGTGAATCTCCTTTCCCTCTTGATATATTTCTTTGACTAATTATGCGGGTGCCAATTGCTTGCATTGCCAAGTTGAGGGAGTGTATAGTGAACGATGTCCAAAAAATGTGCTCATATCTTGTCTCTACCAAAGCACTTGTAGCCCTACAATTTTTTGCATTGTTCAAAGATTTTCATGACCTACAATCTGTATGGAGTCAAATGAGGATCCTTGAAATGAACTCTACATCTTTGACTTCCCCTTTAGAATTAATCACCCTAAAAAACATTGCCTCGTGTGAGTGTTTTAAGGGGTGCTTGCACTGCTCCTCAAGAGACCTAGCTTGTCTCTTCTAGGCACCCAGTCCACCTAGGTTCTTGATTGGCTTAGGTGATTAACTAACACCAATCCAAACTCATCTCCAAGAGTTTTATCCTTTGTGGTTACCCTCAAAAGACTAACACTCTAGTTTAACACTCGTCTCCACACACACTTAGAGAGCTCTAAGTGCAACTTGCTCACAAAATTCATCCTTCATTGTAGGGTCATCCATCAACATGAGTCACTCCATTGCCTTGCATTTGAGTCCATTTAAAAAGATCTTTAGACTTCTTCCTTATCGATTTCAAGGCTGTCTTTAGGAAGCCTAATTAGGCCTAGTTCCAATTAGCCCTTAAAAATGACTAATTCCTCTTTCTTGCACAAACTCTCCAAACAACTCGGCAAACAAATACTAGTTTCAAGCACCCTTTTGGATTTCTTAAAGGATTATGTAGGTCTTAGACTCCTAGGTTGTCCGTACAAGTGTTTCCTACAATCTAGGTCTAATAGAGCTAAAAGGCCTATTTCTTAGGTCTAGACGATAAACTTGTTTGGAAACCCACTCAAAGGGATCGGTATGACCTCAATGACTAGGAAATATCAAGATACAACTAACCCCTTTTGGAAATGTACCTTTTCTGTACAACACTTCTATCCCCTACACTTAACCATTGGATTCATCACCGTCAAACCTCTAACCGAGCCTTCCTAGCTTGCCTAGGGCTTGAGTTTTAAAGTAGTAGCATGACTTCCCTGGACTCCTACCTTTCTATACAACATGTACAATGGCTCCACTCCAAGATTCATCCACATTTTCAAAATTTCAAGGGTTGAATCTTAAGTGGGAGCCATGAAAGCAAAAACTGTCTTCTAATAACCAACACATTGTCAAAACTAAACTAATTTTCCCCTAGCTACAAAATTAACTCAAATCAACTTGCTTACTAAATGAAAAAAGTCTCTACATTAACCTTGGAACACTATACTATCATCAGATCGATTCTTTCAATCCTTATTTTACCACACAAGATAAAAATTCTTGGTCTGCACACTAATCACAGTCATAGTCACTATTGTATTCACAAAAACTTCTTACAATCCAACCTCCCAACTCGAGATTGAGCCTTCAATAAGTCGTAGATGCATCTTCCCTAAATTTTAGGCAATCTTAGTGGATTCGCCTCTCCTCATACTTAGGGGATCCAAGGTAACCGAGTTGCATGCAACATTTGACAACATTTGGCATCTTTGCACCTATGCCATGTTCCTTGTTTCTAGGACCTCTAACCCCTCTAGGTCAATGCATACACAACAAAAAATAAAGCATCTTTTCCACCCATTCTATGTGTTTAGGACACATTTACAACTCAAATCTCTTTTCCCTAAGTAATAAGCCCAAACTTGCTGAAACAACTAACGGTGGCTATCTGTGTGACCTTAGTCCTAATGACTAACTCACCTAGCCAACAATGCAAATGACCTTCTAAGGTCTAAAATCAAACTTAACTATGCTCTTGACTTGGCTAGAGCCAAGTACAAGCCAAAAATCTTTCAAACAAATGGAGGTAGCCTCGATGTGCTCCTGCACCATCCTCCCCAAAATGAAAAGATCCCTTGGATTGAGGATATTTGTATCAATTCCCAACTTCTTGAACTCTGATTCCTTTATCTGTACTGCATCAACATCCATCTGTCCATGTTTCTTTATGAAGTGTTCCTTGTATTCCTTTGTTCTAGTCTTTTTATAGACTCTTGTGTCCAGTTTTGTGTCCAGGTAATTGGAGATCCTCTACATCTCTGACCACTTCATGAAGAGTTTGATCCACTTCTTGCTGTGGTCCTTTATAATGGACTAAGTCTACAATGTTGAAGACTGGTGACAGTTCACTACCCCCTAGCAGTTCAACCTTGAATGCATTGTCACCATACTTAGCCAATATAGGACAAGGTCCTATTCTTGTTATCTGCAGCTTGTGGGGGACTCCTTTCTCCAGTCTTGACTTGTTAAGATGCACCATGACTAAGTCACCCATATTGAACTCAACCACCCTTCTACTTTCATCCACCTTTGCTTTATGTTTCATGGTGTTCTCTGTCAATGTTTTCCTCACTGTTTCATGAACCTCTTTCATGGCATATGCAAAATCATCAGCATAATTACTTGCCTTCACTCCATCTTTCAAATCTCTCAACTCACAAACACCCCTAGGATGTAGTCCATAAACTATCTCAAATGGACTCTTCCTTGTTGATCTATTTATGGTGCCATTGTAGGCAATACTCAGCTTGTCCAATCAGTTGATCCCACTGTTGTCCATATTCCTTAGTCAAATATCATAGAAGATTCTCAATGCTCCTAATAAAAACCTCAGCTTGACCACCAGTTTCGGGGTGGTAAGCTGATCCAAAAGAGAAGTTGGTGCCCAATCTTTGCCAAAGAGTCTTCCAAAAATGACTCATAAACTTAGTGTCCCTGTCTAACACAATGCTGATAGGTAACCCATGGATTCTCACAATTTCTTTGAAGAATAGAGAGGCTATTTGAGTGGTATCATTAGTGGTCTTGCATGGCACAAAGTGAGCTATTTTGCTAAACCTATCTACAACCACATACACACTATCCATGCCTCCTCTTGTCTTAGGTAACCCAGCTACAAAATCCACGCTTAAGCATTCACATGGCCTAGTAGGGATTGGTAGTGGTTGGTAAAGACTAGTATTTGTAGAAATGCCATTGGCTTTTTGACATATAACACAACTTTCCACATACCTCCTAACACCAAGATTCATTCTAGGCCAATAGTAAAACCTTGAAACAAGGTCTCAAGTCTTAGTGATCCCAAAATGACTACTCAAAGCTCCATTATGCTTTTCTTGTATCAAATTCTCTCTAATAGAGCCTCTAGGGACACACAACTGATTCCCTTTAAACAAAAGATCACTTTGCAAAGTATATTCAACATACCTACTATGAAAATGATTCTTGTATTCATCACATACCTTATATATGTTAGCAAAGTCCTTATCATCTGCATATAGATCCTTGAAATGATCTATCCCCCATACTCTTCAACTAAATTTCTTGGAGTGTGAGTGCCCTTCTAGACAATGCTTTTGCCACCTTGTTTAGAAGACCCTTCTTGTGCTTGATTTTGAAAGTATATGCTTGTAGGTATTCAACCCACTTCATGTGCTTGTGACTTAACTTTTCTTGTGAATTCAAGAAACTAAGTGCTTGGTTGCCTAAATACACAATGAATTCCTTGGGAAGCAAATAATGGCTCCACTTTCTTAGAGCTTGGACCAATGCATACATTTCTAGGTCATAGGATGAGTATTTTCTCTTGGCCTCACTCAACTTTTTAGAATGAAAAGCTACTAGTTTTCCCTCTTGGCTTAGAATAGCTCCAATTTCCACATTGCTAGAATCATACTCAATAGTAAATTTTTTTTCAAAGTTTGGCAACACTAAAACCAATTGAGTAGATATCTTCTCCTTCAGTAACTCAAAGCTCTTGTTAGCATGCTTATTCCATACAAACTCGGTTTTCATTCCTCCCTTGATAGTATGTAACATAGGAGCACAAATTGCACTAAATTGTCTTATGAATTTCATATAGTATTGTGCAAGACCATGAAAAATTCTTACCTCTGTTGTTGACCTTGGAGTAGGCCAATTCATGATAGCTTCCACTTTGCTTATATCCATTTTCAGTTGACCATGTGCTAGAACAAACCCAAGGTACACTAGCTCTATTTTGATGAACTCACACTTCTCCAAGTTGATCATCAACTTCTCCTTATGTAGCTTCTTGAAAACAATGTCAGGTTGTTCTAGGTGCTCACTCCTTGTCTTATTATAGGTTAGTACATCATCTAGATATACAACTACAAACTTTCCTATGTAGTCCTTGAGAACTTCATTCACGAGTCTCATGAATGTGGTTGGTACATCATCTAGATATAAAAGTAAAAACTTTCCTATGTAGTCCTTAAGAACTTCATTCACGAGTCTCATGAATGTGGAGGGGGCATTAGACAATCTAAATGTCATGACAAGCCATTAATATAGTCCTTCATTTGTCTTGAAGGTTGCTTTCCACTCATCTCCTTCATGTATCCTTATTTGGTGATAACCACTCTTCAAGTCTATCTTTCTATATTACTTGGCTTCACGTAGACAATCCATTAGGTCTTCAATCCTAGGGATAGGGAACCTATACCTAATGGTTATCCTATTTATGGCTCTTGAATCCATACAAAGCCTCTAAGTTCGTTCTTTATTTTGTGCAAGTACAACATGTACGACACATGGACTAATACTCTTCCTACTTAGGCCTTGGTTTAGGAGTTCTTATATTTGTCTTTCTATTTCCTCATTTTGTTGAGGGGTCATCTTGTAGGATACTTTATTAGGTAGAGTAGCTCCTAGATTAAGGTCTATCGTATGGCTTATGACTCTTGTAGGGGGTAAGGTTGATGGTTGTCCATTACTTACAATACCTTGGTAAGCTTGCAATATTCCTTGAATCTCCATAGGTAACTCTACCCTCTTAGTCTCCTTACCTTCATTTCCCTCCTTTGGTCTCAACACCAATGCAAAGCCTAGACCTTCACTTTCTTCCATGGTCTGTAGGAACTCCTTTTCACTCACCATAAGTACATTTAGACTAGTTGTCTTTGCTTCAGCCTCTTCGAACAATGATTGTATCTTGAAAGTCACATTATCCTTCTTAAAAGTATAGGAGTTCTTTCCTCCATCATGGATAGCTTGGAGATCAAATTGCCATGGTCTACCTAGGAGCAAATGACATGCATCCATAGGTAACACATCACATAAAACTTTATCCTTGTACCTTCCAATTGAGAACTCCACCCATGCTTGCTCATTTATTAACACATGTTGGCCTTTGTTTAGCCATGTAACCTTATAAGGATTAGTGTGAGGTATCCTTGTTAGTTTTAGCTTGCTAACTGCTACACACTTTACCCATCATTTTGCACTTTATCCTAAATAAATGTCTTCTTTGGCTTGGCTCCTCCTTCACAGGCTCTTTGATCAAGGTTCTTCTCATCATAAGGTTCTCTCCTTCTTTTGAATTTAGTGGTATTTTGACATGCTTGTCTACTATATTGGACTAATCTTGAACTAAGTTTGTCCTCTTGTCACCTCCTTGTGATGACCCATTTTTCTCCAGACATCTATAAGCAAGGTGCCCCGTTTGTTTGTAATGATAGCACTTCATATTGGCAAAGTAGTTGCCTCTTCCTCCTTGTCCACCACTCTTTCCTATAGAGTTAGAGTTTCTTCCTCTAACACCTCTACTTGATCTTCCTTCTTTTTGTTCTCTGAATTTTACCTCACCTTGAGCCCTTGAATCTAAACTTTTTCCACCATAGCCACCTCTTTGACCTCTATTATCCTTGCTCTTAGCTTTACCTTTAGAGGTTTCTTGCTTCCTCTTGCTTTTCTCTTCAATTTTCAAGGCCATTTGGTAACATTGCCTAATGGTTTTGAAATTTACTAAGCTCATCTCTTCTTGAATAGACCATTTGAGGCCATTCAAGTATCTTGCCAACTTGATGATTTCATCTTCAACTACCTTGAACCTCAAACATAATATTTGAAATTTCTTTCTATATGCTTAGACATCCAAATCTTTTTGTCTAAGATTTTGTCTCCTCCTATGAAGCCAAACTTCATAGTCATCAGGAAGATAGGCCTGCTTCACTTTGTTTACAATACCCTTCCATGTAACTATAGGACCTTTTCCATCCTTTTCTCTCTCGGTTTGCACAAACTTCCACCAAGTAAGAGCTAAACCTCTTAATCTAGACTTGGCCACCATAACTTTTTGTGCCTTAGAGATACCATAACATTCAAAATAGTTCTCAATGTTGTCAGTCCAATCCATAATTGAATCTAGATCCATTTGTCCACTAAATAGTGGCACACCTTCTAAAGCTTTGCCACTCAATGCCTTTAATGCCTTTAAGAATGACTCTTCAAGAAGAATAGGGTTAGGTGTTGGTTCTTCTTCTTCCAACTCTAGTTCCTTCTCCCTTGCTTCTTTTTCTTCCTTTTGGTCAATTTTCTCTTTGACTCTATCAACTTTGTCTTGGACTTTACCCAATAGTTGTTCCATTCGAGCTAGTGTTTCCCTTAATGACTTGTTGTCTTCTTCTTGTTCTTCAACCTTCTTGGCTAACTAAATGTTAGTCACCATGGTCTTGTCTTCTATTTCTCCACCTGGTGTATTCTCTCCCACTGATTCAGTAGATTGCAATATCCACCAAAAGCTTGATCAAAACTATTACTCTGATACAAATATAGTGCGAGTGTTCCAAAGGGTGCCTACACTACTCCTTAAGAGACCTAGCTTGTCTCTTCTAGGCACCAAGTCCACCTAGGTTTTTGATTGTCTTAGGTGATTAACTAACACGAATCCAAACTCATCTCTAGGAGTTTGATCCTTTGTGCTTACCCTTAGAAGACTAACACTCTAGTTTAGTACTCTTCTCCACACACACTTAGAGAGCTCTAAGTGCAACTTGCACACAAACTTCATCCTTCATTGCAAGGTCATCCATCAACATGATGTCACTCCATTGGCTTGCATTTGAGTCCATTTAGAAAGATCTTTAGACTTCTTCCTTATCAATTTCAAGGTTTTGTCTCTAGGAAGCCTAATAAGGCCTAGTCCCAATTAGCCCTTAAAAATGACTAATTCCTCTTTCTTGCACAAAATCTCCAAACAACCTGGCAAAAAAATTCTAGTTTTGAGCACCCTTTGGATTTCCTAAAGGATTATGTAGGTCTTAAACTCTGAGGTTGTTTGTACAAGTGTTTCCTATAATCTAGGTCTAATAGGGCTAAAAGGCCTGTTTCTTAGGTCTAGACTATAAACTTGTTTGGAAACCCACTCAAATGGATTGGCATGACCTCAATGACCAAGAAATATCAAGATAAAACTAATCCCTTCTAGGAACTATACCTATTCTAAACAACACTTCTATCCCCTACACTTAACCATTGGATTCAACATTGTCAAGCCTTTAACCAAGCCTTCCTAGCTCACCTAGGATTTGAGTTTTAAAATAGTAGCACAACTCCCCTGACTCCTACCTTGCTAGAGTGGGAGCCATGAAAGCAAAAACTGTCTTTTAATAACCAACACACTGTCAAAACTAAACTAATTTCCCCCTAGCTACAAAATTAACTCAAATCAAGTTGCTTATTGAATAAAAAAGTCTCTACATTAACCAAGGAACACTATACAATCAGCAGATCGATTCTTTCAATCCATATTACACCACACAAGATAAAAATGCTCAGTCTGCACACTAACCACAATCATAGTCACTATTGTATTCATAAAAACTTCTTATAATCCAACCTCTCAACTTGATATTGAGCCTCCAATAAGTAGTAGATGCATTTTCCTTAGATTTTAGGCCATCTTAATGGATTTTTTGCTACTCATACTTAGGGGATCCAATGTAATTGAGTTGCATGCAACATTTGCAATGAATTACAAATGTTGTCATGATAACTTTTTGACAACATTTGGCATCTTTGCACCTATGCCATGATCCTTGTTTCTAAGACTTCTAACCCCTTTAGATCGATGCATAAGTAACATAAATGGCCTTAATGCATAATTTCCACCCATTCTATGTGTTTAGGACACATTTACAACTCAAATCTCTTTTCCCTAAGTAATAAGCCCAAACTTGCTAAAACAACTAACAATGGCTATTTGTGTGACCTTAGTCCTAATGACTAACTCACCTAGCCAACAACGAAAACAACCTTCTAAGTTCTAAAATCAAACTTAACTATGCTCTTGACTTGGCCAGAGTCAAGTACAAGCCAAAAATACTTCAAACAAATGGAGGTAGCATTGGTGTTCTCCTACACCATTGCCCCTTTTAGGAAAATTGCGATAACATTTATCAATGAGTAGTTTTTGCAATCTTTCCATCCATAAAAAATTGTAGAAACACTACATTCAATCCAAGAATATCTAATTGCTTTCAATCAAGCCTTTAGATAATTATTCTCTCCTAGCAATAATGTGGTACACACCCGTTCATACCTATGACATGCAACCAAGAGCTGTCCTCTAGATTGTTGACACCATTTTCTATTGATATGGTGATCTCACCAAGTTGAATGAAATACCATTGGCATAGGAGCAACATGCAATCATTTGGTTAGCAATATCTTGTGTCCATTTTAAATACTTTGTCCAATGGACCTCTATTATAGGTAGGAATTTTTATTTCATTTTTCTTTAGTAGAGGGTATAGGCAAGAAGGGATGATTGGAGGACACTACTCTATCAATGGATACATCCATAGTTTTTTAATTTCCAAAATTATAAACATTTTTTTCCCTTTTCAATAATTTTATTATCATCTTCTTGTTCTTTTATAAGTGCCATTGTTTGTGTAGGGAGCATCCCTTTCTTATCCGAGCCCTCACACTTTGAAATCCCGTTAGTAGTATGGCCCATAAAGTGAAGTTTTATTTGAGAATTTGAGATTTTTTGGTTAATAAAGTAATTATAATTCCAAATTGTTGATGTGAGTTTTGTTGCACTACAACATGCAAAATCAAATACTTAATGTTTTAAGGAGAAACACCAAACACTCATTCCCCTTGTGATATAAGGTCATCTCTAATGTTAAGCTTGCAAAGTAAGATCATAAAATGATTTCAATGTTCCTTCTTAATTGTAGATAGTTTCTCAATGAAATGATGTGATATGTTGGTAAATACTTGGGCACTTACACTGTTTCTCAAGAAACGATAATGCACTTCTAAAGATATGGCCTCACAATGTGCAACGACAATATTACATTTTAAATTTAAATACTTGCCTTCTTAACTTGCTCATGCTTAGTTACTACCACTTCTCCTATGATCAAAGACAAGGACTTGTGAATGACTTGGACTCTAGCGGATGGAGCTTAATCAACACTTCAACTCACCTAGTGCAAGCTTCTAAGATATACTTGAATAGTTTTCATATAGACATCCCCTCTTCAATACTATAAAATGGATGCAAATCAAAGACTCAATACCAATTAAATTTAAGTATTAATATTGATTCACTAACCATGCAAGGTGGACTTACAATCTGTAAGAAGCTAGTGGTCTAGATTTGTTTAAGTGGTACAAGTATATATCCACAACTACTTCCATTTAGCTAAACTAATTCAACATGAAAATAAATATACTCCAAGTGAAAGATTGATGAAACCATGCAACACTGCAAAACAATAACAAGTAATTCATCATGAAGAACCAATAATGAACTATCCATTACTTTGAAAGCATCATAGCAACAATTTGATCAAGTCTCTCCTTTAATTATACTATTTTATTCTAGCTCTCTAAGCTCACCTCCTAATTTAAGCTAATTCCTAAGCTCATCCCTTACAAATGAGTAGGATTTGGCCTTTTATAGTAGTTCCATTACAATGGAGGGCAAAGATCAATTCAAGATCAAGGGTCAAGATTCTTCCCACAAACCCTAATTTGAGTTGCCAAATTTATAACCAATTACATGAAGACACCTATTCATGGGAAAATAAGAAAATTATTATGCTTTGTCCAACCAATGAGAAAACAAGACACTTGGATGTTGTGATCAATTGTTTTTGAAATTAAAGTTTTCTAATTGGAAGAGACAAACAATTTCTATATTATCATGCTTATCTTGTGCTTGATGTCTTGATTTGTAGAAGGCATTTGTTAAAACTAAAAATATTTCTTGCTTGATTGGTAGAAATCATCTCTCAACATTTGAAATATTCTCCATCCTTTGAAATTTTCTCATGGAATCGACTCGAATCACTTGACTCTTAAAGAACTCGTGAACTTGATCTTCCCCGATTCTCCTTGAATATGTCCTCATGTAGATGGATCCTCTATGCTTTCTTGAATTTACTCTTGATTTTGATATGAATTTGCAGGTTGATATCTTGAATTTGAATCTTTCTTTCAAACTTGAGTCCTTTGGCTTGAGCCATATTCTTGTAATAAACACTTGAAGTTTTGATGCCTTGATCATCACTTTTCCCTCTAGATTTTCCTTATAGTGCCAATTTCTGTTGACGTAATGATGGAGGGTATGTAAGGATAGATGGAATCAGGAACAAGAGGATAACATGAGTGTAGTGGGATAACCTAGAGCTCATAGAACTCTTTCCAGAATAGCAGACAGGCCCACACGTCCTACCTTTGTTAGAGAAGAACCAATACGTGAACCAATAGAGGAAGTTGAGGATGTGACATTTGCAGGTATCCTTATGGTTTCAAATGATGAATGGGAATTATTGGCACCGCAAGTTTGGGAGAGGGTGACCTTTGAATGCATTGCTAATCAGAGAAGAGAACATTACAGGCCACTCAGATAGGATAAGAGGCCTAGGAGTCAAAATATTGAGTTGAAGAGGGCTACATGCAAGCTTACTATGCCTACATTTGATGGGAGTGGTAAGATGACAACTCAAGCTTGGATTCATAAGCTTGACACATTCTTGGCACTAAGGCCAATGACAGAGATTGAAGCTATCAAATATGCCACTTTGAATTTGGAGGGAGTAGCACATGATTGGTGGTACCATGGTATGGTAGCACTTCAACATAATTAGGTGATAGAGTACCAAGACTTTGTGGATAGGTTGGTTGAAATATTTGACAAGAAAGATTCAGAGGTTTATTTTTGGGAATTAGCACAACTGAAACAAATAGACAACTTGGAGTATTTCATTGGTGAATTTCTATGGTTGGCAGTCTTGGTGCCAAACATTTCAGAGCGTAGATTGATAGTTCTTTTCATTGAAGGCCTATCCGAACCATTGAGAGGTTGGATAAAAGCATCTGATCCCATTTCTTTACAGGAAGCTATGAAAAAGGCAAGAAGTATGGAACATGTAGTCCCAACAAATAAATTTCAGTCCAAAGAAGCATCTTCTAGTAAACCATTTTATAAAAAACCAGAGAGGATTGATTTTAAAGATAAAACTCTAGCACCTTTTGATAGGGAAACATTAAATGATTTGAGAAAGAAAAAATTATGTTTCTATTATAAGGGACCCTATGATGCAAACTATGTTTGTCCTCTTAGACCAAAGGGGAAAGCTAACAAAGTTATGTAGGCATACTATGAGGAATCAAAATTAGATGATTCAGACCAACAATCTGATATAGAGGAAATAGATGGTGAAAAAAAGTAAGACAAGGCTGAAAACTTGTTCAAGGATAGGGGAGGAGATGGGCAACTTAGGGAAGCTCATCTCACTATTATTAAGCAAGAAGTGTTGGGTGATGCGACGCGCTCCCCTGCCCACAGGTGGTTAATTATGTGGTGTTCCATGTTCACTAACAGTAATGGCTTTTGGTGCAATGGCAAATGGGCCCTACAATTGGTATCAGAGCTTGGTTTTGGCTTGGTCATGGGTTCAAATCTCCTTGGTGCCTTCCCGACCTGCATAAGCACCTGGTATGCGCGTCGAGGGGGAGATTGTTGGGTGATGCGACGTGCTTCCCTGCCCACAGGTGGTTAATTATGTGGTGTTCCATGTTCACTAACAGTCATGGCTTTTGGTAAAACAACAAATGGGCCCTACAAGAAGGATCATTTCGAATGAGAGGAGTACTTGTTGGACAATGAGTTATAACTTTGGTTGATACCAGTGCCACTCATACTTTCATTGATGCTACGTTGGTGGAGAGGTGCGACATACAAACATAGGAGTTTGGGGGAAGTAGAGCGAGGGTATCTAATGGCCATGTCCTCAATTGTGATTGTGAGATCACTGGACTCCCATTGGAAGTTAATAATTATGTTTTTAAGGAAGATTTCTATGTTGTGCCTATGGGAGATATAGATATAGTCCTTGGAATGAGTTGGTTGTATGATATAGTTCACTCTTAATCTCAAGGAGATGGAGATGAGGTTTAAAGTAAATGGGAAGACATAGATTCTTAAGGAAATTAGGGACAATGATTTTAGAATAGTCTCTTTCTGGAGGATGGCTAGATTGATTTGACATGATCAAGTAGAGTGGGCAGTAGAGTGCATGTTAATGCCATCCCAGGAGGGACAATAGAAGACTGAATATCCTCCTGATATTCAAAAGCTTAGAGTTAAACACTCTAAGGTGTTCAATGACATTCCACTAGGTAGACCACCAGATAGGGGTATTGAGCACATCATTGAGTTAGAGGAGGGGGCTAACCCCATCATGATTACACCTTACAAGCATCTAAAGAGGTTGAAGGATGAAATTGAAAAAACCATAAAGGAGTTACTTGCTATAGGCCACATTAGACCAAGTAGGTCTCCTTTTGCTTCTTCAATGGTGTTGGTGAAGAAGAAGGATAGGACATTAAGGATGTGCATTGGTTACATGATGCTTAATAGGAAGACAATCAAAAATAGGTACCCCATTCCCAAGATCGATGAGTTGATAGATGAGCTTCATGGAGCTTGCTTCTTTTCAAAAATAGATTTGAGATCAGGTTATCACCAAATCAGAGTTAGAGAGAAGGACATCGTGAAGACAACCTTTAGATGTCATTGTGGCCATTTTGAGTTCGTAGTTATGCCATTTGGGCTAACTAACACACCTGCTACTTTTTAGGCAACAATGAATAGGGTTTTCCATCCTCAATTGAGGAAATTTGAACTTGTCTTCTTCGATGATATCTTGGTGTATAGTAGATCTTGGGAGGAGCACTTGGTTCACCTTGACATAGTGTTGGATATATTGGGCAGAGAGTCCTTGTATGCAAAGGAGTCAAAATGTGATTTGGGTATGATAGAGTTGTTGTATTTGGGTCACATCATCAGTGCAGAAGGCATACACATGGATCCTAAAAAGATTCGTGCCATTTTAGAGTGGTCTTCACTAGTGAAGCTTACATAGTTGAGGGGATTTCTTAGATTATGTGGTTTCTACAAGAGGTTTGTGAATGGATATTCTAGGCATGGAGCACCCTTGATAGATTTGATGAGAAAGGGCACTTTCTTATGGATTCCTGAGGCACAGGAGTGTTTTGAGAAATTGAAGGAGTTGATGACTTCTTGTCTAGTGTTAGCGTTACCAGATTTCAACAAACCTTTTGAGCTGCATTGTGATGCTTCCGGAGAGGGCATTGGAGTGGTGCTTATGTAGGAGAAGCACCCTATTGCTTATGAGATTAGGAAATTAAGAGAGCCAGAGAGAAGCTTCAACATATATGATAAGGAGATGTTAGCCATTATGCATGTTTTGGCTAAATTCAAACAATATTTGGTAGGTAGCCAATTTTGTATCAAAATCGACCATAATAGCCTAAAACACTTTTTGGGGTAGTGATATCTCAATGATAGGCAGCAAAAGTGGGTGAGCAAGTTACAATCCTATGACTTTGATATTACATATTTTAAGGGGACACAAAATGTAGTTGTTGATGCTTTGTCACATATGCCCCATTTGAGCTTATTGATAGATATATTAGAAGATTGGAGACACTTGATCCTTGTAGAGTATGCAAAGGATGTGTGGATAGTTGGATTCATAGATGGAATGATTTAGGACAACAAATACACCCTTGTAAATGAGCTCATCATTTACAAAGGGTGAATATTTTTGGTCCTAGGCTCAATTGTGAGGAGGATGGTTCTAAAATATTTTCATGATTCACCTATGGCAGGACATCTTGGTTTTTACAAGACATACTAGTAGATTAGAGAGTGCTTCACATGTGAAGGGCTCAAAGTAGAAGTACTTTAGTATATTAGGGAGTGTCCTACTTGCCAACATAATAAGTAGGAACACTCCTATCCAGGCAGTTTACTTTAGCCACTTCTAATTCCAAATAGGAAGTGGGAGTGTTTATCTATGGAATTCATCATAGGACTGCCTAGAACCCAAAGCAAGGATTGCATATATGTGGTTGTGGATCGCCTTATGAAGTTTAGAAACTTCTTTTTGATCACTGCTACACAAGTGACAAAGTTATTCTTCAAGGAGATATTCAGATTACATGGCTTACCCCAGAGCATTATGAGTGATAGAGACAACAGGTTTATGAGTCACTTTTGGTAGGAGCTATTCAGATTGTGTGCGATAGAGCTCACTCTGAGTACTAGCTACCACCCTCAAATAGATGGTCAGACAGAGATATTGAACAAATGGGTGGAGGGATATCTCAAAAATTGTATAGTAGGGCAATAGAAGGCATGGGTAAAGTGGATTCATCTCTATGAGTATTGCTACAATACCACTTATCACATGTCTATTCGGATGTCACCCTTTATGGCCTTGTATGGGTATGAGGCACTCAATTTTATGGATCTACTTTTGAGTGATAGTAGAGTGCCCAGTACAGATGATTTTTTACAAGAGAGTCAAGATATTGTTAAGAATCTCAAGGATAATGTAACCAAGGCACAGAATTAGCAGAAGTAGTATGCAAACCAAAAGAGGACATCAGGGATTTTTTTAGTGGCAATTAGTCGCCAATTGGCCAATATGTCCCGATCGGGCTATAGAAATTGGCAAAAAAAAACACCATATACTAGTTGATCGGTTTGCCTAGATTTTATAAAATACTCATATAGTGGTCGAAACATTCGCCACTATTATTACGTAATTTCAGTTTGGTAGTCGGGTTCTTTGCCCATATTTCTCTTTAATGTTTACTCTTATTCACCACATAATTAATTGAGTGTCTCTTTCAATGATCATCATTCGCCAAATTCCCATTTTCCTGTGTGAAATTTTTATTTGTCCTAGGACCCAATTCGCCATGCATCACACATAATGGGGTCCCAAATTCCCACCCTATTCACCCACTCGATTACTTGAAATTATGCGAGCTTTGCCAAATATTAGTTCTTATCATATGTAACGATCGACCCATTCGCCAAAATGAAAACAGTTTATTTGTAGTTGTCTATTTAAGATATATGAGTTTCATTATTGAAACATGCTGAAAGAAGGAGCCTTCTTCATAGTATTGCGATCAGTAGAGAACCGGAACGACTACGACTACGAGTCCATAGTATTTTATTGTAGCCTTAATTTGATGGAGATGTCACAGTCAAATTTAAATAGGAAGAGGATTAGGACTAATGAAGGTGGAGATGTCCAAGAGAGGCCAACGAAATGCAAAAATATATCTTCATACTTTGGCGGGGGTAGACGCAACAGTGTTGGTCAAAGTAAGGAAAGTACATCATCAGAGGAGCCTATACAATCTCAACCTACACAGGAGTCCATTCAACAAATTGGGGAGCCTAATAAATCTGGTGACGGAGTTGCAGAATTTGATATCTCTAATGAAGATGACCTTGAAGAAGAATATCCAGTAAATAACCAATACTAGGATGAATCAATCGACTTTGATGATGATGATGGTGCAATTGACAGTAACACTAAAGGGAGAGGAAAATCAAAAGAAAAAACTGATCGTCACTAGGAGATGGCGAGGAGATTTAAATTTGATTGGGCAGCAAAGTATCCATTCATGTGATCAAGTTTCCACAATCCATCATAGTTTTGTGCATCAGTTTCTGGATTAGATTGTGTAACAATTTTTACCATCAACGTTTCGAATCACACTACGTGATCCATCATCAAGATTGACATCTCTTGCTCTCTCATCCTGATGATGGATCACGTAGTGTGATTCAAAACGTTGATGGTAAAAATTGTTACACAATCTAATCCAGAAACTGATGCACAAAAGTATCCATTCATTGAGCCCATGGACAATCCAATTGTAGGTGAGCCACCAGTAGAATGTAGATGTGCAAATTGTAGTTGGAAGTATAAAAAGGAAAAGCGGTTGCAGCTTAAACTAGACACCATAGAGAAACATGTTGGTAAGATTTACGAAACCTCAATTGTAGATGGTAAGGAAATAAAAGTGGTAAGATATAAAACAAAGGAGCAATGTCAACATAAAAGAAATGATGAAGAATATTATATGTTTTAGAAATTTCAGACGAAGCCTGGTGAAGTTCAAGGTTCTATTAATGCTATTTTAGCAAAAGCAAGTGAAGTAGAAGAATGTGGAAAAGCTGTTCACTTAAGTAATGTTTTCTATATTTTGAGCAGAGGGCATCCAATAAATGAATTTTTTTTATGCTTTCTGAAAGTTCCTAACTATCCTGTCAGTCATTGGTCGATAAATAGTGGATGGAAATGGGCAAGTTGTATTGCGCAAGTTGAAATAGAGGATGTACAAAGAAAAATAAAAGAGTCAACCTTTATCATTGTCCTTAGACAAAGTTACAAAAATAGATAATACGTCGTGGGTATGCATGCATGTTTATACTATACAGAATAATGTTCGCCAACCACATCTACTATCTATTTCTAAATTGAGAGACAATGCGACAACAAAAACTTTATTTCAGTTAGTAAAGAGAAATTTAATTGAATATGGAGCTATGGATGAATTGACAATAGCGAAGAAGTTGGTCTGTGTTGGAGCGGATGGAGCTTCTGTAATGCAAGGTCAAAGGAATGGTCTTTGCACAAAGATGCAGGCTGCTTGTTCACCATATGTTGTTGCCATTCACTATATGGCCCATAGGATGAATCTTGCTTTGAGAGTTGTGAAGAAGTTTCCTTCAGTAAACAAGGTTGAAGATTTAGTAAGAGAGTTGTATGCATATTTTTGTTGAAGTCCCAAGCATTTTAGAGAATTTCAGCACTTTGCTGATGGAATTACCGATAGAAACAAGCTTCTAAAAGATGTTGATACCAGATGGATCTCTTTGGATGGACCAGGGCATCGAGTATTTTTTGAATATCAATCTTTGATTGGATTGATGTACAAAAATCGAGACAATGCAGAAAATTAGAGATGTGGCGACCTACTTCGGAGGTTAAGCAATATAGAGACACTTTTGACTTTGGCATCTCTTCTTCCCATGCTAGAAGAAATGAGGTTAATTATGAAAAAATCCTAGCAAAGAGCCATATATATTGCAGAATATGCTCAGTTGCATAAAATGTCATGCCGAGCTCTCAATAGTCTCTATTGTACTAACCTAAATTTATCCAATGATAGATTTAATCACTGGAAAAAACTAATAAATTTGGATAATCTTGATAATTATTTAAAGATTGTTGAAAATGGAGGTTTATGTGTTTGTGTAAGGGGATTTCAGATACCAATGTACCACAGTGCCCCAGCGAAGCGAGCTACAAGAGTTACAAGGGAAGAGTTTACCAAGATCGTCGAGTCTATAGCATCTACTGCAAGGGACATAGCCTATAGAGTTTCCTCTAAAATAATATCATGATTCCCATATGATCAACTGCTTGAGGCCATGGAAATTGTGTTTCCTCAATATTGGTCCTTCAACAATAAGGAAGATTATCTTAGAAGGCTGTTGATTTTGATAAAGGAATTTTGCAAATCTATAGAATTCAATGGAGTGACTATCAACAGAATATTAGATGAGGTTCTTCTTAGATAGCAATCAGGCACCTTTGTAAGGACCATGAAGCATCAATATCAATTAATGCATAACCCATATGAAGAGGGCTCGACAACAAAGCTTGACAGAACTAAAACAGAGCACATTATTGCTTGAAGAAATTTCAGAGTACTTCAAGCTTACTGATCTATGTCAAACCATGATATTGGGTTCAATGGAGGATGAGAGAGTTTTCAGTACTTTGGGCTTCCTAAAATCAAAGCTAAGAAACAAACTAGACAAGAATTTGGAATCATGCTTGAGGGTATACACATCTAGGTATAATGTCAATACTTTTCCTTATAAAAAAGAAATGGAAATCTAGAAGAAAAGATGCAAAAGAAGAGGGGTGGGACTGGGCAACACCATTAACCAATCTCCTACAGTGACTCCAAGTGGGAAAAGTACAGTTGGTAGTGGCACTAGCCATGGGATTGGGAGTCATAGAAGCAAATGTCAGAGTGAACTTGAAGTTGAAGAGAACAATGAAGAGAACAATGAAGCAACTGGACTACCCGAATTGGATGATGATGACGACATAGAGATGAATTGGAAAATTTAGGAAATTTCTACTAAATTAGCAGTGGCAACCAATAGGTATTTTTTGAACTTATTAACTACTATATGATATCCTACCATTCAATGTTCATTTTAGAAAAGCAAGAAATTAGAATGTATTATGTTTCATCATTAAAATTTGAGAACAAAGAGTATTATTACTATAGAGTGTAGTTTATATCATGTCATCAATGATCATTCATATTTGAATTTGAAATTCCTGAATGAAATTTTGTTTTCTATTTTATTCATTTATTCAACATACATTGAATTGGAAAACATGAAAATTAGATAGAATCATAGATTCAATTCCACAATTAATAATTATTAATGGTTTTCATTTGCAATATTTAGCTAATATGGTACAATTCTTGTAAGCCAATGACCCTGAATTCCCTTTTATAGAAACAAGGGAGCAACAACAACTTTAGGTCGATTTGTCTAATGTGAAGTCTCAAAATCTAAATCAATAAGACATCTACAAGTCTACAAAATCTCTACAACTTTAGCTGTACATTTCTGCATTTGACAGGCCGGTTTAGTAAATTAGCAATTTTAGCATAGGCAATAGCATCTGGAAGACTGCAACATTGATCTTGTTCAAAAAAAAAAGTTCAAACTTGTTACTTTAAACTCAATTCTAGAGTCTAGACTTTAGTATGTAGGATAATATGAAAGATATTCATATATAGTAAAGATATAGAGATGATTGAAATTGAAAGTACTTTCACATACAAACTATAAGTTTCTGTAGTATGCTCCATTCTTCTTTGCTTGGAAGGGAAATTTTTTTGATGTTATGGTAAATGACCTGCATTCTCGTCAGCATTCCATACTTGGAAGAGCGAGTTTCAAGCAATGTTCCTTCCACTAGTGCATGCAAATTTGTGAATGTTTTGATGCACTTTGCAATGCCTTCATGAGTTCTATCTCGAGGAAGGTTTCCTAAATCAAAGGTTATTTGGTCCTCCAACTTTTGCTTGTAAACTTCTCTTCCAACGAAACCCGTTGTTGAGAAATTAGGTCCAGGACTCGATAAACCAAGAGATATCAATTTTGCTATTTTATTGTTCATCTTGGCGAGCTTTGGCCCAAATAAAGCAAGAACTTCTTCTGCTTCTATTAGTTTTTGACATTTATGAAATACAGAGGTCGCCTTTATTATTGAACCAATGCGGTCTTCAATTCCCTTGCTTGCCAAATGTCTGTCAGTAGTACTGTTGATTTCTTCCATAATCTGCTTTGTAATTTTTTGTCTCTGACCAAAAATTTTGTTCTCCTCAAGTTGCTCTTTCAGCTTCCCAAAAACATCTGTAAGAGCTTCGTAGAGTTTGAACCAATCACACAACCTATTAGCAGAAGTCTTTATTTGGCCCCAGAAGTATTTTTTTATTTGCTTTACTATATTATTTACATGGTCATTCAAGCCATTTTCATATTTTTTAATAGTATCATTTGCCTTCTTTAGGTCTTCTTTCATTTCTGAGTACTGGTGTTCACTATGTTTTCTTATTTGCTCTGCTATATTTTCCCACCCTTTTTCTTTCTCTTCCCACTCTTTTGTTTTTACCCTCTCATTTTCCAATTCTTTATTTAACTTATTGTTTACATTTGCAGCATTCTCCAAGTTTCTGTATAACTTTTTTGAAGAGTCTTTTTCATCCTGAAGTTTTTTTTCCATTTTTTCCAAATTTTCCCTCAGAGTTTTCAATTCTACGTCCATTTGTTCTTGCTGTTCAATTGCTTCTTTAGAGCCAGGGGATGATTTTTTTATATCCTTTTCTCTAAGTCTTTGCACCTGTTTACTGCTGCTTTCTCACTTGCCTTTACATTTGCCACGTTTTCCTTTAACGCATCTATTGTGCCCTAAAGCTTTCCTTTCTCTCTCTCCAACTTCATCACTAAATTATAGACCACTTGGTTGGTCATTTTGGACACATTTATCTTGTCCACATTTTTAATTTTGGATAAATCCATTTGGAGGGTGCTAACTTGAAATTCAAATGGATCTAACTGACTCTCTAGTGGATTGTTATCTCTAGATGGGGGCATAACAACCATGAATTCCATCATATCTTTATCTAGGTCATATGTGGGAAATAACCTATTGGTTGCAGGTTCTGCATCACGAGCTGCAACAATTGCTTCCATCTTCATTGTCTTACTATTTTGTCTATTCTTGTTTTTTGATTTTTTATAGTTAGTTACAAATTCATTGTAATGAAAATTAGGATTTTGTGAGACAATTGAATGTTTGAATGGTGAAATAGCAGTAGCACTTGCTCTGATGTACGAGCTTCCACCAATACCATGAGGATAACCAACACCTAGACCCATTAGTGGGGTTTGTGGATTTTTTTGAGGGTTTTGTCTTGAAGGATGGGCAATTTTTGGACTTACAGTCACCATTGGCATTGTTGTACTAGTAGTACTACTAATACTTGTCATAACCTTCTGCTTCTTTACACTTTCTTGATCCCAGGGACCAAATTTTTTTGCATCTACATACAATGTCCTTTTTGGACCACTAGTTGTAGTTGTACCCATGATATCTACAGCTGTGGGAGTGACAATTGATTCATATTGAATCTGAGTGCTTGGAAGTGGAACTGTAAATGAAGTAAGAAATAATTTAATTAACTGAGATGAATCCAATGTGATGGAATTGATTGAGTTGATGATTGATCTCCATGCCCAAGGCCTAGTTTCTGACCATGTTTTGGTGCTACAGTTGGTGGTTGAGGTGGTAACCAAACCCCTTCTCCACTGGGACCCAGACCACCAGAACCTTGGTAGCCCATTTTTTCTACAATTTTTGCCCCTTTGCTATATAGAATTTTGGTGGATGCATCAACTCCTCTATGAATTTGTGTACTGGATGAGGGATTCAAAGAATCCTGGTCATCATAATCATCATCAATATTATTGTGATGTGCTTCAGGTGGATGCCCCTTATTCCACAATTCATCAAACATTGTATCCTCTTCAACCTCATCACGATCTGCAGATGTCTTTGGCTCACCGAGATTCTTCCTCATTTCTCAAAATTGAGAAATTTTGCTTTGACTCCATCCGACATCTATACATTCATTCATTAGCTCTTTTGGAATAGGTTTTGTAGATGGTTTATCAGCTTTCTTGTAGAAATTGGATGATGTCATGCCCTGCACTTTTCCTTTTTGTTTGTGCAATGCCATTATTTGTGATGACAATTCTTGTATTGACATATTATTTTCAGCAGCATATTTCTCCATCTATTTTTTGACCTCCTCCCAGGAGTCCATGTTTTTAATTTTTTCAATCAAAGGCATACTTTCATGTTGATATTTTCTTGCAAAAGTCCCAATGCCCTTAAGCCTTGCTCCAATTATGTTCAGTGGATCATACTGCTAGTGACTGTCAACATCAAATGGAAAAATTAAAAAAAAGGCTTCTGCCACTTTGAATCCTCTTCTCTCAAATGCGAACCCTCCAAAGGATAATGGCAAGGAGGGAAATATCATTTTCTTTTGCTCACCATGAAAGAGTACATCTGTGCTCTCCATTTGTCATACATATTCCAATGCAAATACCCTCTCTGTTACATGTATTGGAAGTTTGTAGGGTTCTACCCATGAACCGTAAAACCTTAAGGCAATGTAATGAACCTTTTTGAGGGTCCATCATTTTTTCGACTTTCCTTTTAGCCACTCTTTCCATGCTTAGTATTTGTAACCCAATTCCTGCCTGTTCGTTTCCTGTATGTTCTCTGTTGTTGGTTCTTCCTTATCATTCCTCAATGCCCTTCGGTGGTGTATGTTTCATTTTTCCAATCTGCCTCCATTCCTTCTTACACACGCCTCTTAAATATGAGTATGGTGTGGCGTGACCCTTCAAGCATTTATATTTGATTAAGTTATAATGTGGATTGCGGTTTTAGACTTGCATACTAATTGTATAATCATATATATAAATTATTAATTAATAATGATATTAGTAACATCACTATAGTATATTTTCTTTATATATTATCTATAATATTCATTTCTCATTTTAAGTAATATGTTATCATAATATACATTATAAAATTGTTATTGTTATTTGATATTAGTTATAATTAATATTATATATCCCATAGGTTATTATATTATCATAAGTATTAATATGTTATGCAATATTATGTGTTATTACAACATATTAAAAATATAATATCATAGTGTATATATATTAATTCTTGTATCCTTATTATATTGATTAATTAATCAATTTATCATTATTAGTTATTAATATTACATAGATTAAATATATTATAATCTTTCATTATTATAATATTTATTTATATATGTAATATAATTACTATCGGCTAGGAATATATTGCATAATTCATTTATTCATTAACATAAATAATGTTTATATTTACTATTATTATGAATTATGACTAATATTTATTCATATAGTGTATCAATGTTATTTCTTTTGTGAGCAATCAATAATAGCATATGAACTATTATTATATTTCATCCAATTATAGGATTCCCTCTTAAAGTATGATATAAGAATAGGGTAATATATATGTATTAAGGTACATATATACAAAGGCATGATATTAATACGTTTAATATAATTACGTAATATTGAAGAATCATTCTAATCAATGAAATGATGACTTGTTTGATTTTGAATATCAACTTATTTAATATTAGAATGGAGGTCGATGAATAATAATCTACAAATGATGTGATAGATGTCCTTTCTCTTGGAGACAAGGATATATTAATATGTTAACTTAATGACAAATTATATCATTATTATTTATAATTAAATCTTATAAATATGGGGACATGACACGCAGTGTACTCTTCCATTAAGTACCAGTCAGCTAGTTGTAGTTCACTTCCGAGTTGAATGCAATTTCTACTAGTAACAGGCAATCTTGGCATTGGAGTGCCTGTAATTTTATGGTACATTGGTGCCAAAAAGAAGTCTACAAAATTGTTGTAGTTCCTTCTGTTATCAATCATCCTTATCTGAGGTGTCCACTCATATATTGGATTTTGGCCTTGAGTCTGACTACAAAGCTTGTTTGCCTCAAATAATGCATGATGCTTTGCTAGGAGAAGATAGCACAAGTAGGTTGTGAATCTAAATGTCTTCTCTAGAACATCTTTGAATCATTAGTAATTGATCTTGCATGCAACGAACAATGTGCTCAATAAAATGATATCTTACTGGTTCTTTTTAAAAATGAATATGATAAAGCATTTCAAGAATGTTGGAATCCACTTGTTTGTTACTATCCAATCCCAAACAAAATGCTAGCAAGGAAATACTGTCCTGTGCCCATGGCACAAAAAATTCAAAATCATAAGGAGGGATGTGATTTGGACTTAACCTACAACCGCTTGTTATTCCTCTGATATAAGAATCTCTCTGTTTTGCATCTAATTTTTCATAATCATCTGCCAGCTTTCCCAAGTCAATATGTACATTTGACTATTGTTGTTGAAACCGTAGGTCCAACATACTAGAAAATTCACTCTCAGTTATGGACAAAATTTCCTCGTGAGTAATTTTATTCACAATTTCTTTTCTATTTTCATCATAATTTTTGGTGCTGAGCATAACAATTTTTGGGCAAGGGAATACTTGAGGTAACGTCATGTGTGCCAACCCAGCTACCCACGGTGCAATTTTATTTGCAGTTGCATTTACACTAGGGTTAAATGAACAAAATTTTGAAGCCTTATTTGGATCGTTCCACTTGTTTTCAAGTGCAAATATTATCTCCATTATACCCTTATTTCCATGAATAATAGGATCATGTATATCATGGAATAAATCACTGAAACCTGGTGTTTTAAGCATATTATGGAATTCTGTTATTTTTCCCATGTTATTCTTGGTATTTGTTTTGCCCATCGTGGTAAATATTTAAACACAGCTACAAGCCTACAGGGGTGATTCAAAATTAAAACCTTACAGACTAAATTTTTATATATAATATAAAGAGTAAAGTTGTAAATCAAGAGGTTTGAAAAATTTAAAATGCGGGACATAAATTTTTAGGATTTTAGTAGTTACACTTACCCATTCACGTTCATGTTTCCCTTAGTTTCAATTTTTGCAGAGAGCTGAGAGACTGTAGTTTGTTGCTTTCCTCGGGCCACAATCCTCAACCTAGAAATTAAGAATCCGTAACTTTGTTGCACTATAACTTTGTAAATTGTAACCCCTTTCTAATTTCTAAATCTGCAGACAATGTTTAACTGCAAAATTAAAGAAAATTAACGTGCCAAAATTGTACAATCTGTACTCTATAGTCTATAGTTGTCACACTTGTCATACAGTACACTTTCAGTTTAAATGTGAGTGGAATCGTGGACCACTAGTTACTAGACACACATTAAGTGTTAATTAACCCATCATAATGTATTAATGTCATTCATAACATCATTGTTAACTACAAGTGGAATGTGATTATGTCAATGTGTTAACTAAGCAGTGACACATGTCATGATTCAGGGACACGTTTGAAATGACAGGGTTTCTTTTTCCTTTTAGCCCAAAACTCAACTTCGGTCATTGATCTATAAACATCCAACGACACTAGTGAATGGTGTGGTGGCCCCGTGGGTCATGGGTCCCACTCCCATTAACTAAGCTAGTCAGTATCAGGATGACTCACATCATGAGTTAGACGTGTCAGTGTCACGTTATCACCAAATTGAAATGACATTGTTATTTGTTGGTCGATCGAGGAGTTTAGTGACACATGTCATGATTCTGAGACGCGTTTGAAATGATAGGGTTTCTTTTTCCTTTTAGCCCAAAACTCAACTTTGGTCATTGATCTATAAAAATCCAATGACACCAGTGAATGGTGTGGTGGTCTCGTGGGTCATGGGTCCCACTCCCATTAACTAAGCTAGTTAGTATCAAGATGACTCACATCACAAGTCAGACATGTCAGTGTCACATCATCATCAAATTTAAACGACATTGTTATTTGTTGGTCGACCGAGGAGTTTAGTGACACGTGTCATGATTCTGGGACGAATTTGAAATGATAGGGTTTCTTTTTCTTTTCTGCCCGAAACTCAACTTCGATCATTGATCTATAAACATCCAACGACAATGGTGATTCATGAATGATGTGGTGGCCCCATGAGACTACTGAGTTGCATAATTGCATATACAAAGTAATTTAAGATAATATTACTATTTAATTTTAACTAAATATTTGGGAAAACAACTAGCTAGTACAATTAAAACTAATATTAATAGATTTTTAAGACATTATCTATACATTAATATTTTGAATTGATATTAATATTATTAATCATCTTAAGATTTAATATATAAATGCTAATCATATAATTAACATGGGTCAATGAGTCTGCATCAAATCCTCAAATCAAAATTACAATTTAATATATTTGTTAATTTATAAAAATTAAATTAAATTTTCTATATAGCTAAAATTAAATATATTTCATAAGACACAGATATATATCTAAAATTTTTATTAAAATATTAATATTATATATTCACAAATTATATCTCTAACTAATATTATTTATCTTTAGCTATAATATTTCTACTTTCTTTTCACAATAGGCAGGGACTCGTGCTCCAACAGAGCTCTTGTAGTTGTTATTATTATTATTTTTTGGCAAAATTTTATTTAAAATCAAAAGAAGTGGAAAATGGATCTTCTGCGCAAGCAACAAAATGCATAAAATAATAAAATTTTACCTAACAATTGTAATGAAGGCAGAAATGCAATTATTTACATAATTAATCTTGGTAGTTTAACTTTACTATTTGGACATTAGTTATTAGTGCCTGCCGTAGGAACTATAAGCCATGAACTTTTTTAACTAGTGTTTGAAATAAACAACTTTAACCAATCAAGTTTCACATAATTTTTTAATAATAAGTAATAACATATTTTGCTATTAGGTAAAGTTTGAGGCAGAAACTACATTGCTCTCCAACCTTGTTTCTAGGGGAAATGTATTAGTGATTATCATTATAAATAATATTTTATATTCACATAGGCTTTTATAAACAATTCAATAGAAAATTCAAAAATGCAAAATATTGCAATGTTGCATAAATAAGCATAAGAAGTTAAAACAATGAAATACAATTTTATATGGAACTGAAACTCCAAAAATTTCATTGATATTTCTTGAAATTTACAAATTTACAAAATTAGGGGAAAACCCTAGACTCTAGTACTACTGTACTATTCATCGTAGAAACCACCAGAATCGACCATGGTTGCGAATTCTTGTAGCCAGTGGTTGTCATCTTCCACTTCATCCAGGAAAAACCATTTTCGAAGAAAATTCAACTCAATTCTTGCCCATTTCCTATGGTGCTTCAACTGCCCAACAATCAAGCCCAGTAAAAATGGTTGTAGGACCACATTCTGGCCAGGTTCCAGAAGCTTATGGACTTCACCCACCTAAGGGATCCCCACTCCTAAAATGACATGAGTGACAATTTCAATGTCATCGCCCAAATATACTACTTTAAAAATCTTCCTCAGGAGCAGCACAATTTCGGCCCTTGCTTCTTTGAGGTCAAGTAGGGAGGCTAGAAATTGTGACGTAATGTCATTGTTGACACAATATCGATTCTCATTCTCCAAAAACTCACGCCCCAAAACTGTTTTGACAGTAGCAATAACAAACTTCACACCAGAGCATGGAACAACCTCATTGCAAATTGACAAGAGGTTTTCCTCAGGAATGCGACCTAGAAAGGCCTTATGCTCCTCTTCCAAAGTGCATCTTAGGCGAATAGGGTTGTCCATCGTTACTGCAAAGTTCAAACTCTAAGTTCTAACAAACTAACACCAAACAAACCAAACCTATCGACTACTAAAAATGAGATGAGCAATGATGAAAGAAGTAGCTCAATCGCCTATAAATAAGCTTGGTGGGCAGGGTGCCAGGGATTATTTATTTATTTCCTAAATAAGCATAGCTGTTGTGAAATATTTCTTAAATATTTGTCCATCCGACTGCCAATTTAATTACATTAAATTAGAAAATATTCTCAAATCTTGAACATAATTGCAAGTACATGCCGAAAAGGTCAATTGTAATTAAACACTAACATTGTCCATTGTCCTGTAATGCGTGTGAAGCCGCTTAACCGATGGAAAAGGCCAATTGTAATTAAGACTAATAGTAGTACTGCTAGTGGGCTGTGGCATGTCCTGCAATGCGTGCGAAGCTACTTAGTCAATGGAAAAGACCAATTGTAAATTGTAATTAATAGTGACAAGACATCAATATACTATCTCTTGCAACTTAAGTGATACACGTTGGATAGAAATGTGTCACCATTCTGGAGAGAATGTCGCTATCACTGACATGGCATTTAATTATTTCTGGGTACACTGTACTCTACAGACAACTTACCTTGATACGTGTCAACATTCCAATGACTACCTTGACAATTCTTCTTCCTTCAAGAAATGTTGGCCGAAATTAAACCTTAGCCATTGATCTTGGATCATCAAACGGTCTAAGTTCTCAAATAATACATTTAACATAATTACAGTGGTAGTGGCAAAGATTATGCTTCCATAATGTACGGTCAAACAACCATGTCCTTAAACCATCACTTGCCACTTGCCACTTGCCACTTGCCAATAATTTATGTAAGTTGGTATGTTAGGTTAGGCTACTTATTTCCCATCTTTTGAAAATAGCCATACCAACTATAACTTTCTGAAAACCATTTGCCATAACAAATAAATTAATTCAATTATTTGGAAAATAATTTTGCCATTTTTTAATAAAAAAGGTATCGGTTATTAAAATATTCACCAACCAATATCCATATTTCAAAACATAATTCACCATCAATATTAATAATTTTATTAAAAACAAAAATTATAATCACCATTATTTTATAAAAATTGTCTAAACTATTAAAAAATTCGCCACGAAATATCCATCGATTGACGCATAATTCGCCAACAGTATTAATTTTTTTTTCACCCAAATGACATGTGATTCGCCACAATTTTATAAATTTTGGGAGGGGGGGGGGGGGGTTCCTTAAAGTTATCCCTGGAGGACATAGCAGACTTTTGAGGTTGGAGATATGGTGTATCTTATATTGCAACCTTAATATCAATCCACTCTCAAGAAGATTGGTGCTGAGAAACTTAACCCACGATACTATGGTCCATTCATGATTATTAGGAAAGTGGGAGAGGTGGCTTATGAGTTAGATTTTCTAGTAGAGAGCAAGACTTGTGCACAACATTTTTCATGTGTCATGCCTCAAGAAGGCGCTAGGACATCATAGTATTCCTTCAACAGTGCTCCCACACTTGGATGATGAGGGAAAATTGGTATTGGTGCCAGAGGCTATTATTGATTTCAAGGAAAGGAACTTGAGGTGACACACTATAAGGAAATATTTGGTGAAATGGAAGGACCTGCCAGTTGAGGATGTGACATAGGAGAATGAGGAGATTTTGTAGCATTCAGACTTGAAGTTTCTTGAGGACAAGCAATTTTAGGGAGGGTGGACTGTAATGTCCCCATCTTTTTAGCATCTCAGTGGAGTTCTTAGCCTTGACATCCTCCGAAGGCTAAGAGGAGAAATAAGGAGAAATTGATTAAATTAATTTCTTATAAATTCATTAAATAAATTAAAATAAAAAAGTTGACTTTATATTTAATTAATATAATTTATTAGAAAGTGCATTAATTATTGGAAGGGGGAAGCTTCTAGTAATTTAATTTTTTAGAAGTACAATTAATTATTGTATTACAAGGGAGAAGTTTATAGCGAGTGCATTAATTATTGGAAGGGGAAGCTTCTAGAGAATGCAATTAATAAATATTTTATTTCCTTCTAGAAGGGTGAAGGAAAAGTATAAATAGAGGTGAAAACTTCATTGTTTATCATTCGATTATTGTGAATTGCATTTGATATTAAGTTGGGAGAAGAAACTAATTTTTTTGATTTCAATTAGCCATTGGAGAACATCAAATCTTCAATGTTGCAACCATTTGAGGTAGTGAAATATCTACTGAATTTGGTATTCAGGAGAGCTTCAATTCAGGAGTTCTATTTGTGTTTAAATTGGAGCATAGATTTTGGCTGCTATAGTACGCATGCACGATGCCGCACTACAGTAGTTATGTTTGATTCATTTCCATCCTTAGGCATCACTATTATTAGGTTCCTCTTGCAAATATGAGTAGTTATCATTGTACTTATCAAGCATATGATTTTGTTGTGATAATTCAGAATCAGATTTTGGCATTACTGCAGTCATTATTGTATATCAATTGTTTGTCAAAATGTCAATTGGCTCTAGGTATGCATTTCATATCTAGTTTTCATGTATATGCATTGAAAGTACCAAAAAAATTGCACTTGCATATTAGTTCATTGTAAGAGGATATTACATTGATATTAGAGCTTTCTTGCAAAGTGTTTGACAAAATGTCAAACAACTGAAGTATAAAAGAGTTTTGGTGTTTGAAGAAGTTATAACTAGTTGGGGTTACTACATAAAGCATCAGCTAGGTTAATAAATATGTTAGTTTGACATTCTATAACTTCATATGTTGTGTAATCATTATCTAATTTAATTTAGTTGATAGGTTATTAGTTTCAACTTTTGTTCCTAGAAAATTGTCTAATGTCTAAATATTATCTCATGCAATTGGAAAATTGTTCAAATGTAGTGATCAAAATTGGAGAAGTTGTCGAATGTTGGAGATTGTTTTTGTTCTTAGAATGTTATCTCACACCATTGAAAACTTGCTAAATTTTGGATGTTTCACAAAAATGTTGTCTCACATTGTCAAGAAGTTGTGCAATGGCGTGTAATGTTCTATGTGCAGAACTTTTTTGGGCCTAGAAATTTAGTTGTCCTTATCATGGGGGTATCAGTAGGGAAGTTCTTAGATACAACTAAAATTTATGACTCTTCATGGAATTGATAAGAGATTGAGAGAACAATATATAACTCCAAGATTGATGAGGTGTTGGATGGAAATAATTTGTGGAGGTGAGACCACTTTCTATTGCATAAGGTGGGTGTGAGGAGTTTTGTTGGGTGAGGTATGAATTCAATTATGCCTGTGATGTTTTTGAATAATAAAGAAGCCAAAACAAGGGGGCTGGCCCTTACAAAAGACAAATTGGCCAACAACTAGTAGAATACCAACAAAACAGAATTACCCCCTACAACTACTTATCAAATAAAAAACATCATTCAAAGGAGCATAGTAATAAAGTCTACAGGCATTCTACTAAGATTCCCTAGAACAATACCATAAGGGAAAGAGTTTTTAAACAAAGGCATAAAAACCTTTAAACCGACTAAGTCCAAAAACCAACAAACCATTAAACACAAAAACAGAGAGTAGCAAGCCTTAATTGGCCTTTTTCACATTCTTCCCTTTAAGGAAGATGTTGGCCTAATCTTCTGCTAGGAAATTAAACATCATTCTGAGTCCTCATGAGTCAATTCCTCCTCCTAGTTATGCTTCAACAGGTGCAATGTGTTTCACCTTAATGATGAACTTAGACAAAAGTCTAGCCTTTTTCTCCAGAGTCTGCATCCTCTCTCTCAGATCTTTAACCTCCAGTTTATGGGTCTCCTCAAAAACCTCCAACTTACCACCTAGATTACCCTCCACCATGTCCATGTCATTATCCTGCAAAAGTGGGGGGTTAGCAATACTCTTTTATCTAGGTATCACTCTATCCAGAGAAGACACCGTCATAGGGGAAGGAGCTCTTTCCACAGTTTTAGGGAACTAGTCTTGCATAAGGTCCACTCTACCCATGGTAATAGAATTGAAGACGTGGGTCATCTCTTTTCTACCTTTAACCTCCTTCTCCTCCTCAAAATTATGCCCATGATGCTGATTCTAATAGGATTTGTGTGTTTTAAAAGTACATGTTGTTCCTCAGTCCTCATTTGTTGAAGAGTACTCAAATTTAAGGAAAAATGTCTATTTTAATATACAATATCCCCACACTATAAAGTTGGATTTCTTTCACCAACGCTAACCTCTTGCTCAAAGAATCAGCCACTTTATTTTCTTTCCCTTCCTTTTGTTTGGTGGTGAAAGTATAAATATGAAGGAACTCTACCCATCTAACATGTTTATGTAGGCTTAGTTTATCTTGATTGTTCAAGAAACTCTAGGCATGGTTATCAATGAAGACAATGAACTCTTTTGGAAAGAGATAGTGCCTCCACTTCTCAAGGGCTTGAAACATTGTGTACAACTCAAGATCATATGATGAATATATTCCATTTTCCTCATTTAGCCTCTAACTAAAGAATGCAACCAATTTACCTTCTTGAAAGAGAGTTGCACCTATAGAAAAGCCACTAGTACCACATTCTACGGTGAACATTTTGTTGAAGTTAGGAAGGGCTAGGATGGATTGTTTTGCCACCTTATTCTTCAAGTATTTAAAAAATGATTCTGTCTCATTGGTCCATTGCAACCTTTTTATTTTATCCCATTTTATGGGGGCATTCATGGGTGAGAAGATGTGATTTAAGGTATTTATGAAATTTATGCAAAACCTTTCAAGACCATGAAAACTCCTAACATCTCCTCTTGATCTAACAATTGGCCAATTGAGAACAACCTCAACCTTGGCAGAATCAATCTTTAGCGAGCCTTCGCAAATCATAAAACCCAAATATATTAGTCTCTCTTCCACTAATTCATATTTTTTTCAAATTTATCATCAACTTATCTTAATTTGATCTCTACAAAACTTTGCTAAGATATTGCATATGCTCCTTTTTTGGTCCTAATAAAAATAATGTATCATCTAATTATACAACTTTGAAATTGCCAATGAAAGGTCTCAAAACCTCATTTATTGATCTCATGAATGTGCTAGGAGCATTTGAAAGTCCAAAAGGCATCACCATCCAATGATACAGATCTTTATTATTTTAAAAGAAGTCTTTCATTTAACTCCTTCCCTTGCTATAATCTAGTGATAACCAATTTTCAAGTCAATCCAAGAGAAAGAACAAACACTTTCCAACTAATCCATTAAATATTTCATCCTAGGTATTGATGACCTATATTTGATTGCGATCTTATTAATTTCGATAAAGGAAGTGCACACCATCCAATCATTGTTTTAGGGGTCAAAATAGTATGAAAAACACATGGACTTAATCTTTCCCTAATAAGTCCTTTTTCAATTCATACATGCAAAAAGGAAGATTCACAAGGTTTTTCTTGTGCTTCTTATTATTTGGCTCGAGTGATCAACTTAGCATAAAGAAGGTTGGGAAATCTGAATTCTCGATTAATGACAAGGGAAGGGGTGCAAGGCAAGTGTGATGTGGGTTTATCATTAGTCTCAACACTTTGTTTACACATACTAAACCATGTTAAAGATTATGAGTTGAAATAATACAGGAATTGGGTTGAAAAAATGAGATACTAGGCCCTTTAAAGAGTCATGTTAAACTAACAAACTTTTTATTCTCCTATAAAAGATGGTGTAAAGTCTAATGACACCCCAATCATACTCTAAAAGAGGATAATCTTTAGGAGGAAATTATATGTTTTTATGAGATGGTGTAGGGATGATTGAATAATTAAATTTAGTTCATACAAAACTTTTCAATTTATCATCAACAACAAGGTATACATGATACTATTATAGATGAACTTCACTTTGTGATTAAGTATCGAAGGAGAAACTTTGATGACATATGACCATGATTTTCATATGAGAACATTATAAGTGAGAGTATTGGGAATGAAATGTATAGGTGCAAGACCTACCTTAATAGGTAAGGCTATAATACCTAAAGTTTTTTAGTAATATTATCAAAACCATAGATTTGAATAGAACTAGGTTGAATCAATGAAGTATCCATAATTTAACGCAACAAATCAATGCTATGAACATTAAGATTCGATCCACTATCAATTAAACTCTTTTTAAAATAAAATTACCATTAATAAGGACAACCATAAGAGATTCATTTTGTTCTTGAATTTCTTTAGAAATGAAACTCATCTTGAGAAAAGATAATCTTAGCTTGAGTGATGATTTCTTTATAAATTTCATTATAGATTGTATATTAGTTTGTAGATAAGATAAAACAATCAAGCTTCTTAAGGCTTGTTTTAATGCTTCATGGTATGTAAATCAAGTTTAAAGAAGCTTCAAAAGGGATATCTTTATAGAAGTATCATAAAGTTTTCCTACTAAATCATATTCCTCTTTAAGATTCTAAGGAAGATGGGGTCCATGAGGAAGCACTGTTTAACAAGTAAGAAGAGGAGGAACAACTAAACTGGTAGGTTGTCTATTATTTCTTTTATTATATGTGTGATAACATACATGATAATTATACTTTTTAGCACCTTTTACTTGAGGTCGATGAATATCTTGACAAATATGGATAATCACCTTAGGCTTACCCAAAACTTGAATACAATTTAAGTGATTAGGTTCTTTGATTTCATGAGGAAGAAAATCAAGGATGATATCCTCTTCCTCAAAATTATCTTTATGCTAAATAAAAAAATTTGAATAAGGAAAAGAACAACTCATTAATAGTTTATTAGTAGTAGGAAGATTATTGAAATAAATAGAAGACATGTCAATTATCCCAATCACCTTCACCACCATATCATCTTCTTTAATGGAAGTTCTTTCATGGCACATATCTACCATCTCCCAACTATTCTAGTCATCATAAGGAAATATTAGTGCAAGAAGATGTTTAAAAACTTTCTCTCAATAATGTTTCTCTTTGGGAAGAAGCATTGAGAAGTGAGGCCAACTCTTCTCCTAATATGCGCTTCCCCCATGACAATACCTTGAACAAAGATGATGATTCATATTATGATACCACATCTTCTATTCATTTTGAAATGACTCCCCCTTAATGAATAAACATTTAGTAAGTTATGATTACCCATATCCTAAAGTTTTCTTTATTAATAGAGATGTTCCTATTCTTGATGATTCTCCTTTTGGGATGAACCAATGGACAATAATATTGATTATTAGAGTAAGAGAAGCCAAAGAAACATCACATGCATTAATTGATTATTTTTAGTGCTAACATAATATAAAGGAAAGTTGGTAGAATGGTGTTGTTTCATCTCAAAATTGACAAAATGGTTTCACGACAAGGCCCTACAAAAATTTGTAACATGAGAAGAAAGAAAGAAATTGATACAAATTAAATTAAGATGCATGAAAGATAGTAACTATACATAAAATGAAATATTTTTCTTTTCTTTTTGTACTTTTAAATGAGAATAAAATAATGAAAGAGATGACAATACAATTATTTTTGTCTTTTTGTAGGGAAAACAAATGATAATGATCTGCAATAATCATATTCAAGGCTATGAATTCAGAAGAGGAAATATTATGAGTAGGCTTCACTAAAATGTATGATAGGTGAACCTATATATCTAAATGCATAAAAATGTAGCAAAGATATGCTGCAAATATTGACTAATAAAATGCATAATGCTTTTTGAACCAACACTCGTCAATCAACTTGATGGAAATATAGTCTATAAACGATCCTTTGAATGACAAGGCTCTACCAGTAGTTGATCAAACTTATGTAGATACAAAGTCTACTAATAATCCTTTGGATGAGAAATATCTAAAGTTGGTTGAATATGTATTTTACCATTTAATTGGGCACGAGGTGTACATGATTACAATCTCTACCTGTGTCTGGTTTCCTTATGGGAAGAATACATTGCATATGAGAATTCAGATTCTAGACCATCATTTTTGAAAGAGATTGATTAATATTATAGCATGAAAAATTAGGATCTCTGCATTGATGTTTTTCATGATTAGCTTCACTAGGATCTCGATGACTCCAAGCGTGGCAATGTTTATATTAGAGTGGAGCAGTGGAAGCTTGATGGAGATTTACTCTGCTCCCCTACATGTAGGTGCATATATGTAGCCATGATGCATCATCAAGCTTTTAGTAGTTACAACTATCATTAACGCTTGGTTTGGGATCTTGGAGCTTCATAGTAGGTAAATGGTATAATGACTAATTTCTTGAGGGAAAAAATGTGGCTCATGAGGACTTTGATGTCCCCAATAAATAGGAAATGACTTAATTAAAATTATTTATTAAGTGGTCTTAGATTTAAATAATACCATATGAATTAAACTCAATTATTTAATTAAATTATAAAATAAAGAAATAAAATAACAAGAGCTCTGGTGGAGCTAGAGTATCTATCTTTTGTAAAAATGGAGGATAGGCTTGTTCTGTTTATAATTAAACCATTGAGACTAAACATAGAATAAGCAAGGGTACATACATAGTCACAAATTAATATAGTTCTAACTATGATTCCAAATGTTTATTTTCTTGAGCAAATAATTAGCTAAATGATCACGTGGTTATTTTGAAATTGTGATACACGAGTTATATAAATACAATCCTATCAAAAAGTGTGATATACACATGTAGGACTAAATTGTGATTCATTTTTCTTAGGAATGTTAAAATAACCTAAATTAATAATTCGAAAAGATTTTTAAAAATTTATTAAAAAATTGTGAAATATTTGCTTCCACCATTCAAGATTAATCTTCTTAACACATAAAAAAGCTAAAATATCAACTTCATCATAAATAAAAATATGCAATGTAAAAAAATAATTTACAATTGTACAATATTAATATTAATATAAATATATATTAATGAAATAATTTTATTAAAATATCATAAAATCATTATTAAATAGTATGATTAAAAAAGAAAAGTTTCCTTACATATGCAATAAAAATTCAATAATGTAGTTCATCTTTAAAAAGCATATATAAAATTAATTCCATTATTTTAACTATTTGCACCCGCATTTGGTAGCTAGAATTAGAATGAAACTGGCATTCGAAATTCTAAAAAAATTCTAATCCATTGTTTGGGTCCACACAATCGGAATTGGAATCGGGAAAAAGTAGAATCCAATATCCCCATTTGACCCCCAAAACAAAAATTTCAAATTCTTTCAAAATACTTGTTATTTGGAATCCCTGTTTTAATTCCCATTTTAAATCCCATTTTTTTGAAAATGAGGATTTCAATTAAAGTAAAATTTAATTGGGTTTGACATCCGGTTGCCCATTTGGGGGCACTTACTTTCGCACAAAATTTTGAAATTTAAAATTTTTTAATGGGGAGAAAATTTTCCGCTATTACTTGCTCATATGTTTGTTATGTTTGGTTTTTGATTCATTCCACTTTTAGAAGTATTTTTTTCTAGTTCAAGGCCATTAGGAAGTTAGATTATTTTTGAAGCCAAGGCGAATGATTTTCTCTAAATGCATTGCCTCTGTTGAGTAATTTATCAGGGTTTTTCTACCTGATTCGCCTCAGTAGTTATTGCAAAAAAGTTTGTTTAAAATAATTTTCAATCAGGGTAAATGTATTGGATTTATAGCATTGTCGCAATTGAGTTATTTACTAGGCTTGTTGCACTTGATTAGTTCCTGTGAAGAGTATTGTTGTTTGATTGCGCTGATTAGATAGAAAAGCAAAGATTGGTTTTTTCGAGCCATTGCGTGTGATTGGCTATCCATACCAGGACATTTGTTAGAAATCTTATTGCTATTTGAATTCGGGACCTTCCTGCATCCATAACCTACAACTTGATGACAATATTTTGCACGTTATTTTGGCTATCATTCGAATTCTACAATGTGCAACCAAACAAAGGAAATCTGTATTCTCACACTGAATTCTTGGTCAACCAAACAATCCCAAATTTAATTCCCTAATCATAAAGCTAACATTCTGAATGTCAATTCTTAATTTATATTCCAACAACCAAACGAATGCATTGCAAAAATTAGTAATTAAAAAAAAAAAAGCATTATTAAAATTAGTACTTACAAAATGAAAAGTACAAAATATGAAAACTTATTATGATTGAATGTACATGATAAGTGCCACAACCTCAACCAAATTCAAAAGATCATGTTCTAAGCGGAAACTTGGAAAAGTTTTTTTTGAATTTTCAACACGCACTTTTTATTAAAATAATCAAAAAAATTTCAAATATAAGATAAAATTTTTAAATTTTTTAATTGTTTGAACCCTTGATAGACATTCACCTTCAAAAAACAATGAACAGTCGCAGGTGTAAAGAAATGGACAATCTAGTAATTCCCACAACCTATTATGTTCATCATACAGGCTGAGTTGTAGCGAGGTGGTATGGATTCCTGTGTGCGTTGCACATTCTTCCCAATAATATGTTGATAACATTTTGGATTAGCCATACATGAGCTTCCACAGCCTTAAAACTTAGAGAAGAATAATTTGCAAACATTTCAAATGAATTAACTTTCTCAATTTTTTTGAAAGTTTTATGCTGCATAACTGTTACCGACCCTATGCATCAGATATTATCCAATTTAGCATTACATAGTCAAATGAAATCATCTGGGAGACGATTGTCAGATTTGAATAAACTGTGTATTGATTCTAAACTCTTTTCGAATTATAATTTGGTGCACATTCTTTTAAAAATTGTGTTTTGCTTCTATCTTTTATCTGATTTAGAAAGTAGTTATAATTACCTTCTAAACATCAGAGCTGTATCAATTTTGTTGAAGTATGTTGTATTATGATGAATTACATCAACTCTATGTATTACTGTTTCTGACACAATATTATAGCCTTTGTTGTGGTCTCCTCCTTGTAAAAGAATAGTATTGTAGGTCTTGAGCATTGATTTAATGATTCCTGAGTGGTGTTCAATTAGGAAGTGTAAGTTATAGATTAAGAGGTTACTTAATCTCATTTTGTTCTTGTTTTTCTTGAAATGCAATATATTACACCGTGATAACATATTGGAAATAACACCACACGTAAAGGAATAGAATGACACGAATGCATTAAGTGTAATGTTTTTTAGGAGTGATAAATAAGGTAAACAAGTAGACCTATATAATTCAATAAGAGATACTTAACTTGTGCACATGGTTTGGACATTATTGATACCTTATTTCACCTATGTAGTAGCATGGAGTGATTGTTCTTACTAGAAGAATTGTTTATGCCTATGTACATATAGTGCATTGGAAATTTTTAACTGTTGAGATTACTATATTCATTAAGATTTAATTTTTGCAAGCATGTCTCATTTTATGTCTATGTGGAGATAGCACATAGAATTTCATTAAATGCTAAGATTCTTATATTCATAAATTTCTTTTTCTTGAAAAGAGTGCTTTTAGACTCTTTCATGGTTAAGTGTAGTATGACAATTTAGGAGGGATAGGAATGGATCCACTATGTTTTGTTCCTTCCTATCCGCTAAATTTTGAATAGAATGGATACAATATATTTTGTTTCTTCTATTAGCTAAATCAAGCTCTAAAAAGTGCCTTAGCCATATGTAGATATTCTTTTATTTCATTTTACTACTTATGAGTAGATATGTTGTTATTTATTATACTGCATATGTGGAAAGCAATATGTTTTATGGTGGTTAATGTATTGTTTTCCTTGTATAAGTTAGAATATGATTTTTAAAATACTTTTGGAGAATTGATAAAATGTTGCTTACATTACTCTAATATGCACCTTGTGTAATGATATCTTATGAGATGAGCTTAAGACATGATGATATACTTGGAATTCTACTCGAAGGAGAATGAATTCATTTATACTAGAGAGATGACATTTTGTACTTATTGCACACAATTCCATTAATGCTCATAGTTTTTCTTGGTTAGACTCCCTAGTTGTTGGGTTCGGTATCTTTCATCTCAGGAAAGATTCTAGGGAAGCTTAACAGCTTCATGGTAGGGTGGTAAAGCACTCCTACAATATTCTCGTCCTTATGTTCTTAGACAAGTTTTAGAGCATCTATCAAGGTGGTCAACATTCATTATATCCTTGTATTTTGATATCTAGTATTTGGTATCCGATATATATTTTTCTTAGATTTAATGTTAATTAAAAACTAATGCTGACTGGTCAATATTTAAATGATTTTGACTCTCTTTGGCTTTCACATTTTATGGAGATTGTTGATGTGGCATTGGTTTTGCAGGGGCAGTCTTTACAACTACAAATGCTGAAATGAATACTCGTAAAGGATGAGTTTATCGTGTTAAAGATTTGCAAGTTTAACTGTGTAGAAGCTTCATTCTAACCAACGAAAAAACATACTTGCAATTAACTTGTGCATTGGCACAAAGGTTCAATTAATGTTCTTTATTCAACTAGTATGTCTTCTATTGAAGATAAGTTTCTATTGTAACATAATTTTATTTGTTTCTACATGAAGCCTATAGTTTACACTTTGATTATATAGGGGGGCTATGTTACCTTTTCAAGGGCAACAAAAGTTGATTAAAACAAAGAGGGACATATATATGCATGTGTAAAATGAGAGAAAATCCTTTCCCAAAAAAATGTTATAAAATTATTATAATAATCATTGTGTTTGCCCATCTTCGCTTTCATTGCCTCCCACAATTCTAGAGAAATGGAGGGAAATCCACACCATAGTTGTCTAGGGAGTAGCTTTGGAAGACTACTTCCTAAAGTTCCTCAAACTTTTTGATATTTTATTTTTTTGACATTTTTTAATTAGCAAAACAATAAAGTCTCCAGAATATTAGAGACCAAACAATCAAAAAATATAAATTATTGATTAAAAATTAATTTTAAAATAAATTAATTAAAAAACTTTAGAAATGTAAGAACTCTGAGTATGAAAATTAATAGACATTGAAAACATAATTTAACATTAGTTCCCACCTATATATAGGCATGGACTAATAAAAGTAATTAAGTATGTCAGTGTACTTATAAAACTTGGGGAAACTTCCTCGAGCCATTTATAAGGCTATGTTTGGTATTATTGGAGATCATGTTAAAATTTATATTTTTCTTTGTATTCACAAATTATAGTTGGAGTTTGACATTATTATAGTTTTGGTTGTTAGAAACAACAGTCCACGAAGATAACTGAGAGAGGGAGGAATCAATTATCCAACAATTAAAACATTTATCTTCTTTAAACAAACTTAACCATTCAACCAAAGTAAACAACAAATATTTAATAAAATGAACATAGACAATTACACCAGATATGTTGACTAGGGAAACCCTTGATCAGAGGGAAAACCCTAGTGGGAATGATGCCCACAAGATGATGTACTAATATAAATATTCCTTGTTACAGGATGGACCCTGTTAGGAGTCTATTACAACATATAGTACATAGAGTCCATGTTAGGAGACTTTGAATCCTTGTTAGGAGATTCCAACCTTGTTAGGAGTTGTAGTATAATGTATACAAGATGAGCCCACTGCTTAAATATGTAATTTCAACTATAAGAAGAGCTCATTGCTCAAACATGCAATTTACTGTTATGTTCTTCTTTCCTTTGTTCTGTCAACCGAACCAATCACTGTCACACCTTGTAGACTAGGTCACAAACCTCATATCCAAATATCAAACCTCAGATCACTCAAAAAAACCTTGGCAATGAAGTTCCATGTCATACCATATCCACATGATAAAGGAAAATGTCCTTCCTTTATATCAAGTTCTCAAAACAATTCCTTGAGTCAATTGTTAGACCTTCTCAATTAATCATTATAGGACCACATTAAGAACACATTACACTTAGTGATAACATTAATCTTCCAACTTGCAACTTGAATAAATTTTTGTACAAAAAATATTATGACGAGTGAACTTAGCCACGTCATCACCAACATGTCTTCTTTACATCCTCAACCTTGTTTCTCAGAATATCAAATCTGCTAGGAGATTTAACAAGTTTACTAGAACATGCCTATATAAACTCTATCTCAGAACAAACATCACCAAAACTTACATGACTTCTTCCAGACTTATCATTTCTTCTTCTAATGTTAACAACATATACAATATACTCAGATGTATCTCCCATAACCTCAAATAGTTAGAATACTCAACTAGTCGTTTGTACCAACTTGATCTTTCTACTATTCTTCTGTTAGATACCACATAAGACTGCTATGTTGACATCAATGAAAAATTCAGTCATGAATGTAACATATCATCATAGTAACATATCTACAATACTTCCCCATAGGAATATCATCAACATTCATGCTTCCAACAATCTTGCAACAATCTCCCCCTTTGGCATTGATGGAAACATAGATGAAAAACATCTAGTTCCAAGAATACCAACAAAAGACTGCTCATCTTTCTTTTCAAATCCTCTTCATCAATCATTCTCCTCCATTGATATACCTCAATTTTATTTTTGTCAAATTGTCATTCCATACTGCACTTCTTTCGAACATACTATACTCATGCCGAACTTCTCCAACTGTCCTGTTGTACATCTTTTGAATATGTTGTTTTTCATGCCGAACTTCTCCCCCATTGACATCAATGTCAAAGATTTTAGCAATCAACTTTACTACATCAAAATATACAACAATTAATTCTTGCTTAGCTCAAGTGTTCAAAGACATTGATCAAAACAACATCCAACAAGAGTCTTAGATGACTCTGTCCATCACAGATACTTTCCCATATAGGAAGCATCAACATTCAGTCTAGACAACAATGGTGTTCTGTTACATTGTACTGATGCACTCTTGCATCTTCTACTCTAATGTAGGAAGGGGCATAACCCCAAACATACCTCACAAATACTCAAAAGTCTCTTTGGGAAGAGGCGTAGTGAATATGTCTGCAATATGCTCTTTAGTGCTCATATACTCCAATCTGATTTCCTTTTCTACAAATTTCTTGATCACAACATTTGATACTTAATAGAAATGTGCTTAGTCCTTGAATGCAACAATGCATTGTTAGATATATTTACTGTGCTTGTGTTCTCACAATGTATGACAATAGGTTCACTAATTTCTATCCTTATATCCTTCAACATCAACTTCATCCAAATAACTTGATTGCAATTGTTTTCTACTGCAACATACTCTACTTCCACTATACTTTGTGATGTACAATCCTACTTCTTGTTTAACCAAGAAACCAATCTTCCTCCAAGAAAGAAGGCTCCACCATTGGTGCTCTTTCTGTCATCCATATTGCCTGCCCAATCAACATCAGTATAAGCACTTAGAGTAAAATCATTAGATCTATCATATCAAAATCCAAACGTAGATTTTCCTTTCAGATATCTAAATATCCTTTTGACTACTGCATAATGTGCTTCTTGAGGATCAACTTAGAATCTTGCGACAATTCCAACTACATTTGTTATATCCAGCCTTGTGTGAGTTAGATATTGCAATCCTCCATTCATAGATCTGTAATTTTTCTACTCAACAATAGGTGTCTCATCCTTTGTAGATAACTTATGTCTAGTTACCATAGGTGTTCCAATGGGTTTGCATGTTTCCAAACCAAACCTTTTTAGTAAATCTTTCAAGTACTTAGTCTGAGAAATAAAGATTCCTTTATTCTTTACAATTTATAATCCTAGAAAATATTTCATCTCTCCTATCATACTCATCTCAAATTCTCTCTTCATCTCTTCAGCAAATTTGTCACTTTCATCATCATTTCGTCCAAGTATGATATCATCAACAAATATTACCAAAATCATCAAACCATCATCAATTTATTTCTAATAGAGATTACTATCTGCCATAACTTTTCTAAATCCAAGCTTTGTCAAATGCTTGTCCAACCTTGCATACCAAGTTATGGGTGCTTTCTTCAAGCCATGCAATACTTTCCTCAATCTACATACTATGTCCTTGTCATCTATCAAAGGATAACCTTCAAGCTACTCTATGCACACTTCTTTTTCAAGTTCTCCATTCAGAAATGCTAACTTGACATCCATCTAAAACACTTTGAATTTATTTTGTGTTGCATAGGCTAAAAATAATCTTATTGCTTCTATTCTAGCCACTAGATCATAGGTCTCCTCATAATCTATCCCTTCTTGCTGTGAGTAACCTTTACATACTTATCTTGCTTTGTTCCTTACAACTTCACCTTGTTCATTCATCTTGTTCCTAAATACCCATTTAGTTCCTATCACATTTTTGTCTACTGGTCTAGGGACCAATTCCCATGTCTCATTCTTTACTATCTAATTCAATTCATCTTTCATAGCTTGTTTCCAATAATCATCTTTATATGCTTCATCTACATTCTTAGGTTCAACTTGATATATCAAATGTAGTTCTTCATTGAATCTACTTCTTGTTATCATAATTTTATCTTTTCTTCCAATGATCTACTTGGATGGGTGATTCTTTATCATATTCTTACCTAAAGTAGGAGTTGCTATCTCAGTTCTGGGCTCTACAGAAGATTCCAAGCTTTGTTCCTACCTTGGCTCTCCTTCATTCTGCAAATCATTGTTAGTCTCAAGAAATACCTCATCGTTCCTTGGCTTAGTAACAACATCATCATCTAAATTATAATCAACTATTCTTTCTTATATCCTAAATTTCACATCAATTCTCACATTTGCACTTTCCATAATAGTCTTAGTTCTCTTATTACAACATCTATAAGCTTTGCTTTTCAATGAATAACCAAGAAACATACCTTCATCACTTCTAGCATCAAACTTACCAATATTATCATCTCTTTTGATATACCACTTGCTGCCAAAAATTCTAAAATACTTAACTATAGGTGAGTGACCAAACCATAGTTCATAAGGGGTCTTCTTTGTGTCTTTCTTGACTTGCACTCTGTTCATAGTGTAGATTGTTGTATTCATAGCTTCTCTCCAAAACATCTTAGATACCTCATTCTCAGCTAACATAGCTCTTACTACTTCTATAACTGACCTATTCCTCCTCTATGTAATGCCATTCTATTCAAGGGTTCTCAACTCAACTCTTTTTTCTTCTCTAGGATCAGATCTCTATTCTTCAGTTTGATTCCCATTTTGCATATCATTATTAATGATAATTTCTACATTTTCATGGTCACCCTCTAGATCAACAATAGTTACCAAAGCTATCTCTTCTAATACTTCTTCTTTCTTAACTAATTCAGGTTCATTATCCTTATCATCACAATCATTCAAGAATCTTTCCATACTTGCTTTAAATTCTTCATATTCATCATAAATCAAACTCTTTCTAGATTTCCTTATTATTTTAGGGCATGTAGACAAAAAATGACCAAACTCTTTACATGTCTAACAAGCAAAAAATTTCATACCTTCTTATTCTCTTTTCATAAGCAGATCAATACCTTCCTTGATCTTCATGTCTTTTTAGATCTGGATCTATCTTTACTCATGCTTCTATCCAGAAACTCAATGCTCAATTCTGTACATAATTTTGATCTCTCACCAAGAAGCTCCATCCTTTGGGTGTCAAAATTTCCTCCATCAGACTCAAGATTATCTTTTCTAGAATAACTCACCACTGATCTCCCAAAGGTGTTAAGCTTTATCTCTAGGGACCTGATGCTTTGATACCAATTGTTAGAAACTATAGTCCACTAAGATAACTGAGAGTTGGGGGGTGGAGGGGGTGGAGGGGGGGTGAATCAGTTATCCAACAATTAAAAAATTTATCTTCTTTAAACAAATTTAACCATTCAAACAAAGTAAACAACAACCATAATAAAATGCACATAGACAATTACACTAGATATGTGTACTAGGGAAACCCTTGATCAAAGGGAAAACCCTAATGGAAATGATGCCCACAAGATGATGTACTAATATAAATATTTCTCATTAGAGGATGGACCCTATTAGGATTCCATTACAATATTTAGTACACAGAGTCCCTATTAAGAGATTCTAACCCTATTAGGAGTTGTAGAATAATGTATGCAAGATGAGCCCATTGCCCAAACATGCAATTTCAACTACAAGAAGAGCTCACTGCTCAAACATGAAATTTACTATTATGTTATTCTTTCCTTTGTTTTGTCAACCAAACCAATCACTGTTGAATCTTGTAGACTAGGTCATGAACCTTGAATCCAAATATCAAACCTTGGATCACTTAACAAAACCTTGACAATGAAGTTTCCTTCACTTTTTCTCTGCTCTACTCAGCTTCACATTCCACACTTGTATTGCTTACAAAATTACTTTTCCATGTCATACCATATCCACATGATAAAGGAAAATTTCCTTCCTTTATACCAAGTCCTCAAAACAATTCCCTAAGTCGGCTGTTAGACCTTCTTAATTAATCTTTATAGGACCACATTAAGAACACGTTACACTTAGCGATAACATTAATCTTCTACCTTGCAACTTGAATAACTTTCTATACACACAATATTATGATGAGTGAACTTAGCCATGCCATCAAAAACATGTCTTCTTTACATCCTCAACTTGAATTCTTAGAATATCAAATCTGCTAGGAGATATAACAAGTTTACTAGAACATGCCTTTGTAAACTCTATCTTAGAACAAACATCACCAAAACTTACATAACTTCTTCCATAATTATCATTTATTCTTCTAACATTAACAACATAGATTAGATACTCAAATGTATCTCCCATAACCTCAAATAGTTAGAATACTTAACTAGTCATCCGTACCAACTTGATCTTTCTGCTATTCTTCTATCAGACACCATAAAAGACTACTATGTTGACATCAATGACAAACTTAGTCATGAATGTAACATATCATCATAGTAACATATCTACAATAATCCCCCATAGGAATATCATCAACATTCATGCTTCTAAAAATCTCCCAACAGTGTAAGACCCTCCCTATTCTATATTTTCCTTTTAAGTGGGAGTACCTCCTCACTTTAGTCTTCCTATTGGCTACATATGTCATAGTTTAAAGCAAATAGATATTTATCTATTAAATTATCAAATTGTTGTCTTCCTGGTTTTGATCGATGTTACTTTCTAGCAATAATAATGATCACAACAACTCTCAAGGGAAATATTTTTGTACCTATATTGTTTCATATAGATGTAGTAGCTTTGCTACCATATGGTGGAGGAAAAAAACATTGTACGTAGAATAGGAGTGATCGGTCAAGGAAGAAGATTAGTTTGTATGTGCATCATATGAGATACTACATACAATAGAATATATTGGCGCCTGCCTGTCCATCATTTTAAACACATTTTAGAATGAAGGCTACAAAGAAACTAAGTTCCTACCAAAATGTTTTTATTTAAAATTTTATTTTAAATAAATATGTTCTACAATATGATTTTAAAATTTATCCTATATAAATAAAATTTACAAACTACATAGACCCAATAGTTAGATGAATTGTTAAAATATTAGACTAATTTTTTTCTTAATAATTTAAATAATAATATTTTAAAATATAGAGATGTCATTTTTTATTATTATAGGAATAATAGTCATACTAATAAAGAAACTTAAACTAGATTATAAAATATTTAGGGGAAGAGGAGTAAGTTTTCCGTTCCCTTGAATTGCCTTCCTTCGAGTCTTCCAATTGCTCTGTAAATTGTTGTTGTTCCATGCCCTTTCTCTGCAATGAGTTATTGTATCATGTCATTGCTCTGCAAATCATTTCAATGTTGTGCCCTCTCTACGACAAGTTTCCATGTCATGCCCTTGTGATCTACGTGCCCCATTTATTCTACATTAAGGGGAAGAGTAGTAAGTTTTTCATTCCCTTGAATTGCCTTCTTTTGAGTCTTCTAGTTTCATAGTAGTATTCTTGGTTTTTGAAGAAAAATAAAGATGACTTCCAACATCTCCACATGGTACTTTTGATCTTGCAAGTGACAGGTATTTCTTGAATCAAACCTCTAGAATGTATTCCCTAGTCATCATAGTTATTAGTAGTGGAGTCTTCCATACATATTCCTTGCAAATATGAACAATACATTTTAGAAAAAGAAACTATACCTCCTACATGTAAATAGACCTTTCTGAGTGCCTCCCTATGGATATGGCCATCATCTTGTACATGGGTTTTTGTGGTATCCCTATGGTCAATATAAGCACACACTCCATCTTGTTGGTGATTAACTTCCATTCCATTATGAAATCCACATGTCATAACATCCTCATTTTGGTTGACCAAAACCATAGCAAGAACATTCTCAAGTTCATTGAATGCCTCTTCAATTAGTAAGGGATTCCTTGCAATCTCTTTGTCAAAACTAGCCATAGGTTTCACCTGTACATTTTTTTCTTGTGCTATCACTTGTATTTCTCTTCTATGGAGAATCTTCTTAATAGGCTATTTTATCTTAGATCTGATTTGTAGGTACCATGATGGACTGACCCAATCCATATACTCATCTAAGGTCATTTCCAATTCTTTTTTGGTCCTCTTTAGCTTCATTACATGTCGCCTCTTTTTTTCTTCTTCCCTTTTTCTCATTTCTTCCTCTTTTCTCTTATTTCTTTTCTTTTCCTATTCTTTCTTTTTCTTTTGTGCATTCCAATATGCAACGCATTCACACAATGCTAGCTCCTCCCCATAGGTCAAATCCTTCCTTGTGACCATTTTCCTTGGTTCTTTTTAACTACCCAATTTTTGGCCACTTACCTAAAGGTTCTCTCCTCAACATATCTTACCCACACAAACTTACCAAACTTCCCTTTCCTAGACCTTATGTGCTCTGATACCAATATGAGGAGCACACATCTTCAAATCACTAACTTCACACTAGGATTATATTGTTCCTTCACTTATTTCATTGAAAAAACAACTCATTAGAGGATTTTAAATTTTAACTAGATTAATTATGGAACCTTGACAAGTTTCTCAATTCTATCCATCTTCAAAACAACTCAAGTATTCAAAAAAATTCACACAACCACCACTAGACATATCATTATATCAATTAGCTTTTCAGAGTCTTCTTCCCATTTGGATATCAATCACCTACTTACCAAGTGACACAATGTCCTTACCTTTTCTTCCACAATACCCAATGGTGTTAACACCATCAAGAGTCTTGCCAATGTTGAACTTGTGCTCTTGGAACACAAAATCTAACTCTTAGCAAATTCTAGCTAGTAGAAAATAGAAAATTACAATATACTGATCATGGGTTGATTATCAACTTAGTGATACTAATATACAATCACTAATTATGATCACAAACCTTGTAGATTAACTAACCAAATCCTTGATGAAACTATTCCATTATGGTTCGCTTGATAACCTATGTAACCCAACCTTTATTCTTCACTTAAGAACCAATAATCTGTTGTGAACTTTGTATGGTTTTCTAATGTTATGAACAATTATAATTACAAATGATTTATTATCCATCCCCACTCTTTCACCATTCCAAATTCATTGGTAGGTAGATGATTGTATGTATGAAATGTGCAAATGATAAATTTCCTTACCATGCCCTAGATTGGAATAAGTAGGTTGTCTCTAACCTTATTTAGTCTATCCTTGCATTTGAATCCCTTTAAACATCAAATGTTTTGACAAACCATTTATTTATCATCAAAATTATGATTTTTTTTTTTACCTACCAGGGCATCAAATTACTTCTAAGTGCCTTCTCCAATCAACATGCAACTAAAGTCATTTGAAACCCAATTGAGTGTGCTACAAAACACCAAGAGATCTTAATTTGTGGATGGTTGTAAAATGAGAAATATGCAAACCCTTAGTGACAGGTCGGTATACACGGGTTTGAAAATAACTTCCACAAGATCCTCTTGTTTTGATAACATTTTGAATCCTTTTACAATATGACCTTAAGACACATCAAATAGGATCAACATAGACTAATTGCATCCATGTGAACTATCTTACCCTTTGTTCAACCTTTGACCATGGTTTGACCAACCATGTCTTGACTAGATGCAAGTCCTATTGGCTTCAAAGTCTTACAATTTGAACAATTATATTATATTTGACAACTAAATGGTCTAATGGACTTCATATGCTAGTTGGTGTTGACTTGTCTATCAAACATACTTACTTATTTCTTCCATGTTGCAATTTGAATGCCTCTTGGGATCTTTGAACAATGATTGTTATTTAAAACAAGTTCTCAATTTATTTATTTGTTTTTGCCTGCTAATCATCAACACTAGTCTTGTTTTTGGCCTGCTATGTTTCAACAGAATAAACAAAAAATATGCTATAAATAGGCCTAGATTTCCTTTTCTGTGATGGATTTTTAAAAAATCAACACTCACCATTATACTTCAACACCTTTGATTTATTGTCCATCTTTAAGAATGAAAGCTCCCAATACTATAGTGTTGATCTATGAGGTAGATTTTACAACACCTAGTTTTCATTTGTATATTGAGCATGTATCCATAGCAACATTATATGCTAGTTTTAGGAAATGTTTTATGCATTAATTGCATTTAGAGAATCGACATTTCTAGGAAAGCTATAGGTAATTGTAGAAAGAAAATATGATTTTATCTCATGAACAATCCAAATTTATTTACTTTATATGTAGACTTTGTGGCATAGATTATTTTGGGTAATTTTAATTTAACCAAAAAGTGCAATTAAGCAATATTTTATTTCATTCATTTTAGTTTTGCTTTTGTTGAATATGTATATATATAGTGAAGTAATTAATTTGATAGGTGGAATTTTTAGTAATTTTGAGAAATTTTCTTACTAGGTCAATTATTATTATTATTTTTAAAAAGTTGTTAGTTGAATAGAGTAAAAATAGAAAAAAAGACTCATTGTGTGTCTAGAAATGTTTTACTTTGTTTTATATAGAGGACATGTAATTAATTACTTAGACGATGAAATGTTAATGGAAGATTAAATTTTTTTTTTATAAATCTTGAAGAAAGGAAATCTTATCTGTATTTTAGATTTCTTTTACTTTTAAACAAATTGAATGTCTAGACATTAAGTATATTGGGATTAGTATGACATTTTGTATTTATTTGGAGATAAAATTAGGTTGATGGATAACGACATATAGTTAATTATTATAAATTCTTTACACATTTTGGAAATGCTATGGGAGGGGTGCCAAATGTGGAGTAATGGGGAAGGGTAGATTTGGAAATGATGTGCATTCCATTCTATCTGCCAGTTGTAAATTCTAGTCTTTAAGTGCTTTGGCCAAAGCCACTTTATGCATATGTGTTATGCTTGGTTATTGTTTCATCTCTTTGCCACATCTATGTTTATGTTCTACATATTAGACATATATGCTATTGTAGTTAGTTACATGGCTACACCAGATCCATCCAATCCTATTGTTCTGAGAAACTTAGGATCAAAATCTCCTAAGTTTCCACTTATGATCAAAATTTTGCAAGGGTAGAAAGTTAGGATATCTTCATTGTAATTAGAAACCCTAGATAGGAAAGGGTTTTGAATGTGTTTGCATAAAATTGGGAATATCTTCTAAAAACCATAATGAAATAAATCTAAACAAACACCAATAGAAATCCAACTCATATCTATAAAAAACCATGTGAATTAGATTATCTAATGAACCATACTAGGTTGTACATAGTATCTAGTGAATTTGTATCATGGAAAGTTGTTAATAATAGACAAATTGACAATTATTTGTAATATGGATACTTGATAATGTTAATAGATATACTTTCTCTTCATATTAAAATGAAATAAATCAAAAAGAAAATTCTATTGCAAAAACTTTGAAGGAGATTGCACTAAGTCAATGCAGGCCAAGACAAGGATAATCACCAATGTGAGAGAGATTTGGGTGGTCATGTTGGGCATACTAAAACTGATTGAAATTAATTAATTAACAAAATTTATTGTTAAATATTATTAGTCTTAGTCAAATCAACCAAATCATATAAATTTTCTTATTTACAAAATTAATGCCTTTGTAAACAAGACATTGATGTTCAGTGGATGTGGAATGCATCTTACAAATATCTGATGACATCCTTATTAGTAAGAAAGTGATTGTATTTGAAATCAAATATATATTTGCTTGATATTTTAATATACTAAATATATAAATTATATTAAAATCCATACAATTTTAGAATATTGTGACATGCTATACATTATTCAAATATTTCCAATCTTAAAATGTTAAACATATTTTTTTTAAATTATAAAATTTATTGAATGTTCAAGTAAAACATTAATTTTGTTGAACAATTGTAAACTCTTAGAAAGTGCATTGTTATTTTCTATTAGCATTGACAGGCTTCCCTTGAACAAAATCAAAATGAAGAGGCATAAATGAACACAAATTATGAAATTTCCTTCATTGCACCCATATCTTCCATTTATGTTCCTAAGCTAGACAATAATGTATATTGGTTATCATCAACAATTAAGATAATTAGTTCTCTACCACTATCAAAAATTATCAATGGGAGAAAGATAGTCCAAATAAGTAATCAATATGAAATGGGAGTTGTGTTGATATGGTAGATGGAGATATAAATGGATCATATTTATAGGGGTGAGATGGGTTGATCATTGGGTGAGAAATATGATGAATAGGGATGAAATGCAAAGGTGAGATGTTGAAAAGGAATAATGGTGAATTTGAGCGAGGTGAGGTGAAATGCATTTTCCCAAAATTATTTTGATTTTTCCAACCACTTATGAGTTTAATCGAATACCATATTTAAGTCTACCACTTATGAGTTTTGAGTACGTTCTAAAAGACTAGTTTAATAATTCTACCATCTTCAAAACCATATGTGTAGATATAAACATTAAGTACAACATGTCAAATATTAATATTTTTGTAGATATACACATTAATTAAACCAATGTTTTTTCTTTCAAAACCATATGTGTAGATATAAACATTAAGTATAGTATGTCCAATTTTTTTTTGTAGATATACACATTAAGTACACCAAATTTTTTCTTTCAAAACCATATGTGTAGATCTAAACATTAAGAACACCATGTCCTTTTTTTTCAAGGTTTTCTCTCTAATGTCAATGTGTATGTTGAAGTTATTATCAATGATAGATCTATGGAGTACAAACAATTCAATAAGGGTACAAGAATAAATTATTCCTGTGAAGAAGGATCATGTCAAATAATACAAGGGAATTTGATCAAAAGATGGAGATAATTACTAGATTGTTGTCTAACATTCAAAGAGAAGGTGATGAAAAATGTTATTGTCCTTGCAAGAGTTGTAATGGCTTAAAGACAAGAAGAATCAAAATCAAAACAACTAAGAGACATTGTAGGGAGAATGGTCACATTGAAGGGGGATTTTATTATCATCCATTGGTAAGTTGTTTGTTATATTGTTTTCACAATTAATATACATATGAACCACATAATGGGGGTTTGATTATCATCATTTTTATATAGGTCAATCTCCCCAGGGTAGTACATGATATGTATAGGAGTTGTGAAAACCAACTTCACAGATTGCCAAGAACACTTGCATGTAAATAACTTGTACTGAAGAGAAACTAGAAAAGGAAAAAGCAGAGCTTGGAAAATCTCAACGGTGTGAGAGTGAAATTGTATTCCAAGTTATGAAAACAAAAAGTTAAAAAGTTCAACCTTAAAGGTGAACGAAACCCTAAAGGGAAAGAAAACTAGGTTTGCGTATTATAATTAATATAAAATATTAATTATATGCAATTAAGAGTAAGCTTAAGTAGACTAGAGTAATAGATGACTTAATTAATTAAATCAACATGATTTAATTAATAAGCATAAATAAATAGTTACTCTAACACCCCCTTAAGCAAAGCTCAGGAGGTAAGCTAACCTAGCAAAGTTATGAAAGTAGGAAAAATGAGTCCTGGCAACAAGGGCTGATTAGGTACCGAATACAAGAAAATATTCGTAAACTGAAGGCAAAGGAGAAAACCCAGTGGGAAAAACTCATCTCCAAAAAGAGATGAAAGAACAAAAAAAAGAAAATGGCTCAAGAGACTCTCTCAAAACCATAAGGAACCCCCCCCATGAGAGAGAGATGAGACACCAAAGCCACCTCAAAATGATGGAGCCCTTGTAGAAATGAATGCACCAATGGAACTCCAATGAGGAAGAAACAAGGGCATAGAAAAAGGAAATGATTGAATGACTGGAAGGCCTAACTAATTCTCAAAGGAGAAAACATGATGATCCTAAAAGGGAATCCCCAATGCAGGTGTGCTAACATTGTCACAAAAGAGGAGATGAACATCCTCTTTAGAATCCGCAACAAGTGCACTTGGAGGCTCGATGAGTGGAGCTAGAGGGTTTGGCAGAGCTAAAGAAGACTCCTGCTGAAGAGAAAAGACTTCAATTGGATGTGGTGTGGTGATCTTAGGAACAATACAAAGGTTCAAGTGTCCTAACTACACCACATGACGATCTCATGAAAGATAAAAAGTATGCTCCGATAATGGAGACAGTGGACCAAAGTGCAAGAAGGTGTAGAGACGGGTGGAATGATCAACTTTCCCTATAGAAATAAGACCTCTGGTTGCACTATCCCAATTGAAGACTAAATTTGCAGTGAACTCAACTGTCTTCCCTGATCCACTGCATGTAATCTAAGAAATCAAGAGAAGGTTTGTATATAGAGATGGAACATACAATACATCATTGAAGGTACCATTGTGAATGCCAACTGAACCTTTCCCATAGACTGGTAGGGTAGTGTTATTCCTCATGAGAACATGAGGAATGGGAGAAGCTTCAAGAGTAGAGAAGACACTATGAGAAGATGTCATATGGTGAGAAGCACTTGAATCTAGTATCTAAGGAACCTGGGAAGGGGATGCAATAGATGCCCATAATGCATGACCTTGTCCAAAATTTGATGTAGATGTTAAAGATATAGAAGAAGACTAAAAGACAAACCCCTGTGAGGTAGAAGAGGATGGAGATGAAATAGTTCTCTTTTGAAGAAGAGCTTGCAAATCTGCAATCTATTTCTCATAGCCATTCAATATCTTTTGAAAACAATGTGCCTCATCATGAGATCCTTTTTCGAAAATAGGAATAGGTAGGAGTCTCAGTCTTCTTTTTCTCCTTCTTAGAAGAAGAGGATGGACCAGTAGAGTGCTGAGAAGAGGAATTAGATATCTGCTTTGACTTTTGCTTCTGTGTATCCTTGGAAAGCAATGCCTGTGATGGTGAACCTATAAGTGAATCCATTTGAGTGAGCTTGGACTGCTCATGAGTTAACCTGTCATAGAATATATCAAAATAAGACATTTGATGTTTATTACCCAAGGCAGGGTGGTTGGTGGGTGGATTAGCTTGTGTGGCTATTTTTTTTTAAAAAAAAAATTTCATAATAAATGCGTCCATACGATCTTCTAGTTGGCAAAACAAATTTTGTGTGATGCTACAGTAGCTGAAAAATAAAAAAATTGTATGGATTTTGAATATAATGGGCCTTCTGAGTGCAATGGCAACATTTGTTTAGGCCCAAAGTGAGCCAAAAAAGTCCTCATCTTGATTGAAGAAAAAAAAAAGCTAAAAAAAGCTAGGGTTTTTGACTCTGAATCACAACTTCAAACCCTTCAAACTAGGAAGCAACATGGATGCTCTGATACCATGTAGAAGTTGTGAAAACCAACTTCACAGATCACTAAGAACACCTGCATGCAAATAATCTATACTGAAGAGAAACCAGAAAAGGAAAAAGCAGAGCTTGGAAAATCTCAATGGTGTGAGAGTGAAATTGTATTCCAAGTTATGAAAATAAAAAGTACAAAATTTTAACCTTAAAGGTGAATGAAACCCTAAAGGGAAAGAAAACTAGTTTTACACATTATAATTAATATAAAATATTAATTATATGCATGTAAAAGTAAGCTTAAGTAGACTAGAGTAATAGATGATTTAATTAATTAAATCAACATGATTTAATTAATAAGCATAAATAAATAGTTACTCTAACAATCTGGACCACCAAATCTAGGAGGAACATGGAGGTGTGAATATGGAGGAACATGGAGGTGTGAGTATTGAAGGAGAAGATCATGATTCCATGGAAGATGGTGATCATGCACTAGAAAATACATTTGAAGATGATGGTATGAATGCATTGATCCATGACACATTTGGTATTGGTGTTGCTACTACTGATGATGATGGTTATGATGATTATGACAAGGATGACATTGAGGCCATCCATGATATACCTCTACTTAAGAAGGAAAACATGACCCTTTACGAAGGATCCCAATCAACTCTTCTCTCTATTGTATTGTTGTTGGTGAATTTGAAGGTTATGAATGATTTATCCAACATAACAATGTCATGTATGCTAAGATTTGTCATATATGTCATTATAGTCTATAAAAGGTGAAACATGTACTATTAAGATTTTTTATACTAACGACTTATATTTTTTGCTTTAGATTGATAGGTGAATTTTTGTTACCACCATCAAATGTTCTCCCTCACTCATATCAAGAATTATGTGCCACTATGAAACATATTAGAATGATGTATCAAGCAATAGATGTTTTTCTTGAAGATCATGTTATTTATCATAAAGAACACAGATATGCAACAAAATTCCCCGAATGCCATATGAGCATATATCAAGATGATCAAGTGAAAAAAAAAGGTGCCTAGCAAGGTTCTTCGTTACACCCTCATTATTCCACATCTTAAACAATTATTTAGGTGTAGTAGCTTGGTACAATTTATGGATTACCATGCACATAGAAGTTGAGATAATATTATTTGAATGCCTAAGGATGGTTCAACATTTATGGACATAGAGGAAAAGAGGCCACACTTTAAAGAAGAACCTCAAAATCTTGGGCTTTCTCTAGGAACTAAGCGTGTCAATCCACTTGGAGAGATGAGATCTATTTACTTGGTGTGTCTTTTTTTGTTATCAATAATAAACTTTCTCCATGGATGCAAATAAAGAGAGAGTACATTATGTTGGCAATGATTGTTCAAGGTATTTTATAATTTATTGTTATTAACACATAATTATAAGTCTTGGAGTGAAATGAACACAATAATCATCTGATGTTGTTCATTCAACTAGGTAAGTATCAAGTGAAATATATGAATTATGTATATATTATGCCTCTTATCGATGAGTTGCTGGTGTTATGGAATGGTTTCACTATGTATGATATATCTAGACCAATTGGACAAAAATAATTTCATTTCCATACAATCCTTGTGTGGAAAATTCATGATGCCCTAGGATTGACACATTTCTATGGTATATTATATCGAAATCTAGTTGTATGTGATAATACTAATTTTTAAAATTAACATATTTAATCTAATTGTATCTTTGTTTTGTAGGTCTTCAAACAAAGGGAAAATTTGCATATCCAATGTGTGGTCCAAAGATGAAATCTTGTCATTTCAAAATTTTAAGAAAGTAGGTGTTTGATGAGTATAGACACTTCCTCCACATAAATCATAAGTATCGAAGTGTTGAAAACCATATTTTTAATGGGAAGGAAGAGACTACATGAAAGCCACAAAGAATGACACCTCACTTATGACAATTGGAATATAATAGAATTCAAGGTAGTATCTCTCCACCTAATGGTTTATGTTTGGAAATTAAATATTTTGATTGTATGTTGTTGGCTAATGATGTAATTGATGATCATAAAGGCCATCAAGGCAACACTGACCACCTTCCAAAGGGACTAAAATTTTATACCAGAGTATATAGTAGACTACCCTACTACAAGAAGCTACAAAATGTACATTTTTTTAATACTATGCATATTGGAAAGGATGTAAAGAGACATTATGGAAAATATTGGATGGAAGGCACGACAAAGAAAAACTTGCCAAAATTTGTAGTGACATTCATGATTCCAATCATGCAATGAAAAATATAATTGAATCAAATAGAAATGGAGACTGAATTAATGTAAGTGCCCTTCCTTAGTTATTAACAAACAACAAAGTAATGCCATAAAATAAGTCATATGAAATTTTTTATTTCCTACAGGATTTTTTGTGAATAAAGCAATCTCATATCGAAGAAAAGTGAATTTGGGAAAGAGATGAAAATGCATGATTGACATACCTTCATCAAGGTAAGTCACAGTCTTTTGTATTTATAAAATATTTGTGAAACTGCATTCAATTTTGATTGTACTAGGTTAGAAAAGAATGAAATTATTAGTTGAAAATTGTTGTAGTATGTCCTACCCCTCTCACTCCTAGAAAAATTTGAAAATAATATCAAATAAGCGATATATAATATTGGAAAGTACATGAGGTAAGCAATGACGTTCAATATATCAAACAAGTAATATATTGTAAAGTCTCGTATTTATATATTTTTGTGCCTTGAATCCCTTGTAGGTGGTTTCCATCTAAAGAAATCCATAAAGAAGATGTAAGATATTGGTGTTGACTAATGTGTGAAATGAAAAAGTGTTTACCTTCAAATTTTTTCAATGCACAAGAATACTACCTCATACACCAAGTTGAGGAGATTAAATTGTGTGGACCTATAAAACCTAGGTCAATGTGGATGATTGAGAGGCACTTGAAATTTTTGAAGGGTTTGGTTCAACAAAGAGCACGTCCTAAGGGTTCCATGGTTGAGGGATATATGGTATACAAGATGATTGTATACATTACTCAATATCTTCTTAATGTTGCAACAAAGATCGATATAGATTGAGTTTGGGATCTCGACTCCATTAAAAATTCAAAGGGGTGTACTTGGTGGGGAATGATAGATTAGGAAAGCGAATTCAATAATAAATTATGAAATGTTTTTGTAGTTAATTAATTGTTAATCTTCAAAATAAATATGTTGTAAGTCATCTATTTACTTTTGTACAGTTTCTAAAGAGTGGGATGCCATACATTTGTTTATTGCAAACAATCAAGATTGGATGATGGTATGGTTTGAACAATGTCAACACTCTGGTCATAGATTAAAATGGGAATATGTGTTTTCATTGGTTATACAAGCTCATTGTAGTGGAGATCCAAATGTTACACAAAAGGAAATAGATTTAACATATGGTTTAAGATATCTTCAAGTACTTATAATCAACCGTATATTTTTGAACTCATGATGCAATAATTTATACATGTTTGACATTGATGTAATGCCTACCCCTAGCTTACTTTTCTGATTGTAATGTCAGATTCTTATAGGTTTCTAGGAGTAAGCCTAAGTCTAGGGGGAGTGGAAGTAATGCCTACCCCTAGTTGACTTTTCAGATTTGTTTTGCCGGATTCTTTTAAGCCTATTCTACGATTATGTTTTATGATTATTGATATTTGGTTACCGAATTTGATTAAATGTTATTTGATACTTAGTTGATTTATGTGATGAATTACTTAGTTATTTCATGTGTTTAGGATTATTTTGATGATGATATATGTATGTTCATTTAGTGACTTTTAATTATTTCATGATGTTATTTTAATGAATGGTTTATGTGCAGTTGTTATGGATATGTACCCCATGCTTGCATGTGTATGGTGTACATGTACGTTTTACTTTATGGTTGACATTTCTAATGTGGTTGAGGGAGGGAGTCATAGTCACTTGCTAGTCTGGATCTACACAATGCACCACTCCCTATCATAACCTATTTAGTTTAGAATATATGAGTGTGTACATGCATGGATTTTATGCAGATTATAGGTATCAGGTATCAACTTCCCTGAATTGACAGGATAAGCATACCCTATCATTGTATCTCAATGGTACAAGTGGGGAGATAGTTCTTAAGTCCAAATCCTAACCTAAGCCAATTGTCCTAGAAATTAGGACAAGTATCTGAGTTGTTTACCTTCTGAATTTGTCAAGTGACATGAATTAGTGATTTTGACCCTAGAGTTTGATTATGTTATTTGTCTTTAGTTGAGTTGTCATATTTGGTTTTGTGGTTTGTTGTGATTTTAGTTATAATTAAATCAAATTAAAAGATAATTTATTGATTTAATTTAATGAAAAATTTATAAAGAAAATTTAGTATTTAATTATATTTAATTAATTGAGAAATTAATTAAATAAAAGAATTACATTTAAAAGATTTTATTAAAGCTCTAATTTTGGCATATTTATGTTTATTTAATTCAGTGATACTTATTTAGGAGTTTTATGTTAATAATAAATTCTAAATAATGTTATTAATTAAATTAGTAAATATATTATTTAAAGTTTCCTACAATTTAATATGAGAGAGAAAGCATTAACTTAACAAGGTTTATTTTAATTAAATTGGAAAAAGTTGTGCATGAAATTAAAATATAATAAAATAACAAAGGAAAAGGGTTTTTGCGGGATTGCAAAATCAAAGCCCCAATTTGAGTGAAAAACTCTTTATCAGGAAATTAGAGCTCATTTCTCCACACATAGGTTTGGAGGAGCTAATTTCTGAGAAGAGGGTTTTTGAAAGAAATGGAAAATTCTTGTGTGTTTTGTGCATTTGTTGTTTAGCATCAGATCCAGATAGGATCTCGTAAGTTTTGCATAGTAGTTTCTTTTCTAAAATCATTTTGTCATCTTCTTAATTGATTGATTTGTTTCAAAATTCATTTGGGTTGAAACCCTTGTTTGAGAAGAAATTGATTTCCATTATTGTATTGTCTGTGATTTAATCATAAAACTTGGTTCTGAATCTATTGTTTCCATTTCTAAAACATCTATAAACAAATGAAGATTGAAACCCTTGTATGTGAGCTATTGTTCTTCGATAGAGAAATATTTGTATATGAATTGGAAACCTAGTTTAATGAATTTGGAGTTTTGAAATTTGATTTCTTGGGATTCAGGATGGGATTTGAGAAAGAATACTAGAAATTGGAATCAATAAATTTGACTATTTTTATTTCGTTTCCCTACTAGATTTATGGTGAAAATTTGATAAAAATAAAAAATAAAATAATATAATTACATAGTAATTGGTAATTACAGTGGTAATTACATTATTAAATATAAACAAATGAATTTAATTATGGGGGGGTTGTTTGGGTTTGGCTTTAAAAAAATAAAAATTATGTTTGGATGGGCGGGGGTCACCAACCCCCCACCCCACTTCTCCTCCTTCCTAACTATATCGATGGCTGCATGGGACTATGTAGCATTCCTACTACGATAGTAACAAGTATTGCTGACACAGTACCCTGCTACTGCAGATATAGTTAGGAAGGAGGAGAAGGGGGTGGGGGGTTGGTGGCTTCTGCTCACATAAACATAATTATATATTTTTTGACAGATAATAAACAAAAACATATATAATATAGTGGAAGCAATAATAAAAAGAGATAAAAATAGTAGAAGCAATAACTCACATACATGAAACCATCATCAAAACATTGCATCTCTTAAGGTTCCATGACATTGACTCACATTTAAGTTTAATAATATTAAATCTAACACATAACCAAAATCCACATCATATAATAATTACAAGTAGAAATCCATTTAAACAATATACAATTAAATTAAAATGCCACTTGGAAATAATAAAAAATTCTTAATCATCTATTGTACAAGTCATAGGATATGAGAAGCTCAAAGAACATACATCAATGACGTAGTGCAAGGTAGGAGAATCGCCAAAGGAGATGTCCTAGCCCCTAACAAATAACCACATAGCAGAAACACGACAACAATGCAATATTTGATACCAAATCATAGTTCTTTATTTATAAAATAATTTTTCACATGCAGTATGCTCAGTTGTAAGGCCTTCTAGGTTAGGCGCAACTACAACAACAACTACAAAAATAGTTTTGCAAGATCCCTTAAGACCCTCTCAATCCTAGCTAGCCTAGATCTATAACATAATAGAAATCTGGTAGAAACCTCCAAGATCTCAACTTGTGCTTGCAAGCCACCAAGCAACCTCCTTGTTTCTAAACTGCAACCACTAGCTCTTCTCACAAATGCACAACTCCACCACAATCCTACTATAAACTGCCTCAAGTTCAATGCTCTATCCATAGAATCAAGAAAACTCACCCTTCAACTACTCCACACTAAACTTAGGATCCACTCCCTCTAAAATGACTTAATCACCCCATGAATGAATCCCTAAAAGACTCCACAAGACCCCCAACTTATACCCAACTAAGCCACAAGTTAGCCTAAAAATTAAAAATTAAATAAAACCCCTTGCATTAAATGCATATTTAAGCCACAAGTCAGCTCGCAATAAACATTAAATATAAAATATTAACCCTTATGTCAACCCACAATTAATACATGACAACCACATAAATACTTAGGATAATCCCCAAGTTTACAACACAAATTTAAATGCACATAGGAGAGAGAACCAATACCACAAATAGGTCCAAACAAACTCCTAGATAGATCCACATCACAACCACATGCTACTTGCATTAAATACACCAAGATCTCTAGTCAGCACCAACAAACGACTGAGTGACAACAAACTCCAAAGCCTCGCCGAACTCCCAATACATGCTGAACACAATAGACCATGTCGAGGTACAAGACCATGCTATGTTCCAAGATCATACTGAGCTCCTAGACCATGTTGAGCTCCATAGACCATGACAAGCTCCCAGAACATGCTGAGCACTAGTCCAAGCACCCTCCAAAGCAACTACTAATCCTCCTCGCATAAACTCTAAAGAAGTCACCAAGAAACCCAAGATGCTCCTGCATTAGACTCCTAGGTAAATAGAAAAGTGTGGCCCACACTTTGATGCCCAAAGAAAGATCAGAAACAATTGTCATCTTCATTAAAGGCTTCCACTCCAATAGGGATAAGAAAACCAACATGCAAATCATCCACATCTGCATCATTTTGTCAAACGCTAGAATCTCAACCATCCAATCAACATGTTCATTCCTAGGAACAAATTGAACATAATGCTTCATCAAAAAATCCACATCCACAATAGTAACTTGTGAATCCACATCAAAAATAACAAACTCCATATCAACAACAATATGTAGATCTCCATTAACACATACCAAACTAACAACACCAGCAATCTCATTACTCACAAAAGATGCTCTACAATAGACAACTCAACATGAATAGTAACCAGATCATCCATGACCAAGTGCTCTACAATTTCCATGTCAAACCGAATTGACTGATCATGAAAATTGACCTCCGTCCTAGCATCAACAAGGTTAGCAATATCCTTAGCAACAACCTCTAGTTTCTCTACAAGTTCTATATCGGACTCCATAAACTAATCAACAAAACCATCCTCTTCCACCTCAACCTTGCCATGCCATCTTCTCTCATGACCAAGTCTCTTAACCCGCCATACAAATCTCTTCTGGATCAGTAGACTCCAACTCCACAAACATCTATAGAATGCCTTCCTCATCCTATCCTTAACTTGATATGCCAAACTAGCTTCAAATCGAGTAGACACCTCCTTAGCTTGATCAACTAAACTAGCTTCAAACTAAGCAAACATCTCAGAAAACCTCTTCTTTACTGCATCACAAAGATTCACAATCATGCTAGGGTCCAATTCTCTCATAGCCATCTCCCAATATCTTCATAAACCCTTTGCAACAAATCCTTCGCACACACCTTGTGATAAACCTAAATTGTTTGCAAGTTAGATTGAAACCTACCACCTCACATGAACAATTAGAAATCACATCACAAGTCTAGGACCATGAATCTACAATCCAAAAACTCTCCATGATTATGCCTCAGCAAGATCAACCTTCCATCTTCACATCCATTGATCCATTTGCAAGTCCTCTATAATTCACAAGTCAGAATCCTGATCTGACACTTTGCAACCAAATATAAAACAAGAAAATATAACTAGCATCATAAACATAAGATAAGAGAGAAAGGATATATATTATAAGCACATCCAACAACTACATCTAACGGTCAAATATTAATAGTATCAAAAAAATTTACTACCACTTGACCTCATAGAATCTAAATGGACCACTCCCACCATGTTGAGGAGATCAACTAAAGTCCCATACAAGAATAGAACCAAAAATCATAACAAACATCTAGGTCAAGGAAATGCCTAGAAGAAAACTATCTCAAAGGGTACCAAGATACAAGTATCAACTAAACCCATAGGCAACAAGACATGTGGGAAATCTACTATGTAAGTGGGCAAGTGTCATCACATGAGCCAAATCTAAGGTCACCCTAGTAGCCTCTCTAGACTTAGGCCCCCTAGTGTCTCTATGCGTCATCAATATCATTTTGTATAGACAAGGCTTACTAACAAGTCAACTCTAAGATTAACCTAGTAGTCTCTCAGGACTCTGACCCCCTAGTGGCTTTATGGGGCATCAATATTCTTTGGTATAGATAAGGCATACTAACGAGTCAACTCTAAGGTTACCCTGGCAGTCTCTTAGGACTTTGACCACCTAGTGACTTTATGTGGTACCATACCTTATTAATTTATTTTAAACACATTTAATGAAATGTTATCACTTATTAAAACAACCTACAATGGGTTAAGCATGCATCAACTTAGGGCTCAAGCCTCCATTGCAAGCCACTTTACAACATGACATACATATAACTTACCCTAAGCTCAACAAAAGAAGAAGGTCTCATACAACCATAAACCACACATAAGATCTTAAAAAAGCAATTGAAAATCATTGATCAAAATCATAGATTTTTCCAATACAATCATCCTAACATGACTGATCCAAAATAAGTACACATATACCAAACCATGACATAACATGACATCACAAAAAAAAATCACATAATCACCTTAGTTCTATATAAGCAACTAGGAAGCAATCCAAAGATAACTGATCGAAGACTCAGAGGTTATACCAGAAAAGTCATATCATTCACTTGAGTTCTACACAAGAGAAACTAAAAGCACATCAAAACATCTGATCAAACTCATGATAGAACACACATGACACATCACCATGGTTGGGTATAAAAGATTGTAACCATAACAACATCTCAGAACTAAACCCATAAGCCTCTAGTAAACATCTTGATTTGGTCAAAGCTAAGTCAACCACAAAATCCATTAACAGTAAATGACACGTCATAAAGAGTACATACAAAAGTGATTTCATAGCTCATTAGGTTTTGAAAACACAAAAGTGTAATCTTCACTATTAGTTTTTGAATTTCCATTTTTGTTTATAAGTCATAGGTTTGCTAATGTTCTCAAGTCCACACGAGTCTTGACACTCAAAAAATCATAAAATTTTGTTTAAAAATTATTTTCATAGTTCAATTCATTTTCAAAAAATAAAAGAGTTTGATATACAATTTGGGTTTTAGTTTTAGTTTTCCAAGTATTACAGTTTATAGGGTTTTTGATTACAATCCAAGATTTACATTTTTTATTCTTTCAAAAGTAATCATAATTGATAAAGTTTTCTTTTATGTTCTTAAAAGAAATAAAAATCAATTTCGTATAATTGAATCCATCTTTTAGAAGTAACATCTCTAAAACTCAAATCGAAAACATATCTATTCTAACTATTTTCATATAAAATAATTACATTTAAAACATCTTATAATTTAATACCAATGTTATTAAAAATTATTAAATTATTAATACTAGTAATTACTAATTACTAATAAAATAATATATTTAATATATTATTTATTAACAAATAATAATTAAATTAATTAATATAATAATATTAATAAAAAAATAATAATAATCAACATCTTTTAATACAATTTACTTTTAATAGTAATTAACAAACTATATTTTTTTAAAAAATAAATTAAAATAAAAACTATATTAAAATAATTTTTTAATTTATAAAATAATAAAACAACGAAATTGCAATCCACATGCGAATCATCGCATAACCCCTAACATGTGGAAGTTGTAAGACGACTTGGTTATCAAGGGCGACCATTGCTTTGGCAGCTGCTACTATGGCAATTGAAAACAATGAAGGGAGGAAGATAGGAGGGTGGGGAGGTGGTGGCCCACTCCCACCCAAAATAAATTCATAATTTTTTAAAGAAAAGACATCTGCAGGTAGGAACTAGGAAGGGAGAAGGAGGGAGGTGGGGTTGGGGTCTGCCTCCCCAAAACAAATTCATAATATATATTTTTTAACAAAAACAAAGAACAACCCCCATCCTAATAAAATTTGCTCAAATCTGTACTTTCTTAAGTATATCAAATACATGTTTAAAAAATTATCACAGTAACTTTGTTTTAATGTGCTAATTTTATAACAAATATATATATATATATATATATATATATATATATATATTGCATAAAAGATCTGATAGAGGACATGATTAACCAATCAGTTATTGCATTTTAAATTTCATTTTCTTATCCAAACCCTCATCCTAATTTCCAATCAATCAGACAAAGGTTTCAAAACTATAATCATTCACAGATGTTTTCAAAACAAAGAACAATAAATTCACAGCGAGGTTTCAAATTTAATCACGAACAATTCTATAATGGAAATCAACTGTTTCAAACAAGGGTTTTAACCCAAAGGAAATTTCAAAACAAAAACACAACAAACACAAAGAAGACATATTTACAGTGCAAGAACTATTGTGCAAAACTCATGATATCCTACTTGGATCTGATGCTAAATAACGAATGCACAAAACACGAAGAATTTTCCTTCTCTTTTGAAAACCCTCTTCTCAGAAATTAGCTCCTCCATACTTGTTTGTGGAGAAATGAGCTCTGATTTCCTAATAAAGAACTTTTCCCCAGATTAGGGCTTCGATTGTGCAATCACGTGAAATTCACATTTCCTTATTGTTTATTTATTTTCAATTTCATGCACAAGCTTTATGAAATTTAATTAAAATAAACTTTATTAAATTAATGCTTTTCTATCTTTAATAAAATCATGAGATGATTTTAATATACTATTTATTAATTTAACTAATAATACTATTTAGAGTTTATTATTAAATGAAACTCCTAAATAAATTATTATTAAATTAAATAAATATAAATATGCCAAAATTAGAACTTTAATAAAATCTTTAAATTTAATTATTTTATTTAATTAATTTCTAAATTAATTAAATATAATTAAATATTAAATTTTATTTATAAAATCTCCATTAAATTAAATCATTAAATTATATTTTAATATGTTTTAATTATAACAGAAAATCATCACAGACCTACAAAACCAAATATGAAAACTCAACTAAAAGACAATGCACATAATCAAACTCTAGGGTCAAAGTCACAAATTCATGTCACTTGGAAAATTCAGATGGGTAAACAATTCAGATACTTATTCTACTTTATAGGATAATTGGCTTAAGGTTTAGGAATTGGACTCAAGAATTATCTCCCCACTTATACCATTGAGATATTGCGATAGGGTACACTCATCCTGACAATTTAGGGAAGTCGATACTTGGTACATGCAATCTACATAAAATCCATGCATGTACAAACTCATATATTCTAAACTAAGTAGGCAATGACGGGGAGTAGTACATTGTGTATAACTCAACTAGCAATTGAATATGACTCCCTCCCTCAACCACATCAGAAACGTCAATCATAAAGTAAAATAGACAAGTACACCATACACATTCAAGTATGGGGTAAGTAACCATAAAACTAGATATAACTCATTCATCTAACTAACATCTTGAGATAAGTAAAAATCACTAAGTGAACATACATATATCATCCTCAAAATAATCATAAAATATAATCTCATAACATACCTAAAATAATTTGGCAAAACAATCCAAAAAGTTAACTAGGGGTAGCTATTACATCCACTCCCCCTAGACTTAGGATTACTCCTAGAAGCCTACAAGAATCCGACACTACAATATGAAAAGTAAACTAGGGGTAGGTAATACATCCACTCCCCTTAGACTTAGGCTTACTCTTGCAAGCCTACAAGAAAGATAGAACTAAAACACTCACTGTGCGGGTCCCATTGAACCCTTTCCCCATATAGGAGGATAAGACTCCACTGAAAAGACCCAAGCAAGAACAACATAATGTTCAAAAATTCAACAAAGGCATATCACCTTAATCCACAATCATAAGAAAATATTTCTAAAATCCAATTAGAAGACTAATTCAAGCTTTTCCTTTTTCTATGTTTCAAGAAATGAAGTGTGAAGTTTTTAAGTGTTCCAGTTGTAAAAGATACATAACACTGTTTAAGTTTCATTTTAGCTTAACTAGTTTGAGTTTTCAAGTTTGTAATAAATACATATAACAGTTTAAGTTTTGTTTTAGTTAACTAGTTGCATTCCAATAAACCCAAAGTTCCTAATGTAACACCCTGCTAGGGAACCCAAAAGAAATTAATCTAAAGTTTCATTACATTTGTCAAACATTTTATTTTGTAAAGATAACAATTAAAAAACAACATATAAAGATATAATGGAAGCATTAAATCACATATATAAACACACTCCATAAAAAAATTACATCTCCTAAGGGTCCCATGACATTGAATTACATTTAAGTTTATTAATATTAAATCTAACACATAACAATTCCACATCATGAATGAGAAACAAAGAGATCATGAGTGAAGCAGAGGGAGGAGGCAAATTTTTGAATTTGACATTAAGTAAGAAATTTGTAGAGAATGGAAAGGATGATCAGATTGCGGGCTTGGACCAAGGCAATGATAATAGAAAGGAGGATGCAATAGAAGATGGGGACACATGGGCCTTGCAACCTAATCTAGGCAAAAAAGAAGGTAATGCTCCAAAACAAAGTGCATCTACAGGTGCCCTGGGTCCTTTCGGATAATGGAATAATTTGTTTGGAGTCAAACCATTAAGTAAATCCTCTTTTCCCAAGATTAAAGATATTTAAAACAAAGAGAAGGGGACTTTTTCCTTAGAAGTTCCTTTTGAGCTCATTGATCATAAAATTCTGAGTATGACTGCAACTCTTGTTGGAAAGTTCATAGGCCCTAGGTAAAATATAGATTTGGTTTGAATCTTTGCTAAGAATAAGTGGGATTTGAAAGGATAGGTTGAAGTTACGGCTATGGCCAAAGGCTTTATGTCTTTTGAGTTTTCCTTCCTTGAGGATTACTCAATGATTCTTTGTGTGAGAAATTGATCGATGGGGAAATCCACTCTCATTCTTTAGAAATGGACCTCCAACCTTGACCTCAACAACAATTTCTTGAACCAAGCCCTAGTCTAGATAAGGCTTCCAAAACTTCCCCTAGAGTACTGACATGAAGATGTTTTTAATGGCATTCCTAGCTCTTTTAGGGAGTTGCTATCTATTGATATAGTGATAGCACCCAAGAAAAGACTCACCTATGCTAGAATATGTGTTGGGGTGGTTGAAGGTCAAGATATGCCAGAAGTGATTGAACTCCAATCAAGATTGGGGAGGTGTGTGCACTAGATAGATTATGAAAATGTGCCTTTTACTTGCTTCCATCGCAAAAAGGAAGGACACAAGGACAAAAATAAGGAAAAAGAAAAGAGATCCAAAATTAGCAAAAAAGATCAAATCAAGTGCATGGTACCAGAAAAGTGTGGAAGGAGAAAGCTCCCAATGGAAAGAACCCTAAGGGAGAATCTCTAGGGGAGAGATTTAATGACAAAATATTGAGCTTTCCTAATCAATAGAGCTTAGAAGGAGAGGATAAAAATGAGGACAAGGAGCAACAAAAGGCCCAAATGGAAAATGACAATAGTGGAAAGGGATATTTTGAGGCCAACCCTAATATCACAGATCTTGCATTTGGGGAGGGAGATAAAGGAGGTAGGAATAATCCTAAGGAGGGGGAGATCATGGTAGAGGAAATCAATGAGGAATCCTTTGTTCCAAACACCCAAGAGAATAGGGGAATTTTGGAGGTGCAGGGCCCTTGTCAATTTCAGGAATCAAACCTAAGTAAAAGCACCAAGGCATCTGTAAGGAAAATTAATAGATTTCTAGAGATGGTATTTGCCTCTAGTCCTAGGAAAATTTCTAGAATGGAGGCTCTCTTTAATAGTTGCAAAGATGACAATGTGGGACCTTGGGTAACAGTTAAGGGAAGGAAAAAGAAAAATAGGTACCCATCGCCAGTCTCTCTTGCCACTACAAGGAGTAGAGTTAAAGATGACACATGTAGTAAATCTAGAACTCTAGGTAAGAAGAACAAGAATCAAATTAGAAAGGAAGAAACAAGGAGAAATGTAGTGGATGGAACCCAGAAAACCATCCAAGAAACATGTTTCCAAAAAAATTTATGAAGGTCAGATCTTGGTACATTCGTGGACTCAATGGAATCCAAAAATAGGAAATTGTTAGGAATATTATAAGGGATCATAGGCCATAAATATTTTTGATTCAAGAAACAAAAATGAAGAAGGAGAAAGTTGAAAGCATTATTTTCAATAAAGGGATGAAGACTGCAGCTACCGATTTTGAGGGTTCTTCAAGAGGTTTGTTAGTAACATGGAAGGACAACTTAGAAGCATATATCATTTTTGATGAAGGTAACATTTTTCTTATTCAATTCAAAAAATTCAAGGATCAAGAAAGTTGGTTCATTATGAATATCTATGCCCCAAACACTAAGAATGGTAGAAAACTTCATTGGAATAAAATTTTTAATATGATGGCCAAGTTGGGAGATCCTAAGGGAATTATTATGGGATATTTCAATACCCCTCTTATGGCCACTAAGAAATTAGGCAGGCTCCCATCGGACTTGGAAAGCAGACAACAACTGGCAATTTTGATCAATGATCTGACCCTTTTGGATGTCAAGCTAGGAGGTGGAAAATATAAATGGTCTAATAGGAGAATTGGGATGGATTGTATTCAGGATAGGCTAGATAGAGCCCTAATCACTTTAGAGTGGAGGAACCATTATCATTGAAAACTCTCTTTTATGGAAAGATTAGGTTTAGATCACTCCCCTATTGCTCTCACCTTAGAAACTGTCAATAAGAAAAAGGCTTTCCCTTTTAGATTTGAGAAGATGTGGTTTGCACACCTGCTCTTTCTGAAAAAATTAGGAATGGTGGGGTATTGATGTGGATGGCACAACTATGTATAAGGTGGCTAAATAGCTCAAAAACTTCAAAATGGAGATTAGAAAGTGGAACAAAATGGGCTTTGGGAACATCTTTCAATCAAAAGAAAGGATTTGGTGGAACTTAGAGAGGTGCAAGAAGATATATACAGTATGGGTTATGATGAAAGTAGGTTGAATTTTGAAAAGACTATTTTGGCTAACTTTCACAACATTGTGGGAAAAGAGGAAATGTTTTGGAGGCAGAGGTCAAGATCGGTCTGGTTAAAGGAAGGGGATAACAACTCTATATTCTTTCACCTTTCTACTCTGAAACATAGGGCTGCTAATAGAATTAGTGGTATTAAAAAAGGGGATGATACTATAGGGGAAGATAAAGAGATTGATAAGGAAGACATTAATTATTTCTCTTCTATTCTTTCCAAAGAGCTAAACTTAGGAGATGAGGACTAGGTGGAAATTCTCAAGACCATCCCCTGTGTTATAACTTTTAGCTAGAATAAGGATCTGGTGGCTATTCCAAAATTTGAAGAAATCAAGGAGGTTTTATTCACTCTATTAGCTGAAAAAGCTCCTGGCCAAGATGGTTTCCCTAATTTTTTCTTCCAGATGTATTGGGAAGTTATAAAAGATGACCTTGTTAAAGTGACTTAAGGAGTTTTTTGGAGCTATGAGCTTTCTTAAAGAGATTGATGCAACTTTTCTTGTTTTGATTCCTAAAATCACCAGTGTAGATTCTTTTGAAAATTTTAGGCCTATTAGTCTTTGTAACTCTTTTTACAAGATTTTTTTGAAGGTTTTAACCAATAGAATTATCAAAATACTATCAAAGATTATTGCACCTTAGCAATCTAGATTTTTCATTGGAAGACAAATCCTTGATTCTATCATTGTCATGTATGAGGTGGTCCATTCCTTAGATGAAGGTAAAAAGGAAGGCTTTTTTGTTAAACTTGATCTATCTAAGGCTTATGGCAGGGTGGACTAGATGTTCTTGGATAAATTTCTAGAAGCTTTTGGTTTCAATGATAAAACAAGAAATATTATATCTCAACTAATCTCCACCCCCATTTTTGTGATGATGGTTAATGATACTCCCTCTTATTTCTTTAAATCTTCTAGAGGTCTTAGGAAAGGAGTCCCTTTTTCACTAATCCCCTTCATAATTTTGACAGAATGCCTAGGAAGACTTATTCATAACAAAAGGAGCAGAGGAGAATTAACTGGGTTAAAATCTTCTTCTAAACCATTGATATTCTCTCATCAACAATTCATGGATGACACCATTTTAAGGAAAGAGGCTTCGATGAAAGAAGCTAGAATTGTGAAGAAAATTCTCAATACCTATTTCAATGCTACTGGTCAACTCATTAATTGGAGAAAAAGCTAGTCTTCTTTATTAACACCCCTGAGGGAAGATAGAGCGAAATTGATGACATTTTGGGTTGTGATATTGGCTCTCTTTCTTCTATGCATTTAGGGATTCCTTTGCGAACCAAACCTCCTAACCTCTTTTTGAACAATCTCATTCATAGATTTAATAGAAAGTTGGCAGGCTAGAAAGGCATTACCCTGAGTTAGGCTGGTAAAGTGCTTATAATCAAATCTACTCTATAGAATTTTCTGACATATGCATCAAGCCTGTTCTCTATACCTAACAAAGTGACTAAAATATTGGAGTCCATTCAGAGGAATTTTATGTGGGCTAGTGTTGAAGGAAATAAGAAGTACCTACTACTGGCTTGGGAGACTATTTGTAGAAAAAAAAGCAGGGGGTCTAGGGATTAGAAATCTAAAGAAATTCAATAGGGCTCTGCAAGATAAATATATATGAAGGATTTTTAAATCCACACAGGAATGGAGGGATATTTTGAAGGACAACTATGTGACTAATATTAATTTTAAGTAGTTCATTAGTAGGGACTATGACCTAAGGGGATCCAACATGTAAAATGGCATTATGAGGACTAACGGCATATTTGCTGAGAAAGTGAAATGGAAATTTGGCAATGGTGAAGATATAAATTTTTGGCATGATGACTAGCTAAGACAAGAACCTTATGAAATATCAAGCCATATAATAGATGGGAAAACTTATGCATGGAAATATTTGGCTGTAGAGTGAGCAATTATAGGGTCAATAATGGATGGGTGAATCTGACTAAGTTGTCCTAGGAGCTAAAGCTGCTAATGGACATAATTATGCATATCCCTTTGTCCCTCAACAAGGATGCAATTATTTGGGGGGAAGATGAAGGATGACAACTACACTATTTCCTCAGGCTATGAAACCATGCAAAACATTGAAACAATCCCTATTTGGGCCAAAGCTTGATATCCTAGCCTTATCCCCAAAATAAACATTTTTTTTTGGATTATGCTCCAAAATTGTATCTTGACAATAGCCAACCTCACCAAGAGGGGGCATCTGATGCCTAATAGATGCATCCTCTACAAAAACCATAGTGAGAGTGTGGGTCATATCATTATTCATGACCACTTCACCAAAGACATTTGGTCTTATTTCCTATCTTTCTGCAAGGTGACCTGGTGTTTTCCCAATAACACTACAAACTCTTTGAACAATGGCACCATGGTGTTATTAGGGATGTGAATAAGTGCTTGTGGGAATGGACTTTACCTCATGTCGGTTGGGGAGAGTGGAAGGAGCAAAATAACATAATTTTTAGGGAAACATTCATAGCTAATTATGAAAGGTTATGTGTTATGGGAAATGTTCTAAAAAATGATGTGTAAGTATGATAGCCAAAGTACAAAATACATTATTAATATTCATCAGCACACTTTGAGGCTTGATTTTGGGTATAATTTTCATAAGGCTAAAAGAAGTTTCACAAAAACAATACATATCAATTAAAATCAAGCTTCAAAAGATATCACTACTAGAAGAAGAGATTGTAGAGAGACCAAAAGTATGGTGGGGGTAAGACACAACAAAGAACCTGAGGATGAAGTAGATAAGTGGCATCGACGTTCTAAGGTGTGGAGCATCAAATGGATTCATGGGTGGAAAACCTCTATTACACATATCATGGTTAAGAGTTAGAATGAGGGGATTGTCAAAATTAATGGGGTGGATTTCACAGTGATGGAGGAGGTTATCTTTGTGGGGATGGGAATACCCATTATTGGGAAGAAATTCTAAAGAGATAGATGTATTTCAGGGTAGGTTGCGATTGAATTTACCAAGGATGTGGAGGAAAAGAAGGCTTTAGTGAAGAAAAGTACCTACCAACTGGAAAAATCTATTAAGCCATTGTGGAGGTTTGTGTTGAGGTTTATTATCAAGTACATCTCCCTAGACACAAGATTCAACCACCTCTACACTCATCACTTCATGCTACTTAACCATTTTAGGTATGGGGTGAAGGTTTCAATTCCTTTTTTTCCTATATTCATCAATTAATGAGAACATAAATGGCTATAGGGAGAAGTACATTGCTAATCCCACTTTCCATGAGAGGCTTTTGCTATTAATTTATGATTTTTTTAAGGCTAGGATGATAGGGAAATAAATTAAGAATAGGAAAGTGGGAAAGGAGGGTAAATACGAGTCAAATGAGTGAGGAGAAGATTATATCCCATGTGATACTGAGGACAGTCAAGAGATGCATTTAGATATAGATGAGGATGCTACCCCATAGTTTAAAAAGGGAAAAAAGAAAATCAAAATGGAGAAAAAGGAGATTCCTGACCCTAAACAAAACATTGAGATCTCATCTAACAGAGACTATAGTGAGAGGGAGGTGGGCATGGATATGAAGAGTGACATTGTTGATGGGGAGGAAGATGCAAATTTCAGAGAAGAGGAAAATAAGGAGAGGATGGGAGGAAAGAGAAACATTACTATTAAGATGCCTATCAATAGAAAGGAGGATTCTGCTGGCAAGCCTTTTAGGAGGTTGAAAAGCGGGAAAGATATTGAAAAATAATCCAAGGAGAAAACGTAGGAGGAGGGGAAGGATAGAGACAAGGAAGAGGAGAATCAAGGGAGTGGGGAAGAGAATGATTAGGTTTTTGAGGAATATGGGTTTGGCCATTACACTTGCAAGATTTTGAGAATAGACAGGAAGGTGGTTTGGAGTAATTTTCACAATGTTTCTATGAGGATGGGGCTTAATAGAGGGATGATGAAAACTTTGGTAAAGGAGAAAAGGGAGGGAAAAATATAAATAGAGGAGCTTATTGATCTTGACCTTGTTATTTTGAGCAACATCACTAAGGAGAACCCCCAGATGGATGTGCTTAATAATGCAAAGAACAATGCAATTGTCAACTTTAGAATAACAAAATGGATTTTCTATGAGATCTAGGATCTTATATATAGAGTGGAAAAATTAGAGAGGGATAATGCAACAATAGGAACAAGAAAACCGAGGAGGAAAACGATATAGAAAAAAGAGTGGAGGAAGTGAAGAAGATAGTATGGAGGATGGAGGGCACCCTACAGAAAATCACTAAACAAAGCTAAAACATTCTTAAAGTTTTAATGACAACATAAAGGTGTTGATAAACAAAATTGAGGAACATAGGGTTAGTAAGGAGGAAGACCATTCTCCCAAAAGTGGTAAGGATTATTCTCCTAAGGATGGATTGAGGAAGAGGACCAAATATAGCACAAAGAAAAAGGACACCCAAGAACCTAATAAATATCTTTCTAACCTTAAGGAGGTGGCTAGAAGAGTGTCTAACTAGAGATTCATGCTACAAAAATTCTCAGAGAAATTTCTTGAGTTTTTCTCCTAGCTTTGGGCCTTTCCTAGTTTTTTATTCTGCTTCCTTATTTTCTTTTTCTGGTTTTATCTGGCTATCTTGAGGGAGGCTATTATTTTTTAGCTTGTATCTAGTATGTTGTGGTAATACTTGAAGTTCTTTATCTATGTTTATCTTTTAGTTATATAGGGTTTCAAGGCCCCATCAAAACCTATTTTCCTTAATAAAAAATAATTCCACATCATGCAATAACTACAAGTATGAATCCATTAAAATAATATACAATTACATGATCCACTTGGCAATAATCAGAATTCTTAATCATCCACTATACAAGTTATAGGGTATGAAAAGATCAAAGAATATACAACCTATATAAAATACATCATCTCATAAGATCTATGATAAAACAAGTACAATATAACATGATATAACCATCCAACAAATATATAAGATTGGATGGAAAGGAATGTCTACACAAGCACATCCAACAATGACATCCAATAGTGGCCCACTCCCACTGTGCTGAGGAGATAAACTCAAGTCCCATATAGATATCAAAACACAAGTCAAAACCAACATCTAGGTCAAGGAAACACATGAAAGAAAACTATCTCAAAGGATACCAAGACACAAGTATCATCTAAATCTAGAGGCAATACAGACACATAGGAAATCTACTATGTAAGTGGGCTAGTGTCATCACATGAGCCAACTCTAAGGTTACCTTGTCAGCCTCATTGGACTCTGACCCCCTAGTGTCTTTATGTGGCATTACTATCCTTTCATATAGACAACGCATACTAATGAGTCAACTCTAAGGTTACCCTATCAGTATCTCAGGACTCTACCCCCTAGTGACTTTATGTGGCACCGTATCTTATTAATTCATTTAAAACCCATTTAATGAAATATTATCACTTATTAAAACAACTTACAATGGGCTACCTAGGTAGCCTCTTTAGAGCTTCAACCCCCATTGCAAGACACTTCCCAACATGACATATATATAATCTACCCTAAGCTCAGCAAAAGAAGAAGGTCTCATATGACCATAAATCGCACATTAGTTCTTAAACAAGCAATTGGAAAGTATTGAAATATCACTGATCAAAATCACAAATTTCACCAATACAATCATCCTAACATGATTGATCCAAAATCTAGTACACATATACTAAACCATGACATAACATGAAATCACCAAAAACAAATCACAAAATAATTTTAGTCCTATACAAGCAACTGAGAAGCAATCCAAAGATAACTAATCAAAAACTCAAAGGTTACAACAGGAAAGTCATATCATTCGCCTCAGTTTGACACAAGAAATTGGAAAGCACAAAAAACCATCTGATCAAACTCATCATAGAACACATATGACACATCACCATGGTCGGGTATAATAGATAATAACCATAACAACATCTTAGAACAAAACCCCCAAGCCTTTGGTAAACATCCTAACTAGTCAAAGCACTAAGTCAACTAAAACCCAACATCAATAAACCACACATCACATATAGTACAAAAGTAACTTTCATAATTCATTAGGTTTTTAAAACACAAAAATTCAATTTTCACTAAAGGTTTTCAAGCTTTTACTTTCATTTTTAGGTATTGTAGACTAGCTAAAGTTCCTGAGTCCACACAAGTCTTAACACTCAACAAATCATAAAAAGTCATTTAAACATTGATTCATAGTTCAGTTCATTATCAAAATACACGATTCAATAAACAAACAGGATACAATTTTCATCTTTTCAAAGTATCAAGATTTGTAAGGTTTTTGAATTATTGAAAGATGTAATAAATTTCTTGTAATACAAGAAATCATTTTCATATAAAATTGACATGTCAAGTAAAATTTGAGTTTACTTAAAATAATTATCTTTCCAATTACCATTATCAAATTTCTATACATACATTTTAATAATACATTAATTAGAACTTCAAATGAATATTATTAAAATTAAATCATTAATCATTAATTATTAAAGATAATAATCATTGATTTATCAATAAAATAACTTTATATTAAATTATTAATAAAATAATTATTAATCTGATAATAAAATAATAATATTAATAATTTTTAACAATTAATAATAATAAATATTAAAACTATATTAATTTCATTAATTAATAAAAAATAAAATAAAACATTTTAAAATATTTGTTAAATTATAAAATTTAATAAATTTTAGAATATTTTAAAAACTTTAAAAATATATATTTTAAAAACAAATACGTTTATGGCCCGTCGGCCTTCAAGGCATTATTGGCATAGCAACTTGCTGCCACGGCAGGACTGTTGCATGCAGTCCCTTGCAACCACCGATATAATAAGGAAGGAGGAGATGGGGGGGTGTGGGGGGTTGGTGGCCCCTGCCCACCAAAACATAATTATATTTATTTTTATAGCCAAACCCAAACAACCCCCTCACAATTAAATTCATTTTTTATATTTAATTATGTAATTATAGAGTAATTAAAAGTTACTATGTAATTATATATATATATATATATTTCACCATAGATCTAGTAGGGAAACGAAATTAATATAGTCAAATTTATTGATTCCAATTTCTGGTATTCTTTCTCAAATCCCATCCTGAATCCCAAGAAATCAAATTTTGAAACCCCAAATTCATTAAACCAGGTTTCCAATTCATATACAAATATTTCTCAATCGAAGAACGATAGTTCGCATACAAGGGTTTCAATCTTCATTGGTTAATAGACGTCTCAAAAATGGAAACAATTCACAACCATATTTTTTGATTAAATCACAAATAGTACGATAATAAAAATCAATTTTTTCTCAAACAAGGGTTTCAACCTGTTGGCTCCTGATTTAACAGAGTTTAAATAACTAGGTATGCAAGGCAAGAATGCATCTATGGGAAACTATCTTCAATAGTGGACACAATTCACCAAGAACCTGGGCCAACTATAAGGCTACACTCCTTCACTTCAGGCTCTACTAAACCTAGGCCGGTGGACCTCAGATTGAATCAATATGGTACCAGTGCAAAAACATATTCGTGAATCTATTAAAGCAAATAAAAGCCCTTATATCTCCTAACACTTATGCAATGACACAAATCTATAGTAGCTAAATGCAAATCCTATGATATTTACAAGTTGAGTGAGAGCATCACATTTAGGTTCTTCAACATGAAAGGGAAAGAACATTTGATTAATAATGTTGAATTCAACAAAACCTCAAATATGCAGCAGTAAGAACTAATGATCATGTAGCTAACTAGTGCCTAATCCATTGGGCAAATCCATGAATCAAATGCATACATATGGATATCTGATACCTATTTATATATTCAGATATACGATCTATCTATTCACCTTGTAAATAGACATCCATGTTCAATCTAGATCTCATTCTTACATGATATCCCCATCAGTAAACTTGCAACCCTATTGATTTCCTTGAAGCATTTACATAACCCCTTGAGTTATAAGCAACAATGAAATAACATACAACCTTAAGGGACTGAACTATAACCTAAGCTCTTTGTTCAAAGATTATAAAACATTGAAGATCACTAATAAAAGAGACAAGATTCAAGGTGAAACTCAACTTGCTATTATTTGTATTAATTTCCTTGAAATAATACATTCATATGCATGAAACGAAAACATAAAACACCTAATAGATCTGAACTTATACTATAATTTGCACTCCTATTGTTCATATAAGAGAATAATGCTGAAGAATGGTGTCTCAGTATTGGGAATAGATCAAAACTAGAACCAAAACTTGGTATCACAAAAATGAGCAATTTTTCTCCAAAAAATTGGAATTTGTAAAAAGAATGAGAAAGAGAATGATATAGGATGAAGGAATTCCTGGATCTATTGTGAAGATGACATGTGTCCACTTGAAAAACCTTTCCTGGCAGTGCAAAGACTCTCTCTAATCTCTCTCTCCATTTGATCTAATTTTAGTTTTCATCATTTCTATTACTAATATGAAAATATCTCTTTTTGAATGATGAAAACCTTTTAAGTCACCAAAGATCTGAAAGCCTATTGAAATGCAGGTAAAAATTTGAGTTTTTACTAATTGACTTTGATCAAAATTGACCCCAACTGCATTTTTACCATATGTTACTGATCTTGCAACTACATTTTTAATTTTAGTTCATTTCACTAAGAAGGCCCCAAATTTCACATTTCTGGCTATAACTTGAACCCATGAATTCATGTGCAAAAATGAACTCCATAACTAGAAAGTTCATCTTCTCATGATTCTAGCAAGATATAACATTGCATATTTTACATTCCTAAAACCCCTTAAATATCAGTTTGAAAAATACCCCCCTGGTATAAGGTTTAGGTCTGCAACTTAAAATTAAATTTTTGAAAAAATTAAATTAATCTAAAGTTCAAACTTTAGATTAAACCCCTTTCTGAATTTAAAATTCAGTGACGTGCATCCCTTTTGAAAATAGTTAAAAAATTATTTTTTGACACATTTGAATTTTCTTTTGCACTTGGATCTCGAGTCAAACTAGGTTGATTGGGCATGCCACATGTCACTTCCTAATTAGTTGATTTCTACACACTACCACTGGACTACCACATGGCATTCAGTTATTGGTCAAAACTTGCATCTTCCATGTCACCTCTAAGCGAGCCTACTGACATGTGTCAGTATCTTGCAATCCTGCATTTGTTATCTGGTGTGCATCTTCGTAATGTGGGTGTGCGCTGGCCGTCGATCTGGACACGTGGCAGCATCCTGTGCATCCACTCTAAACTTGCTCATATGGCTCCACCAAATTGCTTGTTAGGACCTGCTACCACGTGGTGGCATCCCGCATGCCCACTTTCTTTAAACCTCAAGCACTTCTATTTTGTAGGCTTGCACTCACCGCACGATCGGGACACATGCCATGATCTGAGTGCTTCCTAGCCACATCAACACACTTATTTCTGTAGTGAAAAATATGGACACATCTTTGTAATGTGGGTGTGCACTAGCCTTCGATCTAGACACATGGCAACATCTTGTGCGTCCAATCTAAACTTGTTCTTGTGGCTCCACCTAATCGCCTGTCAGGACCTACTACCACATGGTGGCATCTCGCATGCCTGCTTTCTTTAAACCTCAAGAACTTCTATTTTTCAGGCTTGCACTCACCACATGATTGGGACACATGCCATGATGAGAGTGCTTCTCGGCCACATAAACACCCTTTAATGAGCATCCATCTGATGCGTAGGGGGCCCACTTTGTGACTAATGTCTTCCAAAAGCCATTTGTTCTTAGGACACAATGGTTAGTGTATATGATAGTATTTAAAAACAAAATTAAGCCCTCCCACGATGAATATGGGATAAATGAGTGTGCCCATTTCCCTGCTCTGCATTTTGTTCATGCATAGGAGGCTTCTTTTAGGTTGTGCGGGCTTTGGCAGCGATTTCCTTCTTTGTTAATGATGCTACCTCTTCTTGTTTGGATGGCTTGGAGCTTTTCTTTCTTTTCTTTTTTTGAAACATACGTGGGCATTTTATTCTTGACATTAGCTGACTCCTTGGTTCTTGCTTGGCATATGGAGTTGCTCTATATGCCATGGCTGCTGTATTGTCTTTTTTACATGATTGGAGTGCCATGTCTATATACATATGGGTATAGGAGGAAACTAAAGCAGAAATATAATCTGCTAGAAGAACCATGTGAAGATTGTTGCATGCATTTGTGCTATGATTGTTGTGCCCTCTCTCAAGAAGCTAGGGAAATCAAGATTAGAATGACCAATACACCCAAAGGTAAACATTGCTAGTTTTTGCTTCAATTTTGGATCCATGGTCAAATTAACTTACACTTAAATAATATTAGACTGTGGGTCTAATCAATTTCTTTGTGTTTGCAAGGTGGGCTACCAGGGTGATGATGCCATTTGCATGAGATATTACTTGCATCTTTTATTGTGGATGGTTTCCCCTTTTAATGGAAATCCTTTTTTAATACATGCCACCCCCTACTCTTGGCGTCTCAAAAAATTCATTTTATCTAGTGCCTTTTTCTTCCTTTCTACTAAATTGACTTCTCACATGGCATGGACTGTTGCTCTTTTCAAGTGTGGGTTGCCTATTTTCTTTTACCGCTTGTTCCTTCTTACTTTCCATATCTCCAGTCTGTTGGTTCTCCTTTTTCTTATGTGGACTCTCTTTTTAACTGCTCATGATGCCTCTTAACATGGCATCTTCCTCATTCTAAGTAGTAGCCTATTCTCTTACATTGCTTGGCATTGGGTCTTTCTGGTATGGCATGAGGAGCTTCTTTGGAACACCTTCCTTTCATGGCATGATCTTCTTTTGACTAGTGGTTTTTCTTTTCTAACACCTACTCCTTTGTGTTTAAAACATGAAGCTGCTCCTCTCTATAGTTGTAATCTAACTAACAAATCCCCAAGAGAGAACTAGAACCACAAGGCTTTCCAAGAGTTTGCCATAATGTAGAACAAATAGAAAGACCATATCCTTAGAATTGCAATATGACCCAGAAAGCTAAGACCCAAAAAATGGAGCAATTTGTTAGCCAATGCTATAGGGTGGATTAGATTGTTCAGTGGGTACAACAAGAAGGAAAAGGCCCCAAAAAAGGTAATGAAGGGAATTATGAAAGCATAGAAAAGAGCCTTCTTTAACAAAACATTTAAGAGCTTTGTGTACAAAACCATTAACCCAATGACCATTGGAAAATTCACCCAATTTTTCAGAGAAGGAAAGATCTCAGCACTGCTTTTTGGGTTAGTCATCATGAGCACATCTTTGGTATCTCTTAGGATTGTGTAGTTGAAAAGAATACAAAAAAACATGAGCCCAAGAGGTATGACCTTCTTCAATGTGATTAACTCAACGCCCATGAATTTCTTTAGGGCTGCCATCGCAAAACCATCATCTCCAATCAATTCCCTTGAGAAAGGATGGCTCTTTAGAGAAACATAACCATTAGGGCTAGTACCAAGCCTCTTGCAAGGGTCCATGTACAATAGACAATCAACAAGGTCTGTTGCTTTAGGAGAAAAGTAATCAGGAAATTTAAAATTCCTATCCATCACCATTTGGAATATGAGCCACTCACTAACATCTTTAAAGGGTGATATACCTGACAATATCTAAGACACAGTGCAACCAAGTACCCAAAGATCATTCCCAAACATTTGAAGGTGCTTGTTGTCATAAAGGTTTGCACCTTTGTCCAAATTTTTTACCTAAGGACAACCTTGTGAAACATGGAAACAACTTCCAAGCTGTGGGACTTGAACTATGAGGTTGAGTCTCCGGAGAAGGCCGAATTCCTTTACTATCAGGGTGCACCTAACTACTCTTGGAGAGGAAAAGGGAGAAGGAATGCATGAAAGAAAATCTACCTACTCTAACCTAAGGGGGTGATGCACCATAATAGAGTGTTCAAACCAATCTCTACCCATACATGCACTATTAAACCATCATGAAACCAAGAGATATACACATTCAAACTTGCTTTAATCTAACAATGATCACATGCAAATCAGAAAACCCAAATGAATGACACAAGGAAAGATAAGATTCATCTATATATCATTCATAGGCCAAAAAGAGATACAGTCATGCAAGATTGCAGATCTCTACAATACACAAATGAGAGGCAAATAGTTCTTGCACTTTACATCAATGGCTGAAGGAGATAAGATAGAATGTCATACAGTTCAGAGGCAAAGGGAATTTCCACATGAAATTGCAGAGCAATATCAAAAAAGTTAGAGAAGAGTCGACTAGTACAAAATCTACGAAAATTGCCTTTATAGCTCAGGCATAACTAAGATATTTTTCTCTGAAGTTATTCCACAACCACTTCCATTAAGTCCTGATAAAGACCTAGAGAAAAATCTAATCTGGGTACAGATTCAAATGCAATCAAACCTGATATTTCATGGAAATAGGGCCTTGACAGAAATGACGTCATTAATCATTCTGACCAAAAAATATGGATGAACTAAGGTGGTGGAGTTTTCTCCTTCATTCACATTCATCCAAGAGTGGTTGGCATTGATCACAGGGATCAGATCACATGAAAAAAATTGATCTCCTTTGTTTTTGGCTCATGAATCAGCAAAGTCGACCAATCAATAGAATACTGCAACCAGAATGGGCCATGTGGACCAATGATCTTTTATTTTTTTTCCACCTTCCAAGGTCTTCCTAGGTTTGACCACATCTTCATAACTAACTGCACCACCTCCTCAAAACCTTGACCGTGGCGGTCTCCCAACTGCCAGCCCCTAACTGTTAATGTTGGGACATGTGTCGTTGAATCACTATCTCACTGTACATAAACAATGAGCACCTTACCATAGTGAGACAATAACAATTGTAGATCCTAATAGATCATGTGGAATTCATTGATACATCATTGAAGAGAAATATGGTGGGCCCCTTATTGCTATGTCACTATTCATAACCTTCATGCAACTCACCATAGCGAGATAACAATAGCCGTCGATCTGAGATCAATCAAGGGTAGAGAACTGTGCAAAGTACCCTGAAGAGGTAGTGGGTCCCATACTTGCTATGTCGCTATGAGTAAACAACTTACAACTTTCCATAGCGAGATAGCGAGGACTGTTGATTCTGCATTGATTTGACGATCAGAACTCCTTATGTATTTTATGAATGGGGCGTGGGTCCAAGTACTGCTAATGCAAAAGAAAATGCATTGGTGGCAATAAACCAAAACCTTAATTTCATCCTAGTCACCTTTCCACATCATTTGAGGTCCCACCATGTGTTTATTTATTGGTTGGGCGCTATGTCACTAACAGCGAGAAGCACAAGTTTCCTGATAGTGACATAGCGAGCTCCGATAGAGTCAAAACTTTCAACCTAAAAATGTTGAGTAGGATGATGCCGTTTCTTTTAATCTGCACAATTCATTCCTAATGAATCACCTACTTGGGGCCCACCTTATCTAAAATGTTGCTACAATATTATTTTCCATCTAGGCGCTATGTTGCTAACGGCGATAAACATAGATTTTTTGATAGTGACATAGCGAGCTCCGGAAGGTCACCAAAAATTGACATCAAACTTCATTTTCAGTTCTGTAGCCAAAATTTAGATGGTCACTATCTTGCTATGGCAAAAAACCTCGCAACTTTTCATAGCGAGATGGTAACATCCGTAGATCGTAACAAGATCCAACAACGGGGAAAGTTGTAGGCCAGTAGAAACAAAATAGGAAATAAGGAAATACCCTAAGGTTTTAATCATTTTATTTTTTGATATTTCCATGCCATTTGAAATAATACTAAAGATGGGAAGTGGTCATTGGGTGGATCAAGTATTTGAATTCAAATTTTGGCGGGGGGCAAAATAGGTAACATTTTTGGCAACTCAGAGGGGATGCAAGCCAACTATGCATGTGACCAATGACCTTAAGCATCCATTAGGCTATAGAGTCACATGAGATTTGGATCAGTGCACTGTGAAACCCTAACCCTACCTCTATGGGAACAAAACCTTGAAAAACATGTCCTTTGTCTTTGCAAACTCAACAAAACACATGTGCTTGTGCACTTCTTGGAAAGCAGGAAACCAACAGAAAGAAAACTAAGCTACATATGTACATGAATCCTCAACCCCTATCAGAAACATGGCTTGAGATAGATCCCATTGACTAGGATAGAAAAAATTTCACCACCAAGCTTGCTTAATTGAAAAGCATTGGCGTGCTTACAACTAACAATCAGATAGGGACCACTCCATAGTGCATCAAATTTTGAGTGTCTCCCTATTTTTTCCTGTCTGCATCCCATTTCAAAACTAAATCACCCTCTCTGAAGGTTCTAATCCTAGCCTTCTTTTCAAATCTCCTTTTCACCTATTGCTGATGTGTTTCTAGGGTCTGCATGGCCTGACTTCTTTTCTCTTCTAGCTCCATCAGCTCTGCCATTCTCACTGTGATGGCATCATCTTCAATTAGCTCCATTTGATGAGCTAGTTCTAGGGATGGGAATTCTAATGAAATTGAAAGCCTTGCCTCTTTTCCATATACCAACATAAATGGTGAATTTCCTATTGACCTCTTAGGTGTTATTCTATCAGCTCACAGTGCAGTCCTCAACTTTTGATGCCAACACCTCTAGTTATCCTCTATAGTTCTTTTCATAATCCTAATCAGGTTTTTGTTGGATGACTCAGCCAAACCATTGCCTTGAGGTTAGTAGTTTGAGGATGTGCTCAAGTAGATGTTATGGTCAACTGCCCATGCACAAATCTGAGCTCCTACAAAATATTTTACGTTATCTAAAATAATAGTTGAAGGGGCACCAAACCTGGTCACAATTCCATCAAGGAACTCAATAACTAAAGATTATGTGGCATTATTTAATGCAACTACCTCTATCCATCTAGTGAAGTAATCTATAGCAGCTAAAATCTATTTGTGACCAGAACTAGAAGAAGGATTGATAGGGTCTATGAAATCCAATCCCCATTGAGAAAAAGGCTAGTCCACCTGAATGGGATGAAGAGGAAGAGCTACAAGATTTTTCTTACCATAGAAGAAGGAACATTTTTCACACTTCCTCACATACCTATGACAATCATGGAACAAGGATGGCTAGTAGTAACCAACCCTCATGACCTTCATTGCAATAGTCCTTACTGAGAAGTGACCACCATCAGGACCATCATAAATCTCTCTGATTATTCTTTCAGCTTGATCTATGTCAATGCATCTTAATAGGGCTCCATTAAAATCTTTCTTAAAAAGAATACCATCAACTATGACATAAGGAATTGACTATAATCTATACTATCTCCTCTTAGTTTTATTTAATCCTTGAAGATATCCATTGGCTAATAAGAAATTCTTCATATCATCCATCCAATTCCTTGGGCCATCATTTTTTGTCTCTTGTTGTTCTATTAGTATCATAAAAACTTCCCCATCTGATTCCTAACATGATATCATCTATTTACACAACCCCTTCCCTCTTACCAGCTTTGTGATCTGGATGTCAACATCATATTCCATTACTTTAGTAATCCAACCAGCTCTCTTTTCACTAATATCTTTGTTCAAAAGGAAATCCTTCACACTAGCATGGGGTACTAACAAATGAATTTTATTATGAGATAGGAGGTGTCTAAATTTATTTAAAGCTTTGATGATTGCAAGGGCTTGCTTCTCTACATAGTTGTATTTGTCTTCATACTCTTTAAGCCCTTCATTAAAGAAGGTTATAGGCTGCTCTTCATCTTTATCATTTTTTTGAGTCAAGACAACAAAAATACTTGACTCACCACCTAAGGTATAAAGGATGAAATCCTTTTCAAAATTTGGATTAATGAGAGTAGAGGCTGAGGCTATGGCTACCTTAATATCTTCAAAACTTTCCTTCCCTTCCTTGGTCCATGCAAAGACCATACTTTTCTTGAGCATAGTTGTAAGGGGTTTTACCATGGTAGCAAGATTAGGGATAAATCTTCTCACAAAATTTATCCTACCAAGGAAGCTTTGCAACCCTTTCTTATGTTTAGGAAGAGGGAGAGAAAGTATTGCTTTTGTTCTTTCTAGATCAATGGTTAAACCATTCTCAGATACAATGTGTCTTAATAATTTTCCTTGATTGGTAGAAAAGACACACTTGCTCAGGTTAAGGGATACTCCAAAGTCTCTACACCTTGAGAACACCTATCTCAAATGATCAAAATGATCTTCTACACTCTTTGAATACATTGTGATATCATCAAGGTAAACTAATACAAACTTTTCAATCATGTTTTTGAAGGCCATCTCCATTGCCTTTTGAAATGTAGTTCCTGCATTGGTTAGCCTAAATGGCATCTTACAATAAGCATATGTACCCCATTTGGTGGTAAATGTAGTTTTGTACCTATCAGACTCTTTGACCAGTACTTGATTGTAGCCAAAAAATCCATCAAGAAATGAAAACCTTTTGGAACCACTGACCTTGGACAAAATCTGCTCCATGGAAGGGACAGGATGGTGATCTTTAAGGGAAGCTTGGTTAAGGTCCCTAAAGTCCACACACAATCTAATTTCTCCATTCTTCTTCCTAATAGGGACAAGGTTTGCTGCTCATGATGAGTGCTTGATGGGGGAAATTATATTGGCCTCAATCAATTTGGATAGCTCTTTTCTCATTAAGGGTTCAATTTTAGGATTTACTAGCCTCTATTTTTGTCTTATTGGTTTGACATTATCAATTAAATCTATGGTATGCTGAAATAACCTTGGGTCAAAACCCTTTAAATCATGATACGTCCAGGCAAATATTGTAGACACCTAAATTTGATTACACGGCCTTGGTAATGTAATTTAGCCATCTCTAAAGGCATCATTAATTAAATTCTTATTTAATTAATCCTTTACCATCCTTTAGTTGATTAATTTAATTAATCATCTATAGTCCTAATTGATAAATCAAATAACCTATCATTTATCAATTAAATCCTATTCTTCTATCTAATTCCAAAATCTCAATTTATTAAATAAATCTATTTGGTAAATAAATCCCTCAAATATAGAAGCCCCTAACTTATCCCTAATCCTCTATTTAGCCTAATCCACCCCATCCACCCATACTAACCAAGCTTAGCCACTAACTCACCCAACCTCATTAATGCCATCCACTTGCACATCTTTAACATCCCTAATCTAAACCTAAACCCAAGCCTAATCCACCCCTAATGTTGTCACATTCCCTAAACAAGTTTAAGACTTTCCTAAACCAAACCAAAGTCTCCCCTCAAAATATCCCAACCACAAACTTGATGAAGCCCACAAACCCTTAAATGCTCTTACAAGCCCACTCATGACTCTTACACCTCTCCCACTCATGAATCTTACATCCCTCTTACATACTCAACCTCCCTCATCAAGCCTTTAACCAACCCCTTATCCTATCCTCTCACACTCATCCTCCTTGTGACAAGTGTCACCTTCCCATTGGTTCTAAACAAGCACAATCCATGTGCTCTCCTTTGAGAGCATCCTATCCCTCCTTAAGCTTTCATCTCTCCTTGCGTCTAAGCCATCCATCCCTCTACCCCTTGGCCTATAAATTGAATCCCCTCCCAAACCATTTCATCACAATCCTTTTAGCAAAGTCATAATGCTATTTTGAGAGCCAAATTCATACCCATACCCTTATAATGCCAAATTGAGAGCTCACAAAGCTACCAATTTTCCATTACCCATCTCCATCCATTGAAGCCATCTTGAGCATTTGAGCACACATATCAAATCTAAGCAAATAGACTCATCCCCAAAACAAGAAAGGCATTCATTGAGAGAACCTCTTAATGGTTCATATTCTCAATTGAGGGCTTATCTTAGTCTCTCTTATATGTTATGGTGGTTTAACGTGTGAATGCTTTTGTTTTCATTAAATTTGTGTTCTTAGCATATTAGATTAGTGTATACATTTTGGCACGCCTGGTGGGACCCCACATTTGGGTCTATCTAATCATGTTTTGGTTTTTTGTTGTTGTTATGACAAACTAACCAAGTCTAACATGGTTTGCTTGTGTGTTCTTGCAAAAGGTTTGCTGATATTTTGTAGGTACTCATGTTCCTCCTTTAAAATCGCGCTCCCAACCATATAAGCAGTTTTGACCCAATCAACATTTTTATTGCATCCCCGAGACTCTAGGAATGCGATCCCGCGACGCAAGAACGCTGCTATTTCACCAGCGGGAACATGAACCTGCTACAGTGAGTTCACAGTTTAATACCAAATAGCAACCACATGCCTTAAAATCTTCTCTGCATCCCCACCGGCCAATATCTCAGCGGGACCGTCATTCTCATTCATGGGAATGCTCCTCCTTCCTGCAGGATTATCATTCCCACTTGCTGGAATGCTCCTCCTTCCTGCAAGATTGTCATTCCCGCTTGCGGGAATGTACATGTTTCTAAAACTATTGTTTAAAAATTGTAAAACCTTATCATTTGTGGGACTGTCATTCTTGCGTTGCGGGAACGTTGTAAGATCGTAAACCAGTGGGATTGCTCTGTTCAAAACGAGCTCCCTGGTTTTTATTTTTTAATTTTTTACCATTTTTTTTTTGGCATTCTCGTGGCTTGGTCAACCTGTGGGAACGCATCCCCGTGAAGAAAACTCCAGCGGGATCGCATTTTCCCTGTGGGATCGCTACTTAGACTCGCGGGTTTGCTGTGCTAAGTGCTTGGTTCAAATTTTTGACATTTTCTAGTGCATGTTTTTGAATTTTTGACATTTTTCGTAGGATATAGACCATTCCAAGCATTTTTACGCATATCAAAAAGAATAAAAAAAGTAAATTTTTTTTTTCCATAGTTAAGCTTTCATTTTGAAAGATTTTGGGTGACTAATCAAAATTTTTTTTGTCACATTACAGGTTGGAGCAAACAAAACTAATCATGTTTTTCCTTTGAATGAATGTTGCTCAAACATAATCTTAAATGCCATGGATTAAAATCAACCTTTCTTGGAATACATGCTTAAAACAAAAAAACTCAATCTTGAATGCAAAGGATCAATGAATCAATACAATATCCCACACTTCAATTTTTGGGCATAAAAAGAATACACATTTTAGAAATTTTCTAAGATACAAAAACTAATTAAAGACGCTTTGAGTGAGTTTGTAGTTGGACTCACACTTTTTAATCACCCATCAATTTAACCATTGGTTGCAATCTTAGCACCATCTATGGGGATGGGTACACCTAAGAGGGTGTTAAGTGCTCCACAAAGATCAAATTTCACTTGTGTTTTTATTAGTTTTTCTAACTTAAAAAATTCTTTAAATGCACATTAGGCTCGCTAACACTTCATTTGGGCATTAAAATTTGAACAAATCTTGATGTGGAGGGCCTCTGTGCGTGCTCTTGAAATTGAATTTCACACATCTTTGTTTTGGACTTAAAACACACTCACACTCAATCTTGAATGCGTTAAAGAAAATCAATCGAAACTCGATGTGGAGGGCCTCCGGGCATGTGAGTTTTCTTTTTGTTGACCCAAACTCTTCTTCTTGCTTGCATTCTTCGATCGATTTTACTTTTGTTGGCACATTTCAAGTTGGAATTGAACATTTGCATCTTAAACATGAGTACTTGCAAAGTCTAGATCAGAAAACTTAAGCGTCAGTTGGAAAAAAATTATGTCTTTTAGCCCAAGATCATCCAAGTCTTCTCTCCCCTTGTCATCTTTCGAGGCCATCTTGGGTGCATAAGATTAGGATCCAAAATTTTGTTTAAATTTTTAGGAGGCCTGCTTGGGGATTTCATCACCCCTTGGGATGACCTCAACTCCAGCGTTCCAGCAGACTATAAGAATCGAGAGGTGAACGGAAAGACACCTCTCTTGGGATCAAGATTTTGTCACTCGGGCTAAGTCTCAAGGAACTTTATACCCTTGAGAAGTGAAAGAGGAGAAGTGGGTTACCGCTCCTCTCGGCTATGTGACATTTTTTTGGTTTCATCTACGGATTTGGGCCTCACATACCTTGGGTATATCGAGGACTCCCTAGCTAAACCAACTGTTAGCCTTGCAGACAACCATCTAGGATGTTAATGTGTTTGAAGTGACTAATCGAAACATTTATAGAACATACACACTCCTTGCGCAAGTATCAAATTATGAGAATCACAAACTTCTATCTGTTTGTTCCTATCTATTGCTTGATTTTTTTTACTTGCTAAAATGAATGTTTGCCAAACTTGGTCAATCCTAGCTTAGGGCACACTTAGCGTAGTCACTACCTATTTTAGAGTTGAACAAGTTGAAGCAAAAAAACCAAAATCTCTCCAAAGCCAAGTAGATTCAAGAATTTATGTCAGAACAACCCAAACCCAAACAGAAGTTTCATAAAGTCAAACTCAAGCCATCTCAGGTATACCAAGAAATTTTGGACAAGAGAAAGGAAATAACACCAAGGCCTCGAATTGTCGAACTCCATAAAGAAGAAGATAAAGCTGCCGAAAAAGCCCTTCAAGAAGCCTGGTTAGATCGCACTATCAAATTTAGCCAACATCCAGGAGTTAACCCTGCTTATGCCTTACCAACTAGGCATGATTTCTATGATTAGACCCCCTTGTTTCTCCACATCTTCTTGCATAAGCTTCACTTTAGAGTCATCTTTGTAGGAAAGCCAACCATCTTTAGTCCTCCCCTTAAGCATTTTAGCTCTTCCATCTCATTTAGAACCAAACCATCTCGCCAGCAATCAAAAAAACATTCACATCTAAGCCTTCAAAATTGTTGTCACATTGTCAGAACTTGCTTTTCCTACCATCTTTCAAACCACCAATCTCACCAAGGTTATCCCTTTGACAGAGCTTTGTCTAGGGTAATCTAGCTTTGTCACTTGTTATCCCTCATCACCTTGAGCTAAAGGTTGGGATCCACAAGTGGCCAATCTCGTGTTCTTCCTAAAGGATCATCAGTCTATCCTTAAGTTGATACAATCACCACCAAGCTTGCACATAGGAAAGCAGACCTTTCATGCTTTGGCAACATATCTTTGAAGTTAGGATCCCCAACCCAAATCCTCCTTAGGTTTGTCATATAGCTTTGCCTTAACCTAGGAGATCATTTGCATAGAAAAGCCCCCCCCCCCTTTTTTGCATCCACCAGCATTGTTGCATCTCATCCATAGGAGCATTTTAATGCCACCCGTCACTCGCTTATTCAAGAAGAAGAAGGAAACAATGGAGCCCTATCATTTGGAGCATCACTCCCCTTGAGCACTCAACCATCCTCTAGCCTAGAGAATGTTATACCATCACCTACTGACATTGAAGCTTTCATGAACCAACCAAGAAATGTAGTATTGGTGAATGCCATTATAGACAAGAACAAAGAAACAATCATGGCTAACTTTCGAAGGGACAATATAGGAGCCTTCAACTTTGGAAGACCTCCTCCATTATCAGATCCAGCTCACCCATTGTTTGGGTAGCTGCCACCACCCATAGGCTCTTATGATTCAAATTATCCTCAATATGTGCCAAAAGAAGAGCCTCAAGCCAATCCTTTTGATCCAACAGACCCAAACATACCATCCTCCACCCCAGTTGAAATCTCCATTCCGCAAGCCAACCCAACCACCACCACTCCATCCTTGGTTCATACCTCTCCACTCCAAACTATCTTTGCCCAAAACACCTCAACATTCACTCCCTTCACTATTGCTGCTGTTGCTCTCCAACCCAGCCTTCCAAATCCACCCATCTCTCAAATTAGTGCTAGCATCTTTTTCCAACCTCATTAATATACAATAGGAATGCCACCTATGGGGCCAAGTAATCAACCTTTCATCACCCCCAGTTTCTTCACCACAACCCAAAGCACAATTCCATCATTTCCATTAGGTCCTTGGAGCTCAATGCCATCAGCCACAAATCCACAAGCTACTACCCTTACTCCACAAAGTTATCAAACCCCATAAGCTACCACCAATGTTCTGCCAAGCTCTCAAGTGACCCAAGCTCCTACCACCACTCTACCAAGCTTTCAAATCTAGCCACCAAGCTATCAAACCCCATCAGTTCTATTCCCAAGCTTTCAATTCCCGCCACCTCCACCACCAACTAATCCATTACCTCCTATTACCAACTACTTTTCAATGCCACTTCTAGGAGGTAATCCACCACCCCAGCCAACCACCAATTATTTGTCGATACCATCCCAAATGGGGGCGCAACCCACATATTTTGGTCAAATTCCTCAAATCCAAAGTCATGTTCCACAAGCTCCCCAATCCTTTCCCCAAGCTTCACAACCATCTTATACGTTACCTCCACAAAGCAATCCATTTACCCTACAACCAGCTTATGTTCCTCAATCCCAACCTCAAATCCCATATCAATAGCAAGCCTCGCAGCACATGCAACAATATGTGCCACCTCCACCTTAGCAACCCGTCATCCACCATGCAGCTACCTAAACAATGTACAATCCCTATCAGCAAATCCCTCATAGCCATCCATATTTAGTGGCCCCATCTAGTGCATACCTACCTCAAGGCACTCCTACATTGGGGGCACCCCAACCATAACCTATCAATTTAGAATGGGAACAAATGAAGACAGCTCTGAAAGCCATCCAAGAAGGGAATGATCCGAAGACATTCAAGTTTGAGACTGTGTGTCCTTATCCATTTGATGGAGCCATTACTATGACACCATTCCCCAAGCATTTTGAGATACCTAAATTTGACAAAATTAGAGGAAAAGGAGACCCAGTCACCCACATCAAAGAATTTTACATGCACTACCAAGAAGTGGCATATAGTGACATCTTCCTCTTATGCCTCTTCCCCAAAGGCTTCACTGGGCCAGCTCTTGAATGGTTTTATAAAATCCCATATGGCACAATTAAAAACTTTTCTGAATTGTCTGAGGCATTTGTAGCCCAATATGCCCATCTTGTTGAAACAGAGTTATCAATAGTTGACCTTGTCCACACTAAGCAAAAAGGTGGAGAAAGCCTTGCCGAATACCTACAAAGATGGCAAACCCTTACCACCCACATATCCTGCACCTTGCTAGAGTGCCATGTGGTGAAAATGTTTATTGATAATGCCCATCCCAACTTGGCTCACCACATGACCATGAACTGTTTGCAGACCTATAAAGATATCAAACAGAAAGGAATGATCCTTGAGCAAGGACTCATTAAAGATGGTGTGGTCAAGATTTACAAGGAGGCCAACCAAAATCAATCACATTCCAATGACAAGTCTAGGTATTGGAACAAAAACAAGCACGTTGCAACATATGGGGTTACTAATACGAGACATGTGAATATTGTTGGGCCTTCCCAAAATTAGCCCAACCCACCGTATCAACCAAACAACCAACAAGCTATCAACTACCAACAACAGAATCACCAAAGCTATCAAAGCAACAATCCAGGACCCAAGTTTCAAGGGTCTAGCAATCAAGCTAACACAATCAATGTCACTACAGGACCAAAGCCCAAGTTCCAACCTACACCTAGAAACTATACACCCCTTGGTAAGCCATTGGATGTCATTTTTGAAAAATTGACTAAGGAAAACCTCATCAAATTTCCTCCTACCTAGAAAATTGATCCAGGCCAATCCAAAGCTGCATGGTACAAAGACAATGAGTACTACAAATTTCATAGGGTAAAAGGTCACACCACCCTCAGATGCATGAAACTGAAAGATTATGTGCAGGACCTCATTGATCGGAAAGAAATCACAGTTGGAGCACAAACCTCTCCCAATGCAGGCTTGCAGATCTATCAAAATGCATTTCCTCCTCACAATAACCAAAATCTTGGAAAAGCAACTATCCAAAACAACAACAACAACACCAACAACCGCTAGCCAAACCAACAGCATGGGAAGAACAATGACCACACTTCATCCTATATAGACTATGGTAGCCTTATAGGTTGTATATCCGAGAAAGAGCCTTATGTCAATGTTATCAATATCTAAGGACCAGAAAATGAGTGTGTAGTCACCACTCAAAGAGCACAATTTAACATCACAGGCCCACCAGTTTCATTAGCACCATCAGCTCCATCAAAAAGCTGGTACAATATCTTGGAACACCTTGGGAACATGCCAGCCCAAATCTCCATTTTAGACCTTCTCCGCACTAGTCTTGTGTACATAGACATCCTTGACAGTGCTCTCATAGAATCTTGTGTCCCTTCAGATATCAACACTACTAATTTTTGTAATCTTGTTGGACACCTTTCATCCTCATGTGCCCTACTTTCAAACCCATCGACATACCCATGGTTGAGCCAAATCACACCCTTTCGATTCGCATAGCCATCATGGTATCCAATTTTGCCATTAAAAGAGTAATGATAGATAATGGATCAGCCTTGAATATTTGCACCCTAAAATTCATAAAACAAGTTGGGTATACTGAGGCAGATATCATTAGTGAGGTTATCATCATCGAAGCTTATGACAAGTTGGAAAGAACCACAGAAGGAACTATTTTTTTGCCAATCAAAGTTGGGCCAGTCATCCAAGAAACACTCTGCCATGTTATTGATCTAAACCTACCATTTAACATCCTCCTCAGTTGCCCATGGATTCATTCCATGAAAGTTGTTCCATCTACTTACCATTAGTGCGTCAAATTTTTGCATCAAGGCACTGAGGTAACCATCCATGCCGATCCAGAATCCTTTGCTTATTGTAATGTGGTTGAAGCTTCATATACAAACCATTTCCCTAGAATTGATATCGGCACAACCATCACTAGTTCATCCCACACTTGTAATGACCCAGAAACCATCCTCGTCTCCACCCTATCTACCATGAAGATCAATAACAAAGGATGTGGAGAGTATAGTCTATCAGATGCATTTGTTGTCGGGGCACTCCCACTTGATCCACATGTCCATGGATGACCAACATATCACGAAGCTAAGGAGATTCCACCTCCTTGATACAAAAAAATTGGCCCAACAACCTTTGTATCCTCAAAAATCCCTCTTCATGAGGAGCTCAATCTAGACATCAACAATTGGTTACATAAGGATGCACCTCCAAGAAATCAAGCATGCCTTGATCACTTCAGCTAGAAGTTTCCCCAAGAACATAAGCTCATCACTGACAAATGGAACTATCAAGGTGGTGGTCTAGGACCAGAAGAAAGAGGCATGCAGTGCCCCACCGAAGCACACAAGTGGGAAATGAATTTAGGTCTTGGCTTTGGCATACCCACTAATGGGGGCACCAATACAGATGGTCACACTTTTTCAAACATTCACCACAACCTTGTCAAAATCAAAGACATTCTTGAGGAAGTTGAAAAGAGAGCCTACAATGATATCCCAGACCAAATCTTCCTCAGAGACTCTGTTCTCCAAGAACTATCCATCCATTTCATTGACCTACCACTTGCCCATCCACAACTCATAGATTGGGACCAACCAAGCGTCATACACATTGATGAGTTCACATCAGAGGAAGCACTTCTGAATTTCATGGGAGCTGAAACTTCTCACAAGAAAACAAAGCCAGATTCTGCCTATATCTATAAGCTAGATCCCAAGGGGTATTTTGGAGAAAATCCCCAACCTAGTTTCGATACACCCAAAATTGGAACTAAGGTGAATCTGAGACTAGCCAAGGTAGCAAAGAGAACCCCTCAGCAAGAAAATCTAGAGTCACAAGCAAAACATGAGGATTTAGCATTGCCTCCTCAAGATAATCGACTAGAGGTGTCTTCTATTCTAATTGAGGATACTAGAGATGTCAACATTGGTTCTTTAGAGATCCCTAGACTTGTTCACATTGTTGCATCCCTATCACAAGACCAAGCTGACCTCCTCTTTGAGGTCTTAAGAGAGAACATTGGCCAATTTGCATGGTCATATCAGGACATGCCAAGACTTGATCTAAATCTTGTAGTTCATCATCTTGCAGTCGATCCCAAGATCAAGCCCGTCAGACAAAAGCTTAGGAAAATACACCCCAAGGTGGCATTACTAGTCAAACCTGAATTATAAAGAATGTTAGCTGCTAAAGTTATCCAACCTATCAACTATTTAGAGTGGATCTCCAACAAGGTCCTCGTCACTAAACCTTTCGGTGACATCAAAATTTGCACTGATTTTAGAGATCTTAACAAAGCTTGTCCAAAAGATGATTTTCCCTTGCCCAACATAGATATGATTGTAGATCTTACAGCTAGACATGAAATTTTGTCCCTCATGGATGGATTTTTTGGGTATAATCAAATCAAGATTGCAAAAGAGGGTCAGCATAAGACAACATTCACTACCCCATGGGGAACCTTTTTCTACAACATGATGCCTTTTGGCCTAAAGAATGCAGGGACTAGCTATCAAAGAGCTATGACAGCCATTTTTCATGATCTCATCCATAGCATTTTGGAGGATTATGTGGATGATATCTTGGTCAAATCTCATACCTTCATGGATCATCTTGCTGACCTGGAGAAATTCTTTGATAGGTTAGCCAAATATCATCTCATGTTGAATCCCAAAAAGTGTGTCTTTGGGGTCACATTTGGCAAGCTTCTAGGCTTTATAGTTTCTAAACAAGGTATAGAGATCGACCCTAAGAAGGTCAAGGCTATCTTAGACATGCCTCCTCCCCAGACACTGCGACAGCTTCGCTCTCTTCAGGGAAAGCTTCAATCCGTTTGGCGCTTCATCTCCTAGCTTGCAGATAAGTGTATGCCATTTGCACATTTACTAAAGAAGGATGAAAACTTCAAGTGGGATCCTTTATGTCAATGCAGCTTCAATGAGCTCAAGCAATATTTTTCCAATCCCCCTATCTTGGTTCCACCAGTTCTTGGTCGTCCCTTGGTCTTGTACATATCAGCAACACCTACTACTCTAGGGGCACTTCTAGCACAGCTCAAGGACTATGATAGAGAAAGATCCATCTACTACATTAGTAGAACCTTAGTTGGTTATGAACTCAATTATACTCCTATGGAAAAAGCTAGTTTGGTAGTTGTTTTCTCAACTCAAAAGCTTCGCCACTACATGCTAAGTCATACCATCCAACTAGTCTCCAAGATTGACCCTCTTAAGTATATGCTCTCTAGAACAACACTTACAGGCCGTTTGGCCAAATGGGTTATGCTCCTTAGCGAATTTGACATCCAGTATGTGGACAGAAAGGCAATCAAAGGGCAAGCTATAGCAGATCATCTAGCTGATGCGCCTCTAGTAGATACATATCCTTTGATCACAAAATTTCAAGATCAACATATCTGCCTAATTGAAGAACAACCCCCATGGAAACTCTATTTTGATGCCTCATACACATCTCATGACTCAGGGGAAAGAATATTGTTGGTTACACCACAGGGAGATTACATTCCAAAAGCCTTCAAGCTACAATTCCCTAGCACCAAAAATATAGTAGAATATGAAGCTCTCGTAGTAGGATTAAAGATAGCTGTAGAATGGAACATCACTGAGTTACAAATCTTTGGCAATTCTCAGCTCATCATCAAGCAAGTCCTAAATGAATATCAAACCATAGATAGAAAGCTATTACCCTACAAAGAGCTAGTTGATCAGCTAACCTAGCATTTTACAAAGCTTCAGTTTACACAAGTGCCTCAAATGTAGAACGCAACAGATGCTATGGCTACTATCGGCTCGCTCTTGGAAATTCCCCAAGTAGCTACACAGTATGAGTTTTTGGTCAAGAAGCTCCTCACACCCGCCTATGCAAATGAGGATTCAAACCATGTTTGTATCTTGGTTGGTCCCCAATCCCCTTGGTACCATGAGATTCATGCTTACCTTAACGATGGTATCATATCCCCTCACCTCACACGCACCCAATGCCAGAACCTCATCTAAAAATCATCCCGCTATGTTATCATAGCCAATACCCTATATCGTCGGGGTTATCACGATACTCTCTCTTGATGTTTAGACCAAAACGAGGCTGCGATGGTGTTAAAATAAGTAGACTCCGAACTTTGCAGTGCCCGCACGAGTGGTATTGTCCTAGTGTGACAAATCCTTAGAGCAGGCTATTATTGGCCTACCATTGAAGAAGACTCCTGTGATTTTGTCAAAAAATGTCTCCCATGTCAGCAACATGCAAATCTTGTGCATGCTTCAGCTCAAGATCTATAGCCTATTGCACCACCTTGGCCTTTCGCTTGTTGGGGCCTTGATCTAGTTGGAACTATCACACCCCTCTCATCAGATGGACATAAATGGATAATAACAGCTATAGACTATTTCACTAAGTGGGTGGAAGCAGTCCCCCTAGTCTCAGCTATAGGAGTTCAGGTTTCCAAGTTCATCTTGTACCACATTGTTTGCCGCTTCGGCATCCCATCCACCATCTTCACCAACCACAGAGGTAACTTTGAAAATCTCAACATGGAAGAACTATGCACTTCCCTCCGTATCCATCACCGCTTTTCTAGCCCATATTTCACACAAGGTAACAGCCAGGCAGAGGCAACTAACAAAACCCTCCTCAAAATCCTAAAGAAAGTTGTCAATGATTCTGGCCGCGATTGGAACCTACAAATAAATGCAGCCTTATGGGCCTATTGAACCTCCTTTCGTACATCCACAAGAACAACTCCATACTCCCTAGTCTATGGTGCTGAAATAGTACTACCGATAGAGGTTGAACTTCCCTCATTGCGCATATCTTTGCGAGGGCAAATATCAGATGAAGAATACAGAGTAGCTCAGCTCACCCAGCTAGATCTCTTAGATGAGAAGCGACAACAAGCTTATGATCATCTCATAGTCTCTCAAAAGGAATTTCAACAAGAAGGTGCTTCCATGACACTTTCAGTCGGGCGACATGGTCCTCAAAGAAAACATGAAAGTCTAAGAAGATCAAGAAAAGAAGGGCAAGTTTGAACCTACATGGCTTGGTCCTTATGTTGTCATTGCATCCTTTGGCTCCAGAGCCTATCAGCTATCTATACCAAAAGGAGAACTCTTGAATGACCCTACTAACATCATTCATCTCAAGAAGTTCTATGCTTGAAGATCCTTGGTATACCCAACTTTTGAAAAATACAAAAAAATAGTAAAGAGAAATAAGCGTCCATTAGTGAAAACTTGGCAATTCAAGTGCCTTGGATAGGTACCTTGGTGAAAACTTGGTAATTCAGGCGCGTCGTGTACTAAGACTAATCCATTATCTATCACTATCCTATCCCTCATCCATCCATTCACCATCCCATAAAACACCTGCTTGTTCCCTTGGTGTTCCAACCAAATATCCAAAATCTAATGAATCTTGTAATTACCTCCTATACAACTTGTAAATCTTGTACCTCAGCTGTAAATCTTGTACCAAAGCTTGTATTAAACCTTATAAATCTTGTACCATACCTTGTATATCTGAATCTTGTCCAAAGCTTGTACCATATTCTAGCTTGTAAATAATCTTGTATCCTAGCTTGTATCCTATCACATGCACACAAAGAATCCCATTTTCACTTAAGCTTTTCATAAACCATCTACCTATCCACCTATCAACTATTACAGACATCCCACCCTTCACAAAAATTTCCATCTAATAAAACCAAAACATGAACAACCTTGTACATTTGTAACATATCTTGGTCCGTCAGCTTGTAAATTCTCTTTAGCTTAGTACCATTGTATCTATCCAGCTTTCATGTCAGTTCCTCCTTGATCAACATCTTGCACACATTGCACAACCCTTGGTTAGCTATTCCAATGCATCCTTTAGCTAGATCTCCTATCACCAAAGTGTTATCCTTCTTAGTTCAGCTTGCCAGACACATCACTAATCTAGATCCATCAACATAGGTGCTCTTCGATAGATCCTTGTAGGATATAGCTTTCCTCATGTCTGATCTTAGTCCGTTAGTACTTTTTCCTACCCATCTCGTTGGCAAATGACTCTCTTTTGGATTTTCATTTTCTTTTGATTCGGAATCTTCCCTTTTGGGTCTTGAAGTATCTTTTCCAAGCAATCTTTTTGTTCCCTCCTCAAGGTTGCCACGATCTTCCATATCATGGTATACTGTGAATGGGGCAATCTAAGTGTTAGGTCTAGATCATGTCTTTTGCTTGTTTTTTTTTTTTCTTGTGGGTTACCCAGTGTTGTTTCCACATTGCTTCCTCTGAGATTCATGTGTGATACTAGGGCAATCCTTGCATGTTTGTTTTGAGTCAGTTCATCAATCCTCTGGAGAATTGGTGAAAAGGCCTTGATGTTCTTGGTAACCTTGGAAATTAACCAATAGTCCTATAGCAAATCTAGTGCTCAACTACATGGTGGTACTTCTCTTTGAAGTATCCCCCCACTCAAAAAAAAGCTTCAATGGATTCCCTTCATCTCTGTTATCCCCCATCCATCTCCAGCATCTATCACTCCTCCCCTAGCTTATGCATCAGTATATATTTGAATCACTCCTCACCTTTAGCTTTAGGGATCCATAATCCTAGTCTTAGGGATCCACCAATCCAATCAATCCACCAAGCCTCATCTTTCGAGACCCACAATCCTTGTCCTAGGGATCTTCAAAACCCATCTTCTGCCAATCTGACTCTTTGAAATCTTGTTGCATCAACTTTATCATCCCATCATCCATCTCCCTATCCTGGATTCCTTTTTTATAGCAATCTGCTCCTTCATCCCCCCCCAATCCTAAAAAGTCTTAAGCTTGTGCATCTAATTTCCGTTTATCATTCTCCCTTAGTGAGAGTTTGAGCTAATTCAGCCCCTTCTCTTTGCCACTCTGAGTCTCCTTGCTTATCCCAAATTCTTGTATTTTTCAAGAAGCCATCGAGCCTCATTTTCTCTCCCCACCGCCTTCTTGAGGGGGCATCTCTAAGTCTAGTCTCTCCTCCTCTTATCCGAGACTGGGGCAACCTTGTTGCTAAAAACATCTTCCTCGTGTCGTCTCCATTTGAACTTCTTTGAAATAATGTTGTCTCAACACTATGTCAAAGAGGGGCAAAATGTAGACACCTAAATTTGATTACACCGCCTTGGTAATCTAATTTAGCTATCTCTAAAGGCATCATTAATTAAATTCTTATTTAATTAATCCTTTGCCATCCCCTAGCTAATTAATTTAATTAATCATCTACAGTCCTAATTGATAAATCAAATAACCTATTATTTATCAATTAAATCCTATTCTCCTATCTAATTCCAAAATCCCCATTTATTAAATAAATCTATTTGGTAAATAAATCCCTCAAATCTAAAAGCCCCTAACTTATCCCTAATCCTCCATTTAGCCTAATCCACCCCATCCACCCATACTAACCAAGCTTAGCCACTAACTCACCCAACCTCATTAATGCCATCCACTTGCACATCTCTAACATCCCTAATCTAATCCTAAACCCAAGCCTAATCCACCCCCTAATGTTGTCACATTCCCTAAACAAGTTTAAGACTTTCCTAAACCAAACCAAAGTCTCCCCTCAAAATATCCCAACCACAAACTTGATGAAGCCCACAAACCTTTAAATGCTCTTACAAGCCCACTCATGACTCTTACACCTCTCCCACTCATGACTCTTACATCCCTCTTACATACTCAACCTCCCTCATTAAGCTTTTAACCAACCCCTTATCCTATCCTCTCACACTCATCCTCCTTGTGACAAGTGTCACCTTCCCATTGGTGCTAAACAAGCACAATCCATGTGCTCTCCTTTGAGAGCATCCTAGCCCTCCTTAAGATTTCATCTCTCCTTGTGTCTAAGCCATCCATCCCTCTACCCCTTGGCCTATAAATTGAATCCCTTCCCAAGCCATTTCATCACAATCCTTTTAGTAAAGTCATAATGCTATTTTGAGATCCAAATCCATACCCATACCCTTATAATGCCAAATTGAGAGCTCACAAAGCTACCAATTTTCCATTACCCATCTCCATCCATTGAAGCCATCTTGAGCATTTGAGCACACATATCAAATCTAAGCAAATAGACTCATCCCCAAAACAAGAAAGGAATTCATTGAGAGAACCTCTTAATGGTTCATATTCTAAATTGACGGCTTATCTTAGTCTCTCTTATATGTTATGGTGGTTTAATGTGTGAATGCTTTTATTTTCATTAAATTAGTGTTCTTAGCATATTAGATTAGTGTATACAAATATATCATTAAATTCTTGACATAGATGAATAAAAATTTCTTTCTCAATCTCAGAACATACCTTCCCCATGTTTAAGGATTTTCCTTCAGCAACCATGACTAGGGTGTGATCACCTTCATCAGTAGCTAGGTTCATGACTCTACATCTTGCTTGGTCATCAGGATTAAAAACACTCTCTAAGGTAATGAGACCCCTAGGCAATTTTTTGGAACTAAGATTAATGATTTGATCACCATACTGATCCTGCAATCTTGGCTGGTTTCTATCTGAAAACTCTGCTTCATTCTGCAAGAAGCTTACAATTTGTTCATCAAATTCAAACACTTTCCAATGGATGTTGTTGTCAGGGATGGTAGGCCTTACTACCATTTTGATTTTTTGCTTCTTCTTCTCCTCAAGATTCCCTAGCACATCATGAGATGCACCTATTGCTGCAAGTCTATCAGCATGTCTATTTTCTTTTCTAGGGATACTTTGAATATTAAATGCATTGAAACCTTCAAGCAAATCCCATACCCTATGTTTATAAGACTTCAACAAACTGTTCTTGGTGATATTCTAATTTCTCACTTGATTAACCACCCACTCACTATCTCCATATATGCTTAAGGCTTGAATTCCTCTTTTCTAAGCAAGTAGGAGACCTTGAATAAAGGATTCATACTCGACCACATTATTAGTGCAACTAAACTAGAGCCTATAGGAGAAGTAGTACCTTACTTGTGTAGGATAAATCAACATCACACCAACCCCTGATCCATTCTTATTCCTTGAGCCATCAAAGTACATACTCCATATCCCACTCATATCTTCTTTAGTCTCCATAAGATTAGGAACTAGGGCATCCTTCTCTAATATGCAATATGTATTCAGCCCTGTCTCAAGGGTTTCTGGCATAGGATCAAATTTGTATGCATTAGCCCATTCATCTAAGAGAAAATTAGGCATCTCTACTAGGGAAGTAGTAAGCTCATTCATTATGTCATTTTCATTCAGTTCTAGGATAGTCCAGTTCATGTTGATGAGATTAGGGGTGTAAGGTTTAGTATGATGGAGGGCTAGAGGATCTACTCTGATTGAAGCTTTGGACCCATATCTTGTTCTAAAAGACATATATGACCAATTAGAAGATATCTAACCACCTATTTGGGCAATGAAGTCTCTTGATAGAGAGATGGTAAAATGAGGCTTGACTTTAGCAACGGATATATCTTGAGTTACAGTAAAACCAGGCATGCATGTAGGACCATTTCTACATTCCTAAGGATCCCTACAATCTTGATAGTACTACCATCCAACTGTAATACATCCCTAAAAATGGGCTCACATTTCATTCCCAAAGCATGAGCAACACACCTAGGCATCACTGAACTCCTAGCCCTTGAATCAATCATGCAATTGTGGACTAGTTTATCCCCTATAATTAGAGAAACATAAAATGGATGGGGTCTAACCTTTTTACTTGTTTCTTCCTCCCTTGATGGTTGTACTAGGCTTGTGTCACTTTCCATGTTGGGTGGCTAATCCTTTGGTTCAATACTTTCCAATTCTTGTTGTAGCAACCTTTTTTGCATGGGTATAGTAGCAACAACATCCCACATGGAAATATTCACATTTGTCTTCTTCATTTGTTCTACCACACTGAATGGCATAGTAGGTGCTTTGATAGAAGCCTTGGGAGCTACATTTGTAGGAGGTTGAGATGGAACAACCTGAGGATCACTTACATCCTTTCTACCATTATTTTGCCTCTGTTGTTGAAAGGTATTTGATTGATCATTCATTGCTTGCTCATGAGGTATTACATTTGAAGCTAAGGCTTGATTGGGAGGATAAGGGTAGCATCTTCAATAGCTCTTCTCTTACTCCTAGTGTTGTGAGCAATGGAATCCTCGTTTACATTACAATGTTCCTCTACTTGATGATTCATAAAGGAGCAATCACATTTTCCTTGTATATACAAGGCATCTTTGAATTGGTCTTCCTTGTATGATTTACCTACTGCAGGCTCTTGGATGGTCAAAGCCAAATAAGATTCAGCCTTGTAACACATGCAACAGGCGTAGGAGTAGTTACAAGAGGGGCAAAAATCCTGATCTTGGGCCATGTTGTTTTGAGGAACTATGGCCCTGCTTTGGTTTATATTTGAGGTTGAATCGTGGCTATTCTGCCTATTACGATCCAAAGAATTGTTCCCATAATTATGATTTGGAGGCCTACCACTATTCAGATTTTTATGTTGCATTTGATGAGCCTTACTACCTTGAGCTTGCTATCTCTCTAAAGTCACCACCTTGTTGCTCACTTTCTGCATAATAGAGAAGCTATCCTCCAGCTTCTTCTCTTGGCCCTGCAATCTTTTATCTATGTTCCCTACATTCAACATCGTATATTGCATCATTTTCTTGATTTCATCTATTCCATTTGAAGATGTGGAAGCTTGAGGGACTAGAGCAAGGGATTTTGATGTGGAAGTTGTGGGAAGAGGAGCCATTCCTAGTTGGTGATTTGGAACACCAAGGAAAAAAGGCATAGGGGGCCTTGGAGCTAGCTTACATCCTTGTATTAGGATGTTTTCTAACTTTATTGCTATGTCATAAGCATTAGGCAAGGTATCTCCTCGCATAGTTTGGATTGTAGTGGCAATGTCACTGTTAAAAGCTCTGAGGTAATGCAAGAAGGCATTACCAGGGGTAGGATTTACTGAAGTAGGTATTCTATCCCATGTCTTTTGAAATATATAGTTGAAATCAGTCATACATTCATGGAGGGCTCTTTTTATAGTAGTCAACTACTCTAAAAGTGACAAATGGTCACTTTGGTCCTCAAAGTGTTTACATAGTCTTGCTCCTAATCCATCCCAATCTGTTATAGAACCATGAGCCAAACCTCTATACCATTGTAGTGATTTTCCTTTCAAGGATGATGCTAGAAGCCTAAATACAACATCATCTTCTGTAATACCATGGATATTACAGACATTTGCAACTTCTTGAATGTGTTCTAAGGGAGAGATAGAAGTTTCGCCAGTAAATTTTGGTACACTTTTGAGCGCAGCTATTAGTATGTCATGTCTTTAGGCCAATAAAAGAGGACTCCCACCATTAAAGGTGGAAAAAGTATGGGCTCTAAGCTATGCCAGATAGACAAGTGACCTATTGATATGTGTTGGTGCCAATCTAGGTTGAGATCTAATAGGAGGAGGAGTAGAAATAGATCTTGTAGGTGTATTTGTTACTATTGCACTCCTAACTGGTGATAAAGATACCCTAGTCTTCCTTCTTCTAGGATTTGAAATGAAAGCTCTTGGTACTGAAATTTACCTCTAGAAGATGCCCTTGTTTTAGCTTTGGGCATGAATTATTGTGACTTTGGTTTGGAACCAGATGTATTTGAAGCTCAGAGTCACCAAGTACTTGAAGAATGAGCCTCTTGAAGGCTTGAACATTGAAGCCAGTACTATCTCCTCGATATTAATCTTGAAATCTTCCTTTTGACACTAGTAGACTTGAATTTTTTTGAATATTTTCCCATTGGGCGTGCCAAAAACTGTTCTCACAAAGGTTTGCACCCTTGTCCAAAGTTTTTACCTAAGGACAACCTTGTGAAACATGGAAACAACCTCCAAACTGTGGGACTTGAACTATGAGGTTGAGTCTCCAAAGAAGGTAGACTTCCTTTACTATCAGGGTGCACCTAACTACACTTGGAGAGGAAAAGGGAGAAGGAATGCATGAAAGAAAATCTACCTACTCTAACCTAAGGGGGTGATGCACCAAAATAGAGTGTTCAAACCAATCTCTACCCATACATGCACTATTGAACCATCATGACACCAAGAGATATACACATCCAAACTTGCTTTAATCTAACAATGATCACATGCAAATTAGAAAAACCAAATGAATGACACAAGGAAAGACAAGATTCACCTATATATCATTCATAGGCCAAAAAGAGATACAATCATGCAAGATTGCAGAGCTCTACAATACACCAATGAGAGGCAAATAGTTCTTGCGCTTTACATCAATGGCTGAAGGAGATAAGGCAGAATGCCATACAGTTTAGAGACAAAGGGAATTTACACATGAAATTGTTGAGCAATATCAGAGAAGTTAGAGAAGAGTCGACCAGTACAAAATCTACAAAAATTGCCTTTATAGGTCAGGCATAACTAAGATATTTTTCCCTGAAGTTATTCCACAACCACTTCCATTAAGTCCTGATAAAGACTTGGAGAAAATCTAATCTAGGTACAAATTCAGATGTAATGAAACCTAATATTTCGTGGAAATAGGGCCCTGATAGAAACAATGCCATTAATCATTTTGACCAAAAAAAATGGATGAACTGAGGTGGTGGAGTGTTCTCCTTCATTCACTGAGTTCAACATTCATCCAAGAGTGGTTGGCATTGATCACAGGGATTCGATCGCATGAGAAAATTTTATCTCCTTCATTTCTAGCTCATGAATCAACAAAGTCGGCCACTCAATAGAATACTGCAACCAGAATGGGCCACGTGGATCAATGATCTTTTATTTTTTTGCCACCTCATAAGATCTTCCCAAGTTTGACCACATCTTCATAACTAACTGCACCACCACCTCAAAACCTTGACCATGGCGGTGTCCCAATTGCCAGCCCCTAACTGTTAATGCTAGGACACATGTCACTGAATCACTATCTCACTATACATAAATGGTGAGCACCTTGCCATAGTGAGATAACAATGATTTTAGATCCTCATAGATCATGTGGAAGTCATTGATACATCACTGAAGAGAAATATGATGGCCCCCTTGTCACTATGTCACTGTTTTTAACCTTCATGCAACTCACCATAGAAATATAGTGACGATCGTCGATCTGAGATCAATCAAGGGTAGAGAGCTACGCAAAGTACCCTGAAGAGGTAGTGGGTCCCATACTTGCTATGTCACTATGAGTAAACAACTTGCAACTTTCCATAGCAAGATAGTGAGGACTGTTGATTTTGCATTGATCTGACAATTAAAACTCCTCATGTATTTTATGAATGGGGCGTGGTTCTAGGTACTGCTGATGCAAAAGAAAATGCACTTCTTGCAACAAACCAAAACCTTACTTTCATCTTAGTCACCTTTCCACGTCATTTGAGGTCCCACCATGTGTTTATTTATCAGCTAGGTGCTATGTCACTAACGGCGAGAAACACAAGTTTCCCGATAGCGACATAGCGAGCTCCGACGGAGTCAAAACTTTTGGCCTACAAATGTTGAGTAGGATGCTGTTATTTCTTTTAATCTGCACAATTCATTCCTGATGAATCACCTTCTCGGGGCCAACCTAATCTAAAAAATTTCCGCAATATTATTTTCCGTCTAGGCGCTATGTCGCTAACGATGATAAACACATAATTTTCAATAGCGACATAGTGAGCTCTAGCAGGTCACCAAAAATTGGCACCAGACTTCATTTTTAGTCCCGTAGCCAAAATTTTGATGGTTGCTATCTCGCTATGGCAAAAAACCTCGTAATTTTTCATAGCAAGATGGCGACATCTGTTGATCGTAACAAGATCCAATGACGGGGAAAGTTGCAGGCCAACAGAAACAAAATAGGAAATAAGGAAATACCCCAAGGTTTTAATCATTTTATTTTTTGATATTTCCATGCCATTTGAAATAATACTAAAGATGAGAAGTGGCCATTGGGTGGGTCGAGTATTTGAATTCAAATTTTGTTGGGGGGAAAAATAGGTAACAGTGCTTTAAGTTGAGAGCTTTGGAAAGAAGTATTGTAATTCATTACAATACCAAAAAAGAACTTTTATCAGATAGTAACACTCTTATGATTTCAAATCAGTCCATCATTTTGAAGCAATTACTCAGACCCCAAAGTGGGTCTAGCTAATTTTTATTTTGTTTCTAAATGACTGAGCTGCAAAACTGACCCATTCACCATCCAGCACTGATTTGAAATAAGTTCGACCATTGAATAATCAAATAAAACTCATTTTAACTATGTTTTGCAAACTATCAATTTTGCATCAGGAGGTCCTTTGACTGGCCTTAAAAATTGACCCGAACAACTGACCATGCTTTGAAATCAGACACATCGATTCTCTGTTTCGCATGCTTTCACCCTGTCAAATCTCATCTCATGAAAAATTTGCAGTCAAAAGATATTGACCATTAAGGTTGACCTCTTAGAACTACCTACAAGAAAACATGTCATAAAACAACAAATTGTGTTGGGAATCGGCTTCAAAAGTTGGGAAAATTGACACTTGGGAGAATGAAAACTAGGGCATTGATTCTTTGTCACGAGGAGAATAGGGATCTGCGATTTGGGCTCATGAAGAATAATAGGATGCAAATGGCGAGCAGTCAAAGTGGGCTACTTAGAATTTGTAAATTGGAAACACTGACAAAACATTTTTTGCAAATGGAATTGACCTAGAAAAGTGTGCAAATGAATTCGTCATGACTTGCAAACTGGCACACTTAGAGTATTTTCAAAGGAAAATGTAGTGGTACAATCCATTCGATCTCACCTATCATAGATTTCAAGTTATAATGTCATGAACAAGGGTATTAATCAATCTACAAACACTAACACCAATAAAAAATTGTAAGTTGCATTTGGAATTGCATTTGAAAACTGATCAAACGGATTCGTCATAAGCTCAAACTTGAAACATAACATGTCTCGGACCCCTAAAATGCAATACAATAGGAATTTTCTCATTTTGGTCAACTGGTCAAAAGTTATAACTCATCAAACATGGCTTCCCAAAATTATGAACTAAGTGCAAAAGCATGAAAATAGTAAATGAAAAACTTTGAGGAATTTGAAACCTAGTCAAACGGATTCGAAATGACTCAAAATTTGAAACATAGGTTCCTTGGTATGGACACTAAATACTCCCAAAATGGTGGGTCATGAAACATTTTTGGATGTGAGATATTTGGATGCAAACAAGGCCTCCTATCACTGTTTGACACAAGTGAAAATGCAAATTTGACAAACACTCAAAATGGGACTTCACAAAATGGCTTGAAATGATGATTTAAATTCATGGAATGCATAGACACACTGAATGCAAGGTATTAGAAATATTAAATACCTCATAGGCCTCAAAAATATAGCCAAGTACATAAGCATCACAAAGCGCTTAAAGGGCTCAATTTCTCAATGGCACTCAAAATCAGGAAGGCAATTTTGAGTCCCAACACAAGCCAAATGAATTTTGAAATAAATTCATCAATCACAAAGAAGACATAACAATTTCACAGAAGAAACTATTGTACAAAACTCATGAGATCCTACCTAGATCTAATGCTAAACAACGAATGCACAAAACACGTAAGAATTTTCCAGTTCTTTCGAAAACCCTCTTCTCAAAAATCGGGTCCTCCAAACCTGTTTGTGGAGAAATGAGCTCTAATTACCTGATATAGAGTTTTTCTCCCAAATTAGGGCTTTGATTTTGCAATCTTGCAAAAACCCTTTTCCTTTATTATTTTATTATATTTTAATTTCATGCACAACTTTTTTCAATTTAATTAAAATAAACCTTATTAAATTAATGCTTTCTCTCTCTTATTAATTCATGAGACACTTTAAATAATATATTTATTAATTTAATTAGTAACATTATTTAGAGTTTATTATTAAAATAAAACTCATAAATAATTATCATTAATTTAAATAAATATAAATACACCAAAATTAGAACTTTCATAAAGCCTTTTAAATTTAATTATTTTATTTAATGAATTTCTTGATTAATTGAATATAATTAAATATTGAATTTTCTTTATTAAATTTTCCTTAATTTAAATCAATAAATTATCTTTCAATTTGATTTAATTATAATTGAAAATCATAATAGACCCAGAAAACCAAATACGACAACTCAACTAAAGACAAATAACATAATCAAACACTAGGGTCAATATCACGAATTCATGTCACTTAACGAATTTGGAAGGTAAAAACTTAGATACTTGTCCTACTTTCTAGGAAAATTGGCTTAGGTTAGGATTTGGACTTAAGAATTATCTCCCCACTTATACCATTGAGATACTGCGATAGGGTACACACATCCTGGTGATTTAGGGAAGTTAATACCAATCTACATAAAATCCACATATCTACACACTCATATATTCTAAACTAAACAGACAATGATAGGGAGTGGTGTATCATGTAGATCTCGACTAGCAAGTGACTACAAATCCCTCCCTCAACCACATTATAAATGTCAATCATAAAGTAAAATGTACATGTACACCATACACATGCAAGTATGGGGTAAGTATACATAACAACTACACATAAATCATTCATTTAACTAACATCATGAAATAACTGAAAGTCACTAAATGAACATACACATATCATGATCGAAATAATTTTGAATACGCAAAATAACTAAGTAATTCATCACATAAATCAACTAAGTATGAAATAACACTTAATCAAATCTGGTAAACAAGTATCGATAATCATAAAACATAATCATAGAATAGGCTAAAAAGAATCTAGCAAAACAAATATGAAAAGTCAACTAGGGGTAGGCATTACAATTGTAGGTGAAACACCATAAGGATATGTTATGAAATGGTTATAAAACTCACATCAAAAAGTTTGATGACATGAAGAGCAGTCTTCTAGGTGACCAATGGTTCATCTAGAAATGACTTACATCCTTGCAAGTCTCAAAATTGATATTATGACATTTTGGTTGATATACTTGACTATGAATTTAATTTCTTTAAATTATTTCTCTTCATTTTCAAATGGTATAGATTACGACTCAATCAAAATGATCTTGATAGAATTGTTATAGAGAATGAGAATGGATTTACAATTATTAATATAAGGTTGTTTGAGCCAGTTGGGGATGACCCCTATGTTCTTCCAAGCCAATGTGAGAAGGTCTTTTATTCAGAGGTTCCACATAAACTAGGTTGGTCATTTTTTGTTAGACATGATCTAAGAAGAAGAACAATAAAGTATAATGTGATGGAAGAAGAAGATATTGGGGAAGAGGAAGAAGTGGATCATGATTGAGAGTCAGTCAATGATGCTCTTGATGCTGCTACTAATCACAATGATGGTGCTTCTACTGATCATGATGATGATGAGGATGAGGATGATGATGATGATGACGACGACGATGACGATGATGCTGATGATGAGGACAATGACAACAATAGTGGTGGTGATGATGTCAATCATGATGATGATCTTGATGATGAGATGGATGAAGAATAATATTAATGACTAGGGGGTTTGATTAGCTAACATTGAAGGGGGTTTTGATTATCAATGACATGAATGAAATGTGTAGGTATGTGATCAATGCCTATGCTATTAAACATTGAGTTCTTGATAGATCAATGATTAATTTGATTAACTTGTCATGTACCTTTTAATATTTATAAATTCATATGTGATGGTAATATCTGATGTAATGTTGAGTATATGTATCATGATTTTTTTAGCTAACATAAGATAATTGATTTATATATGTAAAAATCTGATGCCCTTTCACGAGCATCCCACACAGTCTCATGGATCATCAGGTATAAGTCAAGACACTCCATAGAGATTAATGTCTTTTACCATTTGTAAAATATTTGTCTCATTTCCACCTATCTCTCTTATTTCATGGAGTACATGTACCCTCAAATAGGTATTTTTCATATTTTTCTTCCTTGAGTGAAGAAAATGTAGGAGTGGAAGAAGAAAGTGAGATATTTAGTATGTCTAAATCAAGGAGATCGACTCAAGGTCAATATATCAGAAAGAAATTCAATAAGTACATAAAATTTTTTCGTTGGTCAAATGGGTTATGATCTTATGATGATAAGAGAAAAGGCAACTCTGATGTACCCTTTAGCATAAACAATGGGTCCCCGGTGAACTTCCTCCAAGAAATACTAATTTTTGTGTTGGAGAGAGAATATATCTATTAGAATATATAGTCCATTGACATAATTGGGAGGGGGGGTGGGGTGAATCAGTTATCCAACTAATATCACAATTAATAATCTTAAACAATATCAACCATATGAGTAATGTAAACTGAAACCACAACAATATACTCATACATAATAACACTAGATATGTTAACTAGGGAAACCCTTGATCAGAGGGAAAACCTCAGTGGGGATGGTACCCACAAGATAATGTACTAATATAAATATTCCTTGTTAGAAGATAGACCTTGTTAGGAGTCTATTACAACATTCAATACATATGAGTCCCTATTAGGATACTTTGAATCCTTGTTAGGAGATTCCAACCCTGTTAGGAGTTGTGCCAACCTTGTTACGAGTTATGGAAGACAGCTAGACCCACTACCTAAATAACTTCAAGGGCAAACCAATGAACCTACTATCCAAATGATCTATGTATTATTCCTTTTAGAATAATAGAACTAAAATGTAATTCCTTCCTCTATCTCTGCTATGTCAACCAAACTTTTGCTCCTTCAGATCTTGTAACTAGATCTCAAATCTTACATCCAATAATCCTTAGATCACTTACACACATTCAGTAAGCACTTTTCTCCTTTTCTCACTTCACACTTGAACAATGATCACAATACTTGAACACATTCTTACAATTAAGGAAAAGATCTTTCCTTTATACCATATCTTCATAATAATTCCTTGAGTCAACCTTCAAGCTTTTCCAATTAATTAAAATAAGCTAATTAATCGAATTACAATTACAATAGCACTATCGGCTCACAGTCTATACAAAAGTCCACACGTGTGAAAGTAAGGCTTGCATACTCACTGACATCATCAAATGACTATCCTCTATCACTACCTAATTGCACATCACTTTGTTACATCTGAGATGTAAGATAGACAACAATCATCATGAACTACTAGCCTAATACCCTAAGTTTGAACTGCTCTCTATAAATTATGTACAACTTTTGTATGCTATTGGCTTAGACTTTACGCATTTAATCATGTCATGAGGACACTATGCTATACATGTCCATAACTGTACAAGACCAGATAATCAAACCATTATTTATACCATCAAGATCTCTGTCTGCTACTCTACCAATCTTTACAGAAACAATGCTATGTTGACATCAATGACATGAAGAGCTTGTGATTCTAGGATAAGTACAGTCTTCCAGGTGACCAATATTTCATCTCAAAATGGCTTACATCCTTGAGAGTCTCAAAATTTATACCATGGCATTTTGGTTGATATTCTTGACTGTGAATTTAATTTCTTTAAATTATTTCTCTTCATTATCAAATGGTATAGACTATGACTCAATCAAAATGATCTTGATTGAATTTTTATTGAGAATGAGAATAGATTTCCAATGATTAATACAAGGTTGTTTGAGCCAGTTAGGGATGAGCCATACGTTCTTCCAAGCCAATGCGAGAAGATATTTTACTCAGAGGTTCCACATAAACTAGTTTGGTCATTTTTTGTTAGACATGATCTAAGAAGAAGGATGATAAAGTTTAATGTGATGGAAATAGAAGATACTGAGGAAGAGGAAGAAGTGGATCATGATTGAGAGTTAGTCAATGATGCTTCTGATGCAAATGGTGCTACTACTGATCATAATGATGGTGCTTCTATTTATCATGATGATGATGAGGATGAGAATTATGATGATGATGATGATGACAATGATGATGATGATGATGATGATGACGATGAGTAGGACAACAACGATAGTGGTGGCAATGATGTCAATCATGATGATGATCCTAATGATGAGATGGATGAAGAACAATATCAATGATAGGGGGGTTAATTAGATAACATTGAAGGAGGTTTTGATTATCAATGACATGAATGAAATGTGTAGGTATGTGATCAATGCCTATGCTATTTAGTATTGAATTCTTGATAGATCAATGATTAATTTGATTAACTTGTCATGTACCTTTTAATGTTTATAAATTCATATGTGATGCTAATATCTGATATAATTTTGAGTATATGTATCATGATTTTTTAGCTAACATAAGATAACTGATTTATGTATGTAAAAACTTGAATCCCTTTCATGAGCATCTCACACAGTCTCATGGATCGTCAAGTATAAGTCAATATGCTCCATAGAGATTAATGTCTTTTACCATTTATAAAATATTTGTCTCATTTCCACCTATCTCTCTTATTTTTTGGATTACAAGTACTTGCAAATAGGTATTTTTCATATTTGTTTTCCTCGAGTGAAGAAAATGTAGGAGTGGAAGAAGAAAGTGAGACATTTAGTATGTCTAAATAAAGGATATCGACTCAAGGTCAAAATATCATAAAGAAATTCAATAAGTACATGAAATTTTTCCTTGGTCAAGAGGGGTCATGATTTTATGATGATGAGAGTGAAGGTGACTCTAATGTGCCCTTTAGCATAAAAAATGGGTCCCCGTTAAACTCCCTCTAATAAACAATAATTTTTGTGTTGGAGAGAGGATACATCTATTAGAATATATAGTCCACTGATATAACTGGGAGGGCGGGGTGAATCAGTTATCCAACTAATATCACAATTAACAATCTTAAACAATCTTAACCATATGAGTAATGTAAACTGAAACCACAACAATATATTCATAAACAATAACACTAGATATGTTAACTAGGGAAACCCTTGATCAGAGGGAAAACCTCAGTGGGGATGGTACCCACAAGCTGATGTACTAATATAAATATTCCTTGTTAGAGGATAGACCCTATTAGGAATCTATTACAACATTTAGTACATGTGAGTCCCTATTAGGATACTTTGAATCTATGTTAGGAGATTCCAACCCTATTAGGAGTTGTGGAAGATAGCTAGACCCACTACTCAAACAACTTCAAGGGCAAGACCAATGAACCCACTATCCAAATTGTCTATGTATTATTCCTTGTAAAATAATAGAACTAAGATGTACTTCCTTCCTCTACCTCTGTCATGTGAATTAGACTTTTTCTCCTTTAGATCTTGTAACCAGATCTCAAATCTCATATCCAATAATCCCTTGGATCACTTACATGCATTCGGTAAGCACTCATCTCCTTTTTCGCACTTTAGACTTGAACAATGATCACAATTCTTGAACACATTCTTACAATCAAGGAAAAAATCTTTCCTTCATACCATATCTTCATAATAATTCCTTGAATTGGCCTTGAGGCTTTCCCAATTAATGAAAATAATATAATTAATTAAATTATAATTACAATAGCACTGGCAGCTCATAGTTTATACAAAATTCCACATGTGTGAAAATAAGGCTTGCACACTTGCTGATGTGATCAAATGACTATCCTCTATCATTGCTTGATTGTGAATCACCTCATTACATGTGGGATGTAAGATAGACAACAATCATCAAGAACTACTATCCCAATACCTTGTCTCTGAACCGCTCTATGTAAATTAAGTACAACTTTTGTATGCTATTGGCTTAGACTTTGCACATTTAATCATGTCATCAGGACACTATGCTATACATGTCCATAATTGTGCATGACCAGATAATCAAACCATTATCTATACCATCAAGATTTTTGTCTACTATGCCAATCTTTATAAAAACAATCCTATGTTTACATCAATGACATGAAGAGCTTGTGATTCTGGGATAAGTGCAGTCTTCCAGGTGACCAATATTTAATCTAGAAATGACTTACATCCTTAAGAGTCTCAAAATTGATACTATGGCACTTTGGTTGATATACTTGATTGTGAATTTAATTTCTTTAAATTATTTCTCTTCATTATCAAATGGTACAGACTGTGACTCAATCAAAATGATCTTGATAGAATTGTTATTGAGAATGAGAATAGATTTCCAATAATTAATACAAGGTTGTTTGAGCTAGTTGGGGATAATCCCTACATTCTTCCAAGCCTATGTGAGAAGGTATTTTACTCAGAGGTTCCACATAAACTAGGTTGGTCATTTTTTGCTAGACATGATTTAAGAAGAAGGACGATAAAGTATAATGCAATGGAAAAAGAAGATACTGAGGAAGAGGAAGAAGTGGATCATGATTGAGAGTTAGTAAGTGATACTCTTGATGCAAATGATTCTCCTAGTGATCACAATGATGGTGCTTCTACTGATCAAAATGATGATGAGGATTATGATGATGATGAGGAGGAGGAGGAGGATGATGATGATGAGGATGATGATGATAATGATGATGAGGAGGACAATGACAATAGTGGTGGTGATGATGTCAATCATGATGATGATCTCGATCATGAGATGGATGAAGAATAATATCAATGATAGGGGGGTTTGATTAGCTAACATTGAAGGGGGGTTTGATTATCAATGACATGAATGAAATGTGTAGGTATGTGATCAATTCCTATGCTATTCAATATTGAGTTCTTGATAGATCAATGATTAATTTGATTAACTTGTCATGTACCTTTTAATGTTTATAAATTCATATGTGATGCTAATATTTGACATAATTTTGAGTATATGTATCATGATTTTTTTAGCTAACATAAGACAATTGATTTATATATGTAAAAACCCAAAGCCCTTTCATGAGCATCTCACACAGTCTCATGGATCATCAGGTATAAGTCAATACACTCCATAGAGATTAATGTCTTTTACCATTTATAAAATATCCGTCTCATTTCCATCTATCTCTCTTATTTCATGGAGTATAAGTACCCAAAAATAGGTATTTTTCATATTTTTCTTCCTCAAGTGAAGAAAATGTAGGAGTGGAAGAAGAAAGTGAGACATTTAGTATGTCTAAATCAAGGAGATCGTCTTGAGGTCAAAATATCGAAAAGAAATTCAATAAGCACATGAAATTTTTCCTTGGTCAAGGGGGGTCATGATCTTATGATGATGAGAGTGAAGGTGACTCTGATGTTCCCTTTAGCACAAACAATGGGTCCCTAGTAAACTTCCAATAAACACTAATTTTTGTGTTGAAGAGAGGATATATCTGTTAAAATATATAGTCCACTGATATAACTGGGAGGGGGGGTGAATCAGTTATCCAACTAATATCACAATTAAAAATCTTAAATAATATTAACTATATGAGTAATGTAAACTAAAACCACAACAAGATACTCATACACAATAACACCATATATGTTAAACTAGGGAAACTCTTGACTAGAGGGAAAACCTCTGTGGAGATGGTACCCACAAGATGATGTACTGATATAAATATTCCTTGTTAGAAGATAGACCCTGTTAGGAGTCTGTTACAACATTTAATACATATGAGTCCTTGTTAGGATACTTTGGATCCCTATTAGGAGATTCTGACCCTATTAGGAGTTGTGGAAGACATCTAGACCCACTGCCCAAAGAGCTTCAAGGGCAAGACCAATGAACCCACTGTCCAAATGAACTATTTATTATTCCTTGTAGAATAATAGAACTAAGATGTACTTCATTCCTATGTCTCTGTCATGTAAACCAGATTCTTCTCCTTCAAATCTTGTAACTTGATCTCGAATCTCACATCCAATAATCCCTTGGATTGCTTACATGCATTTAATAAGCACTCTGCTCCTTTTTGCACTTCACACTTGAAAAATGATCATAATACTTGAACACATTCTTATAATCAAGGAAAACATCTTTCCTTTCTACCATATCTTCATAATAATTCCTTGAGTCAGTCTTGAGGCTTTCCCAATTAATTAAATTATAATTACAATAGCATTGTCAACTCATAGTATTTAAAAAACTCCACATATGTGAAAATAATGCTTACACACTTGCTGACATCATGAAATGAATATCCTCTATCACTTCTTGATTGCACATCACTTCATTACATCTGGGATGTAAGATAGACAACAATCATCAAGAACTACTATCTCAATACCTTGTCTTTGAACTGCTCTCTATAAATTAAGTAGAAGTTTTGTATGCCATAGACTTAGACTTTGTGCACTTAACCACATCATTAGAACACTATGCTATGCATGTCCATAATTGTGCATGATAGATAATCAAACCATTTTCTATATCATCAAGATCTTTGTCTGCTACTCTACTAGTCTTTACAAAAATAATGCTATGTTGACATCAGTGACAAACACAATCATGGATGCAACATATCAATACTCTCCAATGCTCAAGATACTCCCCCAATGTAGTATCATCAACATTCATGCTAACAATATCACATAGAACCATCCTCATTACATGGTTTTGGCCTATTTTTAATGGATGGCATAAAGGTCCCTTACAACAAGGTTCTTGAATTGATAGAGTATGTTAGATCTTTCCATGATTATAGTAGTTGGATACAAATTGTTAGATATAAAAAAAGTCAGTGAAGGTATGAACTCATGGTAAATTATATACAACAAAAAGTCAGTGAACAAGTAAAAAAGTAGATATATACATTGACAGAAGCCCAAAAGCATCAGGGAATATTACAAGTTTTATAAATAGTACATGACCTACTACTAATAAGTAACCCAATTGCATATTTGAGACACGAGAGGGAAATCACATATTTGTATGTGCAATAAAATCAATACATGGAGGAAAAAAACTTCTTATTGTTTATAGTTTGAATCGCATAGACACAAACAAACCCACTTTCATTGATGAGGTGGTACATACTATGCACATTTGAGATAAACTCCAATCAATGAATCCAACACACCATTAATTTTTATTTTTTATTTTGCTAAATCAGAATAATGTCACATGTGTTTTAACATGTCTCAATGATTTATTTTTGAAATACAGGGCTATAGTATGGATCAACATCCACATGATATGCGCGATGATGATGGTTCTCATTGGACTTCTTCTTGATAGGTAAAACTCATTGTTGTTGTAAAAATTAGATACAAGAAATGTTTTAATGCATATTTTTTATTATATTTTATTATTCACTACTATTTTGGATTGATTTTAAATATAGCAGTAATATTATTGTTCTCACAAACAAGTGTTGATTAGGAAAACAAAAAGGAACATGTAGTCCATGAGGAGCCACAGGATGAGCAAGATCCATTCATTGTTGATTTTGTGTCAGCCGTTGATCCTGTGGCTACACTGCAAAAGGTTGGTTGTGCACTATCAAGAGATTTAAATTGATTGGCATCAATTCAACCTCATGCTCCTCAAATAAAGATGAGAGAGGATGAGTTGATGCACCTAGTTCAGACTTATACAATAAGTATTAATGTATTTTTTAATTATAAAAAAAGTTCAATAATGACTTTTATAGTACACTCTTTTATTTATGTCATTAAATAAAATGCATATGTGTTATTTTTTATAGAGGATGCATAATAGGTTAAAGAGTCATGCCCTAGATGCGAATACTTCAGGTGGTTCAAGTAAATCGCATGTTCTATCCTACACTTGCATTTTGCTCAAACAATATATTTTTTAATAGCTCTAACAAGCTTATTTTTTAGAACCCATCATTGATCCTATGTTCAATATGTCGCCTACTACAAGGAACAAAACCATAGAGGTAATGGTGACTGTAATTTTGGAAACACATAGAATGGCCACAAATGCGATGGCAATGCCTATTGATAAGTAGATTCCTCTTTTTGCTCTCATTTTTCATGTGTTTATTTCATTTGAACTATTATTTCTCAGGGGGAATTTTGTAATATTGGATTCATTTTATTATGATGTGATGAGGACATTCTTGGACGTACTTCTGTTAGATGTATAGGAACACTAAAGAATTATGATCAATTGCTTGCGAGCAATGAAGACGGACTTCCCTTGAGAGTAGTCCAACTTCTAGGTATTTAAAAGATTGATCCTTTCTTTTACTATACAATCTTATAATCATAATAAAATGTACTAACCTCCCATGCAATCCCTTGCAATAACTACTAATCCGATTATTATTTTCCAAGGAATAATCTATTTTATGAAAAACTTAATGATGAATGTTTGTGCACATTTAGGTCGACAATACGCATAAGGTATCATACTTTGATTTCATTGCCAAATCATATTTCCTTTGATCAATTTCTTCAAGTAAATTAAAATGTATCTTTGATTTATTTATGAATCTAACAATTTTTTTTTCTTAAAAGGTGGATTTTACAAACTAAAGAGTTAAAGGATAAACTCATTGATGCTATAACAACACTTTTTGGACCCAACGTCTTTAAAAAACTTAGGCTCCTTGAGAAAGTGGGCCAAGCTTTGAAGTATATTAGGTACAACTACAAGATCCAAATGGAACACAACCCTTATTATGAGTGCCCCCCCATATTCCTATTATTGAGTGGGAGAATTTTAAAAAGGATATCATTGAGAAAAGTGCAAGACATGGTGGAGAAATAGTACAACCCAAGGAAAGAAGGTATGCCATGATATTAAGGATTAAATTATGTACTAATTACTATTAATATTTATGTGATCTAACACATTTCAAACTTTGCATAGGTTGCTTAACATATTAAAGGCAAATAAAGCAATCAAATAGAAGCATGGGTAGCACAAGCTCAAATCGGGTGGATATTCAAAACTTGTTGCACAAATTTTAAGTATAAGTAAATGAAAAATCATATGAAAATATTTATAAATTATAAAAAATTTGGCTTGATGAAATTGATTGAAAAAAAAATCATGATACTAAGAAAAAATGTAGGCCTTGGAATTTAAAAAAACAACTTCTTAAGAGGAGAAGAAAATAGCCTATAGACAAGGCTTTACAACTATGGCTAAACAACTCTAAGCAATGAGTACGCAAGGTTCTTTTGCTAGATCTATCAATCAAGTAAATAAGTCAATTGATTTTTATTTCAAATTGAATACTTTAGCAATTAATGTATTTGATATTAAATTCCAAAAATAAAACTCATTATATTTATTTTAAGGAAACAATGATTATATTTTTGTTTAAAGCTTTAAAGTGAATATATTTATATGTATTAAAATGAATGAGTAACATCTCTTAGTATTTTTCTTGTATCTATATGTATATATTGTTGATAAATGCAGTAATTATTTACATTGCATTGTAACCCGCCAATCCTAATACACCATTTGAGCACCATGAAGGTATCGATTCAAATGTGCATTGTAGTACTCAAGGTATATATTTTCTATTCAGATTTTGATTTTTGAATTATTAATAAAAATAAAAAATTTAAATTGAATTTGGTGTAGTAATACAAATTTAACTATAATATGTGTTGGGATTAAGAAAACATCTTGTAAGTCAATTGATTTTTATTTCAAATTGAATACTTTAGCAATTATTGTATTTGATATTAAGTTCCAAAAATATAAGTCATTATATTTATTTTTAGTAAGGAAACAATGATTATATTTTTGTTTAAAAATTTTAAGTGAATATATTTATATGTATTAAAATGAATGAGTAACATCTCTCAGTATTTTTCTTGTATTTATATGTATATATTGTTGATAAATGCAGTAATTATTTACATTGGATTGTAACCTGTCAATCTTGATACACCATCCGAGCACCATGAAGGTATCAATTCAAATGTGCATTGCAGTACTCAAGATATATATTTTTTATTCAAATTTTGATTTTTGAATTATTAATAAAAATAAAAAATTTAAATTGAATTTGGTGTTGTAATACAAATTTAACTATAATAGGTACTAGGATTAAGAAAACATCTTGTATTGCAGTTGTAGGGGATGTAGAGGTTGTTCTTGATAAGTGTGTTGAGGTTCAAGCCGTCTGGCAAGATGATGTGGTTGAACAAGGTAAAGAGTGCTACACTGATTTTCTTCAAAGTCTTTAAAATCTTGAATTTATTTAATTTAACCCTTTTATAGGAAAGGAAAAAAAAAAAAAGACAAAAAATAAATGATTCTCATTTATGTAATAATTTGATAATGACCTATGTTTATGTCTAGATGTTTTAATTATGTGTTATTGAATGTTCAAGTGAAGCTTCTAATGAATCTTATGTGTTAATGAATGTTATCATGTGATAATTCATGAATGTTACATTTTATTAACAGATGAATGAATGAATGAATGAATTTTAGATGTTAATAGGAAATTTAGATGTTGCGGGGGGTGGAGAATGAGCTTCCACCTTCATGTGGTTGACCCTGATTAGTAGAGAATATTAAACTATTCTCAAAACCAAGTGAAGCTCAACATTAACCTATGATTCTATGATAACTAAATGTGTCAAACTCTTAGTTTCAAGAAATGCAAAAGGAGGCCATAGTTCAATATGTATTCTCAATTCATTTCAATATGCAATCTCAATTCATATGCATATGGATATATTTTTGTCGCTATGATTTATATTAAATGGATCAATAGTTATTTTCCATTTTTCCATTACTTGTTAAGTAATATAAAAAAGAGACACTTTGAATGCTATAAATGGATGAATACATTTACGAATTTTTCGTGCGCCATTTTTTAATAAAATGATAAAATATTTATTGGATGGAATGGCAATGGAAGAATGAATAGACATATATCATTCCTTCTTTATCCTTTTTGAAGAGAAAGAATGTCTTCTTGATTTAGATGATATTATCTTTGAATAAATAGCTGTATCTATTCATTTGTTTTTGTGTGTGCACATTGTGATTAATTTTTGGATATTATAATATGTCTCTTGTAGAGAAGGTTGGGAATGGTGAATGAATTTTTCTACCTTTATTTGAATAAGGATAATGTAGGTGGGTTGAACATGGCTATCATTGAATAAGTGGGTGTTAGTTTGTGGTGACTAATCAAGCAAGTATTATACATACTTCATAATTCTTTGGGGCTAGGATTTTGGAATGACATGTAATAATAATTTATTATAACCTTAAAGCAGTAAAAATACTTTTATAAAAGAGCTTAGGGTTATGGGTTTTCAAAATGTGTGATGCAGAAATTGCTTCTTGTGGTGGTATTAGGATGTAAGGGATTACAAGTTGTAATTAGGTTGTAATCACTGGATTATAATAATATTGGACTTGTTGTTTAGTATAGAGCCTAGGGTTTGGGTGAACCATGGTAAATATTGATGTCTTGTTTTTTCTTTCTGATATTGTTTATATTTGCATGTAATTGTTATTTCTATCTGAGCTTAATCCTAACAGTGGGTATATATGCATTATTTCACCTTGCACATTTCTAGATGACAAATGATAGACTTATTTCCTTTTAATTTTCCCTTACATGTGAGAATATATCTAACCATTATGGTAACTATTTCTATGGCTATTCAGATTTTTTGGATGGCATACTAATTATTTTGAAAGGTTGTTTATGGAGGTCTCTAATGTTGGATGCATTTTTCTCCTCCCTACTTTCTAATATTCAAAGAAAGAGGTTGTTTTGGATGATGCTTTGTGTGAATTAATACATATGTGAATGCATGAACGATCTTGAATATGCGGGGATTCTTGTTTTCTTTTCTATTTTCCTAATGGTAGACAAGGTACTGAATAGGCAAGAAATGAATGTCTTATTCACTAGTTTTCAAATTTCCAAAAGGATGTAAATTTATTCTCATAAATGTGGAGTAATTCTATAATTTTCCCAAAGGTTATCAAGTTATTCTCTAAATATTTTGTTTTGTTTGTAGAATTGGATGTGTGGTTGGGAATTGTAGTAGGGCAATTCTGCTTGGATGTTGACCAATGGTAGATGAATTTAATTATTACAATATATTGAAAAATCAGGTATGCAAGTTTCTTCCTACAGATGTGGCTATCAAATATGGATAAATTAGGCATTGTTGATTTGAGCTTTCCTAGGAGGCTAGGTGATTTCTATCTCAATGTTTTTTGTCTTCATAATCATGTTATAAATTTTTATGTCATTTGTGTAGGTAACCTTTTGTGAGCCAAAGGTAGAAAGGAGAGCATGTGTAGATCCAACACCTGTAAATATTGTTGACCAATTTTAGTATGTCAATCTCATTGGTTGTGATGAATCGGTGTATCTTTATTTTTCGTCTCTCTTCTTTTACTCATCACTGTTGGAAATTTAAGTAGAGTAATTAAGAGTGGAAGGGTGAATTATTTACCACAAAAATAAATCCCAAATCCATTAGATGTCAATACAAATCAAAAAATAAACTCTGATTAAATTGTATTTTATTGTTACTCGGCAAACACACAGACACTCGATTAATACTATCAAATACTATAACTCAGCTAGCACTGAGAATCAACTGTAACTTAGCAATAACTAAATATACTAATCTCAATGTGGTTAACCTTAAACTTAACTTAGTTTCATACACATAAAAGAATTAATATGAACACAAGTGACACCAAGATTTAATTTGGAAACCCAATTTGGGAAAAACTACTAATTACAACTAGTTACTATTTTCACTCTTCAGAAGTGAGCCCTATTAAACATTACAAAACACACTGTTAGGTGTGACCTTGTTAGATGATTTAATCACCTTGTTAGGAGTGGCCTTGTTAGAGGTCTTCAAGACACTTCAAATAGAAATTCCACCTTGTGAGAGGATTTATAAATAGTTGTTAAGCCAACTCTATTAAGAGATTTAGATCACTACTACAATGGTTAGAAAATGACATTGAGATGACCTAATTTTTGATGCAACTGAATTGCTACTTACAAATCTCAATTCTAGCTTGTATACTTGATCCTTTCTGATCAAATGTATCTTTGCAGCTCTACAAGGATATACTGCTTATCCTTCAAATTCACTTCCTCTTAGCATCTTCAAATCTTCTATTTTCTTCCACACATTCAATCCTCAACTTGACCTTATATTTTTATCTTACACATTGTCAAGTTGGCTTGAATACAACTTAGAATACTTAATATTCATCTCCTCAGTTGGCTAGAACCAACAAACAAATATATTGAACTCAATGTGTCAAAACAAGAAAATCCTTTGTTAGCCAACCCTACTTGGTAGACACTAACCAAAATAGATTTTCCTTCATTAACTAAGTGAACTTGGTTAGCACTAGTTCTCATGCAAACTTGCTTTTTCTCCTGAGTGAACTTGGTAGACACTGCCCTCTGTGAATTCTCTTTGGTAGCTGAATGAGCTCGATTAACACTTGTTATCTTCCAACTTTCCTTTCTCTCCTGAGTGAACTCAGTAGACACTAACTTCTAAACTTGGCATACACAAGAATGCTTAATAGACATAGGGAACTATGTTTATTTCTTGAGTGAGCTTGGAAGACATTGTTTGGTAATTGTATGATATTTTGTGTCACATGAAAGGCAATATACAATTGATCAATTGTTCCTATTAAGAAATAAGAAGCATTTTTTCTCTGCAACTTTTTGTGATTTCCCAGTCCTTTGGTTTTTGAATTTTGATGAGTGGGAATGGCCCCTAGGAGCTGGGTCAAGTCCTAGAATCTTTCCCAAACCTATAACTCATTCTGACCTCATCTAGGGCTACCTAGCAGAGTGTAGTTTTTGATAGTCTTGCTTTTGGGGTTTTGGTGGAGTGCCTTTATGGAGTGTCAGGAGGATAAAATGAGTTCTACAATGACTCAAGGATAGAAGGACATAGTCCTTGGAGAGAAGATGACTCATGTCCCACTAGAAGAACCCAAGGTGATTAGTGGAGATGAGGGAGTGGAAATTTTTTTCTTGGATAGCTTGGTTGATAGTATGTCTACCAGTATGAAACTTTTTCTGATTGGAAGGTTTGTGGCCTTTCGCCCATCAATTGAGATGGTTAGAAAGTGGGTAAGTCAGAGATGGAAGTTAAAGAGGAGTGTGACTATTTTAGTGATTTTAGGTGGTCTTTCCTACTTTAAATTCATGGAATCTAAAGACATGAAAATGGTGTTAGTGGGGTCTTGGTCCTATGGGAAGCACAGTCTCATGGTGGCCAAATGACACCCTGCACTAGAACCAATGAAAGAGTTAAATAGGATGGCTTCGGTCTAGGTTAGGCTCTTGAGACTCCCCCTAGAGTTTTGGGATGATATGATCCTAAAATTTATCAGGAACTCCTTTGGACATTATGTTGTGGCAGACACAGTTACACTATAGAAGTCTAGGCTAGTATTTGCAAGATTCAGTTTGAATGTTGTGGTTGGTACTTCTTTACTGGAGTCCATTGTTCTAAGCTCAAAGTGGGGTAAGAAAGTGCAACCCATTATCTATGAAAATGTGAGGCTTTTCTACAAGAAATTCTCATCGTCTAAAAACTTGTTTATTGATTGTAATAAGAACAATAAGTGGGCTAAGAAGGGGACGTTGGTAGGGGTGAAGGAAGTTGTACTTTTTTCTTCAAAACTTGGAGAGGAGGGGTTTGTATCTTTCGATAAAGGAGAAGGAGAGTTGGAGGGGATGGTGAAGATGGTTTCTTCACCTACAAAGGGGATAGAAGAGGAGGTTGCTACCCACCAAGGAGAGGTGGTGATTAATACAATAGAGACTTCTGAGAAGCCCTATGAACTAGGTGGGCCTTCTAGGGGGTTAGAGGAAGGTGAGATAGAGGATTTAAATGGAGAGGATACTTTCCCATTTTTACAAGGCATAGAGGACCTCCTTAGCACCCCTTAGAGAAACATGGTGATTGAGGAGGTATATGGGGGTATGAAAGATAAAAGTAAAGGTTCAAAGAAAGGAAAAGGGAAAGACTCAAAAGATGTGGAGGTAGCTAGAGTACTTTGTTGGAGTGAAGATGTTTCCCTAGATTATAAGAGGGTGGAACTATTGGCCATGCTAGAGGATGTCAAGGGGAAATGGAAAACCCAAAGAAGGCATACAAGATTATCAAAGAAAATTGAGGTGGAGATAGAGCTGAAAATAGATGTGGGGAAATTTGGGAAACATAGTAGAAGAACGAAGTAGATGGCAAGGGTGGTGGCTAGTGGAAGGTAACCTACCCTAGAGTCTTTGAAAAAAGGTAGAAAATTATCATTCTATCATGGAATATGAGGGGGTTGAATAGACCTCAAAAATAGTTTTCCCTTAAGCAGTAGCTATCTAACATGAAAATTGATATCCTTTTGATCCAAAAAGTTAAAATGACTATGTCTAACCTTGAATATATTGCTAGTTTACATTGGCCAGGTGCTAATTTTTGTTATAGTGAAGTGGAGGGAGCATCAGGAGGTGTGGCCACTTTCTAGAACCCAAGTACAAGTACAAGAAGTTTCATACATTTTTCTAAAAACTATCTTATTATTGAACATAAGAAATATGACATGAAATGGAACATTATTAATGTGTATGCCCCAAACTTAAGAAAAGGAAGAAGTTGTCTCTGGGAGGAGCTATCTATCTTCCTCTCTTGTAATAAAAATACTTTCTATATGGGATTTTTAACTCTCCACTATACCCCTCGGAGAAAGTTGGAGGAATGGTGGGTTTTAATGAAAGTATGAAGGACTTAGTTGAATTCATCAATAAAAATGAATTAATGGATATGGAGATGCATGGAGTGAAGTTCACTTGGTTGAAAAATAGGAAGGGAATTGACCTTATCCAATGGTCTTGATTGGATAGGAGGGTCTGAATTCCTCCTCTCTGATGGGATTACCCAGGACAATCTTAGAACATGCTCCCATCCTTTTTAATTGGAAAGAAGTGTCTTAGGGGGGCCCAAGACCTTTTAGATATGAAATAATGTGGCAATCTCATCCTAAATTTAGTGCTTGGGTTGTGGAATGGTGGGGATTAATGTGGAAGGAACTGCAATGTACAGACTCTTTGCTAAACTGGGCAATGTTAGAAGGAATGTTTGACCTTGGCAGAAAATATTCTTTCAGGGTATCTTTAAGACTAAGGAAGAGGTGGAAAGGAAGTTAGAGGAGCTTCAAAAAGTTATGGGGAAGGGCTTAGCCTCTAAATAAATGATTCTAAAAGAGGATAATTGTAGGAGGGTTTGGAAAGATATGATGATTAGAGAGGAGACCTTCTGGAAGCAAAGATGAAGGGTGTTATGGCTCAAGCTGGGGGATAGGAATACTAGTTTTTTTCATAGGTCAGCATCCATCCATAAAAGGAGAAACACTATTGATGCTATCAAAGATGATAATAACATGAAGCTCGCTAAAACTGAAGAGATAGATATTTGGGCTATTGCTTACTTCAAGACCTCTTATAAAGAGGAGTACAAAAATATCAAGGAGGACAAACAATGGTTGATTAATTCCACATCCACAATGATCTTGGTGGAGGAGAATGAGGAACTAATACAGTTGGTCACTAAGGAGGAATTTTGTTGAGTTATCTTCTCTATGAAAGCCGATAAATACCCAGGCCCTAATGATTTCCCCCTAGCTTTCTTCCAACACTTTTGGGAAATGGTTAAACTAGATCTACTCCAAGTTTCTTGTGACTTTTTCAAAAATGGGAAGCTTCTCAAGGAACTCAATAAAATGTTTACTGCCATGATCCCTAAGGTCAAAGACCCAGGGGCCCTCTATGATTTTAGGTCGATTAGCCTTTGTAACACCACCTATAAGATCTTTTCTAAAATTATGGTGAATAGGTTAAATTCATTACTGCATAAATTTATTGGTAAAACCCAGAATGGGTTTATTCTAGGGCATCAAATCCTTGATGTGCTATGATTACTCATGAGGTACTTCACTTTATGGAGAAGAGTAGTAATCTAGGTATGGATTTGAAACTTGATATCTCTAAAGCTTATGATAGGATCAATTGGACCTTCTTGTATGAAGTTATAGTTAAAATTAGTTTTAGTCAAAAGGTTATAAGGATGGTTAAATCAATGATAGAAACTGTTAATTATTTGGTGCTAGTGAATGGTTCAACTTAGGGAAACTTTGGAGGGGAGAGGGGACTAAGACAAGGAGACCCCATCTCTCCTTACTTGTTTATTATGGTCACATAACTATTGAGAAGGGCTTTCCTAAGAAAGATGGAAGGGGGGAGATCAAAGGTATTAATCCTACTTCCACACTTCTACCAGAGGTGATACAACAGTTTGTGGATGACACTTTTCTAAGCCAAGAATCCTCTGTGGGTGAAGCTAGGGCCTAGAAATTTTTCTTGGAGGTTTATGCAATCAATGCAAGACAAAAAATTAATTTGGATAACAGTAAGGTGTTCTTCTTCAACACTCTTCTAGATATTCAGCAGAGGATCTTAAATATTTTGGGGTGTAATATCAAGCCTTGCTCCCTGATATGTATATGGGCCTTCCTTTGACTATGAAAGATGTAAGTAATAAATTCTAGAATACCATCCTTGAAAAAATAGAAAAGAAGTTAATCATGTGGAAAGGTAAAACCCTAAGTAGTGCAGGTAAGCTTCAGCTTTTGATTTCATCCCTTCAAGGCCTTCTTGTGTATTTCCTATCACTATCCAAAATCACTCAATGTATGGCATATAAATTGGAGAAAATCCAACAAATTTTCCTTTGGTCAAGAGGAAGTGAGAAGAATAGGTTAATCTTGGTTAGCTAGGACATAGTTTGTAAACCTAAGAGTAGAGGAGGCATGGGAGTTAGAAGGATATCTAATTTGAATAATGTGCTCCTCACAAAAGTGGGGTGGAATCTAACAAAGGAGGAGGCTAATTGGTGTAAAATTTTGAAAGCCAAGTATCTGGGAAATTTGAATTTCTCTCACTGCATCTGGAGAAATGATCTTCCTATGGGATCTAAGGTTTGGGGTAATATACTGAGAAACATAAATCTTTTGAGAGAAGGTGTGAGGTGGTTAGTGGGTGATGGCAATCAGATTAATTTTTGGGAGGATACATGGCTTGCTAAAAAACCTCTTACAAGAATGAAGTATGGGTCCTTTTGGGATCACTTATAGGAGCAGGTGGGGAATAGGGTTGTTAATTTTATTGGCTCAGGGAGGAAGTGGAAAACGGTTGAATTGCAATAGAATGCCTCCAATGGTGGGGAGCTAATTGAAGAGGTAAATGGCCTACTTGAAGGGTATAGAATCCTGTGATCAGACAAGAATGATACTTTTATTTGGAAGGCTACCTCGATAGGGGAGTTCTCTGTTAGATCTTCTTACAAAATAATGTTTTATAAAACCTTAGAGCCTAATTACTGGGGGAATATCTAGTTTAACCATTTAATCCTGAAGATTAATATTTTCTAGTGGACCACCATTCATGGAAAAATCCTCACTATGGATAATCTCATGAAAAGGGGATTTCAATTATCCAGCATATGCCATTTTTGTAAGAAAGTGGAGGAGAATATTACCCATATGTTCCTTGATTTTAATTATGCTTCTAATGTTTGGGGGAGGCTATTACAAAAACTAGATTTGATTTGAGTATTTAATAAGGGAATTGAGAAATTTGTTGAGTGTTGGCAAGGCCCTTTTACCCACCCCCTCCTTGTCCATATGGGGAAGTTAATACCCCCCATGTCTGTTGAGGTATCTAGAAGGAGAGAAATAATAGGGCATTTAGGAATGAAGAGAGAAGTGAGGAGGTTGTTATGAACAAGATCTAAAAATTTTTGGTTGAGAGTATGAAGTGTTGTAGGTGGAGGAAACTGATGATTCCCCCTAATTAGTTGGAAATTAGGATTGCAAAGTGCTAGATTTTGGAAGAGGGGATCATAGAGACTAATAATTCCAATCTGATGGTAAGGAAAAGGACATGATGGAAACCCTAAGAGAGAATTAGGTTAAGCTCAACTTTGATGGTGTTGCTAGAAAGGAGGGAAAGTATCCAACAATATTGTAGAAGCTATGGCTCTATCCTGGGGTTTAAAAATGGTGATCACTGTTGGATGGGAAAATATGGAGATTGAAGGTGACTCAAAAATTATTATTGAGATTGTAAAAAACATCATGAAGGAAGGGTGGGAAATTAAATGTATTGTAGAAGACATCAAACACTTATTAATTATTTTAAAAAGATTTTAATTGCATCATATAATTTAGAAGAGAAATGGGGTGACTAATGGAATGGTTGCTTTAGGTCTAAATGTGTAGGACCTATAATGTTGGAAGAATTTAATGTCTTCCCAAACTTGTTAAGAGATTTAGTTAATAAAAAAATTAAGCATGACAAAGTCTAGCTAGAGGATCCTTTTAAATTATAGTGACTTTTTGCTGAGTAGGTGGATGGGACAAAATCATTATGGATAGATGGCAAGGAGTGGCATAAAAGGTACTTGTGATAATAAATTCACATGGCCCAAAAAGGAAAGAATATTGAAGTTTGAGATGAGTGAATTTTTAATGATTTTTTTGTGTGTGTCCTTGTATGTCCTGATGAGAAAAAACTCAAAATTTAAATCGTTTGAACATACTGGGAATGATGGAAAATATTGGAGCATGGATAGAGGTAGTCAACACGTGACATTTATGTCTAGATGGGACAAAACTATTATTAGCAATAAAGGCCTTTATGTATGCTTAAGGTCCACTATTTTTGTGCTTAAGTGCAATTGTATTTTAAGTAATTACCTCTGAGTTTGGGAGAAGGAGAGATTTTTAGGAAAAATTGCAAAGATGAGGGGTGATCTTTTGCGAATTGAGCCTTCTATGATAGAGGAGAGTGCTAGGAAACCATTGGTTTGGTACATACTAAAGGAGGGAGGATTCATCTTGTTCATAGAGGTGTTGAATGGGTATGATGAGTATTGTTCCCTAAAGTTTGTCAATTCTTCAAAGGATTAAAGATTCATGATTAATGGTATCTCATTTCATATCTCATAGGAAGTCATCTCTCTAGTTATAGGACTTGCTATGAGGGGAAGGAAATGGAAAAAAGTGATAGGGGTGGCTGATGAAGTAGATCTAAATTGCTTCTTCCTAGAAGGGGAGGAACCTATTTGACATAGAAGAGGGTTTATGAGGGAGAAATTCCCAAAGCCTTGGAATGAAGTTTATCTGATGCTGATGAAGTACTCAACTCTAGAAGGGAGGTATGGTCTCTTTTATTATCATCATTTCCCTCTTCTAAACCATTTTCACCACCATGATTTTATTTCCATTTTGTTCTTTCTATTACATGATTTAGTTGATATGGGTGCTAATGTTTAAGAAAAAATGAGGGAGTTAATTATACCATTCTACTTAATTTTCCATCTCTGTCAATTTCACCTTGCTTTGGTCCCCCCAAGATTGTTGAGATTGATATCACTTCTCCCCCCAACCCTTGTCCCCAATAGATCCCCCTTAGGATCATGGGCCTTAGAGCCCCTACCCCACAACCTTCACTTGGTGGGTCCCCTATTGAGTCAAAGCTCTCCCCCTCGATAAAAAAGGGAAGTCTAATAAAGGTAAAGAGAAGGAACCATATGAATCAGAGGATGAGGGGAGAGGTGGTAGTAGGAGGTTAGGGAGGATTGTGAAATCCAATGCTAAAAGGAAGTTGAGATCTGGGCCTTGTAGGAGGAGGATTTAGATTCAGAGCAGATGGGCCACCCTAAACAATGGATTAAACATAAGGCTTCAAATTTTGGTGGGGAAAATATGGAGGAGGAAATGGATGTTTCTAACTCTTCAAGGTTTGGCTTGGGAGATGTGATTAAAGGGAGGAAAGAGATGATGCATGTTTTGGCCACCATTGGGTTGGGATGTGTGGACCTAACTTGGGACCAGTTCCCTGATATTATGGATAGAGTGCCCTCCCCTATTACAATATACTCTCTTGTAAGGGTTTCTTCCAAAGATAATGTCATACCTAACCCCCCAATTGTGCAAGATGTAACTAAGGAGCAAGTGGATGGCTACCATTACAACAAGCAAAAACTCACTGAGGAGGTCTAGAAGATGGTTGGCAATGAGCTATGGGAGATAATATATGCCCTATAGGAAATAATGTGTCTCTTGACTAAATTTACTATCAAGGTGATGCATGTTGCTACTACCACATTATATCTACTAAAGAAATAAGAGGGTGATCTAACCAATGAGGACTCCAGGATGCTATTCAACTTCCTTGCAAGAGATTGGGCTAAAATCCTCCTGGTGGGGAAGGATGCCAAGAAGCCTTAGGGCCCTTTCCTCTTGGTTCTTTATGTTTTTTTTTGCTGGTTGTTGAACTTTTCTAGGTTTAAGGCAGTTGTGCCTTTATTTTTACACTTTCTTAGTTTTATTAGTTCTAGTATAGGTAGTAGTTGTGTAATTCCTATTGATACTTTTTTGTTGTGCTTCTAAACAATGTTTTTGTGTTAAAAGTGGTTGGGGGTAATTTTGGTTGGTGTTAATCTGCTAGTGGTTCACCAATTTGTCTATTTTATGGGCCAACCCCCTTTTTTGGCTACTTTTTAATTCAAAAACAATTTCCCTCTTTGGAATTGATGGCAACACAATATGTCATAATACAATAAAAATTTTGAGAAAGAATAAAGGAACATATCCTTAGTTTTGTCCTGATTCTCATCCATGAGAACTCTCTCTATCAGTGTAAACTTCCCTCTACCTTCAGTTTTCTCCCTCTGTCAACAAAAATTATATCTTCAACATCTTCTTCTAATAGAAAACTCTCCCTTTATGATATTAGACCAAGTTCATCTCCTTTCTTTAGAAATTTTTTTTGTGAAATGTGTGCTCTCCCTCTTTATAAAATTTTCTATTATATGACAGCAAACTCTCCCTCTTTGACATCTCATGCCAAAGATAATATTCAGAGAATATCAATATACCTTATGTATTGATTCATATGCAATGTGCCCTTTTCAATACTACATCAACTAACTGATCTTCAACATGCTCTGGTTGATGCATCACTAAACTTCATTTGGTGAGCTTTAGATAGGGAAATGACCCCTAACTTACCTCTTAGATACAAAACTGCATCCTTAGGTAATGACTTAGTGAATATGTCTATAATTTGTTCTTTAGTATTCACATATTCAAATCTTACCTCTTTATCTTGTACCAATTCTCTCAAAAAGTGATATTTTATAGCAATGTGTTTAGTTTTGGTATACATTATTGGATTCTTTGATCTGTTGATTACACTGGTGTTGTCAGAAAAGATAACCACTAGATTCTTTATTTCTATTTTCATACCTACCAATAGTTGGTTGAACCAAACAACATTGGACCAATTAACTATTGTTGCCACATATTCTACCTCTATTGTAGACTGAGAATTCCAATTCTGCTTCTTGCTTGTCCAAGACACTAGTCTTTTACCAAGAAAGAATGTCCTGCCACTGGTGCTCTTTTTTTCATCAATTATTCCTACCCAATCAACATCAATGAAGGATTGTAACTCTAAGTTTCCTCCTTTCTTGTACTATAAGCCATAATCTTTAGTACCCTTTAGATACCTTATGATTCTCTTGATTGCCATCATGTGATTTTCTTTGGGATTTGCAAAACATCTTGCCACCATACCAACTACTATGCAATATCAGGCCTTATGTGCACTACATATTGCAATTTTCCAATCATTGATTTGTATGAGGTTTGATCTACCTCTTTTGAATCGTCATTTTTGGAAAGCTTATGTCTAGTAGACATAGGTGTTCCAATTGGTCTTGAATCTTCCATTCCATTTTTCTTTAGTATCTCCTTGATATATTTAGAATGAGTAATGTAGATACCATCTTTCTTCTATTGAATCTGCAATCCAACAAAGAATTTTATCTCTCCAAACATGGACATCTCAAATTTTGTACTCATCTCTTCTAAAAATATTTTACACAAGTCATCATTTCTAGTAAACAATGTGTCATCCACAAACATTTTTTCCAATATAATCTTCTTGTCTAGTCCTTATTTGATATATAGGTTGTTGTTATCATTTGTTCTTTGAAAACCAATCTTTATCAAGTAGTTATGAAGTCTTTCATACCACACTCTAGGATTTTTCTTGAGACCATATAGTGCTTTGTGCAATTTACAGACCATATCATTTTTTCTAGTATCCAAAAAACCTTCAGGTTGTTCTATGTAAACTTCCTCTTCAAGAATATAGATTTTACATCCATTTGGTAAAATTTAAATCCTTTATGTGTTGCATATGCTAGTAAAGTCCTAACACCTTCTAATCTTGAAACAAGAGCAAAAGTTTCACCATAGTCAATACTTTCTTGAGAATAACCTTTACAAATTAAGCTTGCTTTGTTTTTGGAAACATCTATATCTTCATTCAACTTATTTCTGAAAACCCACTTTGTGCCAAACACATTCTTATCCTTGGGTCTCGGAATAAGAGTCCAAGTCTTATTCCTTTCTATCTATTCTATTTCTTCATTCATAGCTTCAATCCAACTTTCATTATCCAAATCATCTTTTATTGAAATTCAGCAAGCAAACATGTACATTTCAATATGTTTCTTGTCATTATTCCATCTAACTTGTCTCCAATGACTGATTAGTTGCATGGTTCCTTCTGACATATCTTGCTAACACAAGTGCTTTAGATTTAGAATTTGTTCCACTAACCTCGTCATGATCTTCTATATCAAGCTTGGGTCCCACTGTCTGTGACTCAAGTCCATCAGACTTAGTTTTCCCTTGCAATAGCTCAGTAGCTTCTAACAGCGAGTCGGGTCCTTTAGACTGCGACTCGGGTTCCATAGGTTGCAACTTGGTAGCTTTTTGAGATTTTTGGGACTCAAGAGGTGAATTTTGGTGACTTCCAATTTGATTTGGCAATGTATTATGTTCATAATACACAATTCTTCTATCATCCTCTAGTTCTTTGTTGCTTTCTTCTTCACTCCTTTCTGCAAACTTGTCAATTCTTATATGTGCACTTTCTATGATATTATGAGTAGTTATATTCAAACACTTGTATGATTTATTTCTATAGGAGTATCCTAGGAATATGCCTTCATCACCTTTTACATCAAATTTACCTTTCCTAGACTCCTTCAAGATATAACATTTACTATCAAGTATTTCAAGTAACTTACATTAGGTTTGTAGCTATACCATAGTTCATAAGGAGTTTGATTTGAGTCTTTCTTCAACTGTACTCTATTTAAGGTATGCACTATAGTATTGATTGCTTCCTTCTAGTATTTGATTGAAAAATTCTTTTCTATCATCAAGGTTCTTGCACAATCCATGATGGATATGTTCCTTCTTTTAGCTATACCATTTTGTTGTGGTAAGGGCTGATACTTTTCTCTTAATTCCTCTTTCAATGTAGAATTCATTGAACTCATTAGAGATGAATTCACCACCTCTGTCTGATCTCAAACACTTTAGCTTCTTTCTAATTTCTTTCTCTACTCTTACTAGATACCACTTAAATTCTTGAAAAGCTTCAAATTTTTCTTTTAGATACATTACAGTCATCATTGTAGAATAATCATCAACAAAAAGAATAAAATAGTTATCTCCATTGTAACTATCTATTACAATAGGTCTACATAAGTCTATATGAACTAGCTCCAGGACTTCTTCAGAAGGATAGTCCTTTCTTTTGAAACTTGTCTTTTCCATCTTACCAATTTGACAATTTTGGCATAGACCCATATCAAATTTTCTCAAACTAGGAATGCCTCTTACTCTTTTCTTCTTGCTTATCTTGACCAGATTATCAAAGTTCATATGACACAACTTTTATGCCATAACCAGCTTTCTTTTACTTGAGTAATAAAACATGAAATTTCACTGAGATCTAGGTAGAATAGGTTACCTTTTATTTGTTTGCTAGACCCAACCAAATTTTATTTTCCATCCAACAGTTTGGCCTTCCCATTCATGAATTTTACCTTGAATCCAATGTTATTCAACTATGTCACACTCAGTAGATTATTCTTTAATCCTTCAACCCAATAAGAATTATCACATCCAAGTTCATTAGTTAGTGAGGTACAACTTTTTTCTTTTATGCAATAAGGTTCATTATTTCCAAATCTAACACTTCCACCATCATAGTGTTCCATATGTTCAAACTTTGATTTTTCACCAGTCATATAATGAGAGCAATCACTATCAATAATCCATGTATCATTCTTACTAACTTGAAAAATAAGTGTAATTTTATCTGACTCATCATCAGATTCATCTTTTATATCTATATATACCATTTCATCATCTTCACTACTATCTAAATCTTTAGCCATAAAACAATATTTCTTACCTTCATCCTTGTAGCTCTTGAATTCCTTCTTGCCTTTGAACATATTGCCTTTCTTTTCATCTTTGCCTTCTTTTTTGGGACATCTTGCAGTGATGTGACCAACTTCTTCACCTAAAAAATAGATTAGAGGAATCTTACCTTTGTACTTTCCTCTACTTTTGGAATATTTCCTTGCAACTAGGGCTTCAACAACTTCAAGATCATTGTCTCAAATTTCTTCCTCTTCTTCACTTTCTAATTGTTTGCCTTTTGATTTTCCACTTCTTTTCTTGAGTGAAAGCTTGGCTTCAAATGCAAACTCAATACCTTTGGAACCAGGGACATAGTTATCATAGTTATCCAACTCAAAAGTTGTCAGTCTTCCCACTAGAGCATCTAGATTTATCATCTTAATTGGTTCACATCTCATCTCTTCAATAGCAGACACACTAATTGCATAGATAGGAAGAAGGGTTCTGAGTATCTTGCTTATAACTATTTTGTCATCAATGTCTCCTATAGATTCTTTGATTGCACTCATGCTTGCTTTAATCTACTCAACATATTTTGCAATATTTTCATCCTCTCTAACCTTCATTTGATCAAACTAGCCTCTAGACTTTCTGCTTTGGCTCTCCTTACATTGTCATCACCTCCATATATGTCTTTTAGTTTGGTCCACATTTCATGAGTAGTAGTTCAATCTTTGACCTCATCAAATTTAGCATAATTAAGAGCTGATGTAGTGTCAATCATCATGATGTTATGGTTTTTCTTTTCAACAATCTATTCCATAGTCAATGTTCCAGTAGGATCCTTGTAAGCATTTTCCAAGTATTTCAAACCTAAATCACTAATGGTTGAAAAGTGCTACTTCATAATTTCTTTCCATGTTGCAAAGTTGTCTCTGTTTAACTTGGGAATCTCTCTTCTTTAAGACATCTCGATCTTTAGATTAGGTCCTTGAAACCTTCTCTGCAAGCACCAAGATCTCTGATACCAATTGTTGGAAATATAAAGGGAGTAACTAAGAGGGGAGGGGTGAATCAATTACCAAAAAAATAAATCCTAGATCCCTTAGATGTCAATACAAATTAAAATATAAACTTTGATTAAACTGTATTCTATTGTTACTCGACAAAAAAATAGGCACTCAATTAACACTAGGAAATACTGCAACTTGGAAAGCACTAAGAATCAACTGTAACTTAGCAAAAACTTAATATATTGATCTCAATGTGATTAAATATGATTAGCCTTAAAATTAACTTGGTTGCATACACATAAAATAAATAATATGAACACAAGTGACACCAAGATTTAACATACAAACCCAATTTGGGAAAAACCACCAATTGTAACTAGTTACTATTTTCACTCTTCTGAAGTGAGCCTTGCTAGGAGCCAACCATGTTAAATTTTACAAAATGCATTGTTAGGTTTGACCCTATTAGAGGATTTAATCACCCTATTAGGAGTGGCCTTATTATACGTCTTCAAGACACTTCAAATAGAAATGCCACCTCGTTAGAGGATTTACAAATAGATGTTAAGCCAACTTTATTAAGAGATTTAGATCATTGCTACAATGGTTAGAAAGTAACATTGAGATGACCTGATTTATGATGCAATAGAATTGTTGATTATAGATCTCATCTATGGCTTGTATACTTGATCCTTTCCAATCAAATGTATCTTTGCAGCTCCACAAGGATATACTACTTATCCTTCAAATTTTCTTCCTCTTGGCATATTCAAATCTTCCATTTTCTTCCACACATTCAATCATCAACTTGACCTTATATTTTTATCTTACACATTGTCAAGTCAACTCGAATACAACTTAGAATACCTAATATTCATCTCCTTAGTCAGCTTGAACTGACAAACAAATCAATGGAACTCAAGATGTCAAAATAAGAAAATCCTTCGTTAGCTGACCTTTCTCTGTGGACACTAACCAAAATAGAGTTTCCTTTGTTAACCAAGTAAACTCGATTAGCACTAGTTCTCATGCCAACTTGCTTTATCTCCTGAGTGAACTTGGTAGACACTTCCCTCTGTGAATTCTCTTTGGTAATAAAGTAAGCTCAGTTAATAGTTGTTATCTTTCAAATTTCTTTTCTCTCCTGAGTGAACTCGGTAGACACTAACTTCTGAACTAGGCATACACAAGAATGCTCGATAGACATAGGGAACTATCTTTATTGATTGAGTGAGTTTGGTAGATGTTGTCTAGTGAATGTATGATATTTTGTGTAACATCAAAGACAATATAAATTTATCAATTGTTTTCAACAATTAAATCATTATTTTAACTTGTCAAGCTACCCAATTTTGGAAAAAAAACAAATAAATCCAATACCAAGAACAATATACAAAATCCAACAAAAGCACTTTATTTTTATAAAAGGGAAAACTCTATTATTTGGAGAAATTTTTTATTGCAGTAACATGTGTTATAAGTCAAATTCATTACATCATTATTTTAACTTGCTAACCTACCCCTAATTTTGGCAATAATGTAAACATGAAGTTGATTTCCACAATGAAGTTTTGAATAATGGGGAAAATATAAATTTAGTTTTAACATACATATGCTTAATGATAATAAATTTGTAAGTTCCATATTCTTACATTTTTGGATGAGATTGTGTGTTTTGTATTATCAATCTTTCAAATCATATGCTGTGAATAAGAGAGTTTGAGAATCATTTAATATGGTTGAAAATGTTTATCACTAAAAAAACATACAATCTCATCCAAAAACATAAGTACAATATGTATGTTGCTCATCATGTGAGAGGATAAAAATCATAATGAAGATAATTGGTAATCTATATCAAGAACCTAGATTTATCTTCTTCATCATTCACGTCAATATGAGTTTAGATTTGCTTTCATATCATTCACCCTGATGACAAATAATATTGTATATAATTGGTATGCATTTTTCAAAATTCATATGGTATTTGCAAGATTGTTTCTAAAATTAGCTTTGTATCTTGTTGTATTGATGTTTTAGATCATTTTATTCCATCATTGGGAAGAAGAGAGTTATGAATTTTCTAGTGCCATCCAAAACCCTATACAAGAAAACATACACAGCTGATTCAAAAAACATCTTGTAAGTAATATATAATTCCAAACATTAAATTTTCAATGTATGCCAACATTACATATTTTTTTTGTTTTACTTAAAAAGGGTCTATAATTTGTGTAGTTTTTGAATAAACTTCATTGATTCATGTTTTATGAGTGGTGGTTCATAAGAAAATACTTTTTATGAGAATGAATGGTAGACTTAGAACATATGGTCTCTAGGTGATATAAATAGAGGTGAAATATTGATCCTTCTCAGAAGGTCACTCATTCTAGTTAATTTAGAACTTGAATTGGAGCAATAGTGGGATATATGACCTCTGGAGAAGGTATAATGCTTCATCTTTGTAAGCATCATCTAAATGCAACTAGTGCTAAGTGTCACATTCGTCACTTTTGGTAACTTTTCTTCTTTTTGGCTTGAGTACAATTTGCAAATATATATGTGAGGTGGGAGACATTTTCCATAGCAAGTTAAATTATGATGCTACTATTATCATTTGTGTAGTTTTTGAGTCAAATTGATTGATCTATATTTTATTAGCAGTAATTTTTGAGAACTCAACTCTTATGAGAGTGGGTGGTAGAGTTAAGATTCATAGCATCTAGGCAATGTTCATAAAGGTGTAGCATTGGGCATTTTGAGAGGCCAAGCATCCCACTACACTTTGGACTTGAGTTTTAGACAAATATTAAGATGAGAGGCCTTTGAGAAAGGATGAATGCTTTAAATTTGTGTATATTATCTAGATAGGATGAATTGTAAGTGTTTCAATCATTCTTATGAAATATAATTTATTATGAATTTCTACGTATCAAACATATATGAATAAACTCAATCGAAAACTATGTAGTTAAATCTTCATTGCAATATGATATATTCATGTAACTTTTATGCCCTTACCTGAATGAATAAAAAGAGAAGGTAGGTTGTGATATCTAATATGACATATGAGGAGGCTCTATATGTATTTTGTGAAGACTCCCTTATGAATATGAAGTGCTCCTGGATGAAGGTTGGCAATGCATCATTAGAAGAGAAGAAGAAGAGGCAAACTGTGGATATGAAGAAAGAGAGTACATTGGTCATGCCTTGCACATATTTTTTGTCTTTAAAAACATGGTGGCCATAACCAATCCCATCACTGTCAACACTTCTTGCTTTGACAAAAAAAACTCTAGTGTTCTTTTGATGTTTAGGAAGTTTCTCTTTATCAAGACTAGAACTTCTTTTGGAAAGGAGTTTGGAAACTTTAGACCTAAATCACTATGATGAGGAGACATTTGAGGGGGGTTCTTTTAGAATAGATCCTTTAGAACTATTCAATAGAAATCTTTGAACATACCTTGCAAACAATGTTGACCACAATGTTTGCAATAAATTTTTTTAATAATTCAAATAGCAATCGCAATTATGATAGACCTCCCTTAAAAGCGGTGATCAGTTCCAACGGACATCCATTGCTTGCACAACAGAGTTGTCAAAGATACGTCACAACTATGATGGCTAGTTTTGATGGATAATCATCGCTTCTACAACACAAATAATGCATATATGTCATAATTGTGACAATAGAGTCAAAGTTTCAATTGTTGTAATTACAACAAACTACTATCACAATTATGATGTCATGAACATGAACTCAAGTCCCCCCCTCGTCCAAGTTATGAGTGTATATGTTGTCACCATTATGATAGACGTCCTCGTTGTCACAATTTGAGATAGAAAAAAATTGACACACTACAACATTTGGGGTCAAATTATGATGATAATTTGCAACGACAGTGTAATTTGTGGTCATTTTCATGTTTTTTTGTAGTTGTCCCCGACATTGTCACAATACTAACATCTACATCATAATTGTGATGCCCTTGTGAGAATTAAACAAAAAAAAATGACAATCATTTTCTATTTGTTTGATTTTGGAGAGCTATGTGCAAAAGAGGTGGAGAGCTATGAATGTTTTCATGTCCCTTGTGATTGGTGCATTTGGTTGTTGTGCCCCTGTGATCTTTGCATTTCATTATTGTGCCCTTGCTCTGTGATTTCATTGTCATGTCATGCCCTTGCTCTTTGATTTCATTATCATGACATGCCATTGTGATCTATGTGCCCTTGCTCTGCAATTTTCTTCAAGGGTGAGAAGAGGTACATACAGAAAAAAAATTATTTTTCTTGTAAACATGTATGTCTTTATATTTCCTTCTAAACATGTATCTCTTTATATATTCAGAGAGATATTTTCAAGGTGCTTATTACGTATATGATCTAGTTATATGCATATTCTAGAATCCAAATAATAAAACAATAAAACTCATTGAACCCGTGCTAAGTGACTTGCCTCAAGATCATGCACAAAAATAATGCAGACTGTGAAAAATGGGCCAATTTTGCAAGAAATTTTACAAAAACATATCATAGCATATATTTTTAGAAATAAATAAGCCATAACCAAGTTAAATTGGTCTAGTTTCTAATTAGTTGTGTTGATAACAAATTCTTGTAGAACTGTCATTGGATTAGGTACAATATAATGAACAACAACTTTACCAAGAAAGATCCAGTTGCATACATATTCCAGAATCAAATAATAAAACTCACTCAACACGTGCTAAGTGGCTTACCTCAAGATCCTACACAAAAATAATGCAAACCATAAAAAATGGGCAAAGTTCACAAGAACTTTTACAAAAACATATCATAGCAGATATTTTTAGAAAGAAACAAGTCATAACCTAGTTAAATTGGTCTAGTTGTTGATTAGTTGGGTTGATTACAAATTCCTATAGAAATTTCATTGGATTAGGTACAATAAAATGAACAATCAGCTTTACCAAAAATGATCCAACTGCATACATATTCCAAAATCCAAAATATAAAACAATAAAACTCCTCAACTCGTGCTAAGTGACTTACATCAAGATCCTGCAAAAAATAATGCAGACCATGAAAAAGGGTAGAGTGCACAAGAATTTTTTCAAAAACATATCATAGTAGATAGTTTTAGAAAGAAACAAGCCATAACCAAGTTAAATTAGTCTAGTTATTGATTAGCTAGGTTGATTACAAATTCCTATAGAACAATCATTAGATTAGGTACAATAAAATGAACAATCAGGTTTACCAAAAATGATCCAGCAACATACATATTCCATAACATTGGCCTCCAGATCATTTTACTTATTGTACAATAACATCATAGGGATGGTGAATTTTTCAAATAGATGTAGAGAGTACATTATTGCGTAGAAATATTCATGAGAAGATTTATATGGATCAAGTATAGGGATTTTTTTTAGGAATTCTATGTTTCTTGTAGTATCCAACATTCATTATATGGCCTCAAGAAAGTCTATGGGGCTTGGTAGGAGAAGATGAACTTTTTTCTCTCTCTTCTAGTTTCACTCATTTTCATTCCAATCATATAGTTTACACTCAATATCAAGAAGGAAACAACAAGAGGGGTATAATTTTATCTTCGTACTATATGTAGATGATTTGGTCCTTACAAATAGACTTCACTCTATGATTCAAAGTGTTCAGTGAATATTGATGGAGATTTTTGACATGAGAGATCTTGGGCATCTACACTATTTTGTTGAGATTGAGGTTGTTCAATATTTCCAAGTGATTTTTATTTGTCAGCAAAAGTGACATGCTTTTAAAGGTTTGGCATGCTTGATTCCAAGCCTACTGCCACAATCTTTCAACTGGGTATTTTTTTGAATACCAATAACACTTCTTTATTAGTTGATATTTTGTTTGGCAATATTTTATACCTAACACATACTTGTCCTAATATTTCTTTTATGGTTGACCTTTATGTTCTCACTTTTCTCATGATCCACATGAGTTAGTGGTAGACTATCAAATGCGTTTTGAGGTGTATATAACTATTCATCAAGCGACTCTTGCATCATTGGCTTCAAAGATTTAGATTGGGTTTGTAGTGCCTCTCCCATTTGACTTTTGTTATTCATCCTAATGGATGCAACCTTGCTGATCTTTTGTTGTGATGTGATCATGATTGTGACCCTAAGTGGTCTACACCGTCGAGGTGTTTTAATTTATGTTTTTGTATCAGTTGCTTTGATTATGCTTTTGACTGATCTATGAGATTATGATGTGATTTGTGGTTCACTGAGGTTTGTGCCAGTGGTTACCAAGATCAATGTGGTATCATGAGGTTGTTTCGTGATTACCTTGAGATGTGTACAGAGATTGCACTATGTTCTAGTACCATGCTACACTGGACTAGGTTCCTGTAGCAGTGGTTAGTCATGTTTATGACTGTGTTTGCTTGTGTGTTTTAAATTCCTTTTTAATGCAGAGTAATCAATCATTATTAAATGCTTAAGTAATTAAATGGATTGTTCTATTAGATTCTTTGGTTTTGTTCTGCAGACATTTACCTTGTTATATTTTTTATTAGAGAGATATTTGTTACTCATGTGATGTTTTATATTTGAGAGGACCTGAGGTCAGATGTTACATCTTGATTCTAGTATCATAGATTTTAGACTACTATGCTATTCAGTTAATCATATTGCATGATGATGCCATTTTGAGATGATAGTGTTTTTTATGATGATATCTGGTCATCTGGTATTTGGACATACCTCTGATTTTGTTATGTGATGGATTTAATGCTATGGTTATTTACTTCATTCCTACGTTGTTATGCTTTATGCGAACGTGAGTGATGTAAATAGATTATTTTAATATAATTAAATAAATGGTTAAATTAGGTGATTTAATGCATTTATTGCTTCGACTATGTTATTATATGCAATTGCACTTGATCGTGTTGTTTAGTGTGCAAGATTTATATCCCTGGCAGTGGCACGTGGAGTTATTGATTCAGCCGTTCATATTTTACCAATGTCATCCTTATATGGTCAACGTATCCTTTATTAAATGTTTAAATTAAATCTTTCGGTGATTATTAAATCCGAACTCATTTGCATTATGTGATTAGACCTGTGAGCATGTCTCTGCATTTAGAGGTTCGCTTTGTCGCAAAAGTTGTTAAGGAGATTTATGTATTTTTGTGTTTTCAGCCTTTTTAATTGTTTTATTTTTATTTATGGCAGTTTTTCCATAGATGAATTCCTAATTATAGGAATAGCCTATTTTCATTTGGGTCGATTCGGGGTTTAACTAGATTGGCTGGTTAAATGCCCTAATCGATTATTCACCCAAAAAGTGAATAAGTATCCAAAGAGGAATTTAATTCCTCACTTCTCACTTTCAAATTGGAAATTTGGAGAGTAGAACCCAAAATCCTCTTCATGAGGATTTACTATTTTGTTCGTTGTGGGAGCTACGAGCGTGGGATCGTCGCGAGGTTGAGCTCGTTGGATCTAGCTCGGGGAAACCTTAGATTGCTGCAATTTTCAGCTACTTCTGCGAGATATTTATTTTATGGTTCAGATTCTCGTTTTGCCCTTTTGGTTGTGAGGTAGGGCTTTCTTGTTTTATTGTTTCTGCTCCGTTTCTGCTTTTGTTTCTAGTAGCCATTTGTTTAGAGGCTGACAACTAGTGTTCCCCTCTGTTTCTGTATGTTAGTTCTACCCGGTTGGGCGGGTATGAACATTTCTTATTTTTCGAGATGAGAGTTTGGGATTTTACGTCGTTATGCTAGCCGTTTTTGCATATGGTGTTCAATTCCATTTATTTTTGGATTTTTGCGGTTTTTGAACCCAAAGGCCAAATGGGTTTTAATTTTGAATTTTTCTAAAAATTGGAGTTTTTACCTCGTTTTGTGTGCCACCCTATTTTCTCGAGTTTTCTTGGCACAATGTGGGTCGTGGACTTGGATGATCCATTTGGATATCAGTCAGACCACTTCTGCACTTTTATGTTGCATTGGGATGGGTGTTCTTTCCGTACTCTCGACGTTGTGTTCGATTGAGTGATTTTATACCTATTATGGCTTCCTTTAGACCTTTGCTTTTGTTTCGTGAATGCTAGGATTCGTGTAGAATCCATACTCTCGGATTGAGGCTGATTGAGTGGTTTCATGATGTATGTTTTTTTTGGCTTTGGGATTCATGTAGAATCCATCCTTCCCATGTTGCTTTCAGTTGGGTGTTTTCTTTGCATTGTGTTCTCATTCTTGTCCTTGTGTTGTGATCTTCGTGATGGTGGTGTGCCACACATGAGTACGTGGGTGTACATTTGTTAGAGGACTTGCGGGTCTCGACCTTCCATGTCTTTTCTGGAAGTTATGATCATTGGGGTTGGGATGGGAGTATGCATGCCCACGGGCACTTGTCATAGGATAAGCATGGGTAGGGTAGGGTAGCATATGGAGGGGGCTTCTATCTCGCAGCTCGACGATCATGGCGTCATGGGTTGGCAGAGGAAGCTTTATATAAGTGATAATTAAATAAAATGTGTGAATGATAATAAAACTTAAGATAATAAAAAGGTTTGGAGTGCAAGAGCCTTTCCGTTGAGGGATGTTGAATCTGCACAAATCCTAGCTTGGGCTTTTTGATGCCAAGCGACTCTCCATGATGTTAGTCCCTACATAGTAGCCTATTTAGTGTTTGACTGGGACCTGTACTCCTTGCGTTGTCTTAAGTTCTTGGTTGCAGCCATCATATTGTCTGGCGTGAGTGTTAGCCATGGATGTTTTTTTTGTGTGTTTTTGGTTGGATCTTTATCTCCATCAGCACGAAAGGTGTGGACCTATGGGTGCCACATGGTTGGGAGGCGTAGCTACGTTCACCACTCCTAGGGATCAATGTACAGAGATAATCTTTTGTCCTAGTGCGACCGTTGCTGGATGTCTTCACTTGGTACTTCGGGTTTCAGAGTATGCTTCCTTGTGAGTTATGCTTTCATTGGGATGCTTGTATATCATGTTTAGATTATGTTATTTTATTTGACGCATTCCCTTATCATGATGTTTAGCATATGATTAGATGATGTGATTTGCTTTAGTAGTATATATGTTGCGTACTGTTGTTTAGCATGTGATAGGTGATGTTATCTACTGTAGGATTATCTTATGCTTTTCTACTAGCATGTTAGATTTTCTTATGCTTATATTGTTGCATATTTTTAGTAGTGACATCCCTATTATGACAGTACCAATGATCTGGTCGGTGGCTTGGGATGTTATGCGCAGGGGATGGCTAGGACCCACAATGGTCTTATGATGCTATTGACGGTTGGGAGGAACCGCGCACTTAGTTTGGTTGTTCAGTTGTTGTTTTTTGTATGTTCTTTGTTGCTGTAGTTTAGATGGATAGATGTTCTTCTTTTTGTGTTGTTCTTGCACTCGAGTGTTCATTTCTCGATTCACGTGGATCTGGTACCCCCTGGTGTGGAGGTTCTTTGCTTTATTTTGGTCCCTTTTTCTTCTGGGAGTGTTTTTGTTTTCTATGGGCGACATTTGTTCAGCATAGTGTGACACTTTAAAAAGTATCGCACACCCATGCAAACTATGTCGTAGGACACTGTAAATTATCACACGCTTTCTTGAGAAATGTCATACGACACTGAAAGAGTGTTACACTCCTTCTTGACAAATGTCGTACAATGCTGAAAAGTGTTGCATGCCTTCTTGAGATATGTCGTACGACAATGGAAGAGTGTCAAACGCCTTAAGGAGAAGTATCGCCCTCCCTTAGTAAAAAGTGTTGCACGATTTTTGTGAAAAACCTATGCGAGCCAACAGCGGGCACTTTTCTTCGTGTTTCGATCTTTTTGAGAGTGGTCTTGGACACCCTTTTGGGCGTTCTTTGACCCTATGTTGTTGCATTTTGAATTATGTTGGTTTTTCTTGAATGCAGTTTTGGTGTTTCTGTTTTAGTCTCTTGGGGTTTAAAATATATCATTTAAGTATAAGTTGTACTTAAGATATATTTTAATATATGCGATGAATCTTTTGAGATAGGTTTCAGACCTCTCAGAGATAAGTTATGGATTCTAAGAAATTTTAGGGCTTCAGAAATCCAGACTTAGCCAATTTTCAGGGCTTCAAGATTTCAGGCTTAGCCAAATTTTAGGTTTCCGCATTTTACCCCAGCTTGGTGTTTTGTTGATGAGTGGTTGTTTCCTGTGCCCTAATCATGTTCATTGTCTTTGTTGGCTTTGTTTGTGTGTGTCAGTTTGGTAGTGGCATTTGGAGATTCATTGGTTGCCAAGATGGTGGTGAAGTCTTCCGTTGTGATCGTTGTGATCCCTGTATGATGTTGTCATGTGCATTCATACTTGTAAAAAAAAAAATTCTTGGCTTGTATTTCATCCTTGTTTCCAAGGATCTCCAGGTGGGGCATTACATCTGGTATCAAAGCCCATGTTCAAACATTGGGATCTCTGTGTTATGTTGCCCTTGTAGTTGTTGCTGCGTTGGTTGAGTACGAGTATCTTGGTGAGAACTTGTGATATTTGTTGCTCTGGTATCTACCCATGATGGACTTCCTTTTCCAATAGATGCAACTAGATCTATGTGAGGAGAAGAAAGTGAGTCTTCCTTGTTTTTTTGTTTGTATCATTGTGCCTTGTTTGGTTGGTTGCTTGTGTGACCCTTTTTGGATGGAGCCACTGATTGGTTTCCATGTGTTGGCTTTGAGTGCCTCTTTTTGTTTCTCCTTATGGAGTAGGTGCATTGTTTCCCTGTTTTCTCCTAATTTTAAGTAAATGGATGAATCTTATTTGTGACTCTGTGTTATGTCATTATAATAATAAAATGGTTCCTTTCATTGTAAATGAGTGGTTATTGTGAATCATTGCTAAGTAGTAGTTTTGCATTATATCCTTGGGTTAATGACTTAAGTCCCCAATTTGATTACTTCTTAAGCTTATCAAAATTTGTATTGGATATATGAATATCTAAATGTTGCATTGCATAGAAATTATTATTTTCTGCATATGCATGAGGTTACTGACGATATATTGTTTGATGTGTGTGAGTGTGTTCTCTAACATTGCTAGGATGATGTATTCCTTAGCATTGTGTGGTGATCTATCCCTCTTGTGTGACTGTCCTCAGTCATCACCTGTAATGTGATTTGTTTGATACCTTATTTTATTCAGCTGGAGGTACTTTCCTCATGTTGTTGGGCTAGTAATAGTTTTTAGCATTTTCCTCTCTTGGAGTAATCATCAAATTTTATCTATCGCTCTCTTTGTGATAGTTGCCACATTTGAATTATTGTTGAAGTGAGCTCTTTTTGGTACTTACTATTGGAATTGATAATTCTCCCATTTGGGCTTTTTGATTATGTTTCATGATGACTATTCTGGATGTGTTTTACTGCTGCCCAGTTGTGTGTTGTGACTCTATCATATTCATCTCGAACCTCTGGTAGTACGTACAAGGGATAATATCATGGAGAACATGCTAGTGTATCTTTGATAGATTTAAAGTTGTCATTGTAATTGAATGGTTTAAAAGATAAGTAAATGAAATGTTATTTTTGAAAGAAATTGAAAGCTGTGGACTTGTTTTATGGTGACTCTTGGACCCTTGCTTGAAAATATTTCAATTTATTATGCATTAGTGCTTATGTTACATTTAATTAATGATATTATGAAAAAGGAGTAATGATGGTTTTAGTGTGTGAATTACATTTCATTCGATGTCTTATGTTGTTCTGGGCATGTGTGCTCTTGTGTGGATTTGGACGTTTTGTTCGTTGCTTGTCTTGGTGGCCAGGATTGTTGTTTTTCCTTTGTGGTTTTGTTTTGAGTTGTGACTCAGATCTTGGGTCTTAGGACTCTCGAAGCTCTATCTTGTTGTAGTTTTTTTCGTTGTCTTTTTGACGCTTTTCAGATGGAGCCAATCCGAGTCTAGATGTGAAGCTATGACTTCTAGAGTTGTTGATCGATGTTCTGAGTACCTTTTCGAGTAGAGGCCAATTCAATCATGATATATCATATTTATGGCCATTGGAGAAGTTTAACTCCTCATGTTATTCATAATGGAAGAGTTATCTTGTCTTCATAATCTACCAAGTACTTGTTGGGGTTCGTGCTTGGGTTTTTGTGTTTCCTATTGCACTGAACCGCCCTTGTGGGGTGTAGTGTGGTTAGTGAGCATTCCTTGGTTGAGGTTGTTGTTGCCTTGTCTTTTGGGAGTGACTCAATTCTTTGATGAGTCTAGATTCTCCTTCTTGGATGTTGTCTTCGGTGCACCTCTATATCCTTTTTTCTCTTGTGAGAGTAGGCTAGTGTGGTTATGCCACTAGCTCAGTTAGTGTTTTCAGGTGAGTATGTTGATGGTTGGTGAAATTGTGAGTTTCCTAATGCATCATGGACTGGTTTAGTGTAGAGGTTGAGAGAGTGACTCCCTCTCAGTCCTAATACTCTGTAGTATCCTTCTCCCTAAGCTTATATCTTCATGTGGATTATCTCAGTCAAGTTTTCTCATTAACCATTGACTTGAGGCTAGAGATTGAGTTTAGCAGTAGATTAGGTGTAGTTTTCCTAGCATGGTGCTAAAGGGACATGGTATCATTGGACAGATATTACCATCTCATGAATTGGTATGCAGACATTTGATGATTGTGTCCACTGACGAAAGTCTGTGCAACCTTGTGCAAAGGTGATATCTTGTCTGGTTGGGCTATGTTACCCTAGTTTCCAGTGGTAGTTGAGTTTTTGTGCCTTGGTGAGGTGTCGTGCTCTTATGCTTGGTGGTGAGTAGTCCTTTGGAGTGTGTCCTTTTGTTGGTAAACTTTCATCCTCTTTGTTTTAAGGGTGAGTTTACGTAGATTCCAGAATGATCATGTGTGACACGATAATATTCTTGGGGATTTTGGGATGGTTTTTCCCCATGATTCCAACTCTTGTTGGAAGTGTGTCTTGTTTTGACCTTTTTTGTGGTCTTGTAGTTGGTGCATGTTGTAGTTGGGCACCTGTTGATGAGGTAGAGAGGGTTTTTCCTTACCTTGTATTGTTGACTTTATGGCTAGATGGGTTCTCCCTAGCGCATAGAAGGCTCCTTGTTGGAGGACCTTGTGTTCGTGTGACACCCATTCTCTCATGGTTAACCTATTTGGGGGTTAACTTGATGGGTTAGCATATGATTAGATGATATGATTTGCTTTAGTAGTATATCTATTTCTTACTGTTGTTTAGCATGTGATAGGTGATGTTATCTACTGTAGGATTATCTTATGCTTTTCTACTAGCATGTTAGATTTTCTTATGCTTATATTGTTTCATGTTTTTAGTAGTGACATCCCTATTACGATAGTACCAACGATCTGGTTGGTGGCTTGGGATGTTACGCGCGGGGGATGGCTAGGACCCACGATGGTCTTATGATGCTATTGACGGTTGGGAGGAACTGCGCACTTAGTTTGGTTGTTCAGTTGTTGCTTTTTGTATGTTCTTTGCTGCTGTAGTTTAGATGGATAGATGTTCTTCTTTCTGTTTTGTTCTTGCACTCGAGTGTTCATTCCTCGATTCGCATGGATCCGATACTCCCTGGTGTGGAGGTTCTTTGCTCTATTTTGGTCCCTTTTGCTTCTGGGAGTGTTTTTGTTTTTTATGGGCAACATTTGTTCAGCATAGTGCGACACTTTAAAAAGTATCACACGCCCATGCAAACTATGTCGTAGGACACTATAAAGTATCACACGCTTTCTTGAGAAATGTTGTACAACACTGGAAGAGTGTCCCACTCCTTCTTGAGAAATATCGTATGATGCTAAAAAGTGTTGCATGCCTTCTTGAGATATGTTGTACGAAAGTGGAAGAGTGTCGCACGCCTTAAGGAGAAGTGTCGCCCTCCCTTAGTAAAAAGTGTCGCACGATTTTTGTGAAAAACTTGTGTGGGCTGGCAGCGAGCACTTTTCTTCGTGTTTCAATCTTTTTGAGAGTGGTCTTGGACACCCTTTTGGGTATTCTTTGACCCTATGTTGTTGCATTTTGAATTCTGTTGGTTTTTCTTGAATGCAGTTTTGGTGTTTCTGTTTTAGTCTCTTGGGGTTTAAAATATATCGTTTAAGTATAAGTTGTACTTAAGATATATTTTAATACATGTGACGAATCCTTTGAGATAGGTTTCAGACCTCTCAGAGATAAGTTATGGATTCTAGGAAATTTCAGGGCTTCAGAAATCCAGACTTAACCAATTCTCAGGGCTTTAGGATTTCAAGCTTAGCCAAATTTTAGGTTTCTACATTTTACCCTAGCTTGGTGTTTTGTTGATGAGTGGTTGTTTCATGTACCCTCATCATGTGCATTGTCTTTGTTGGCTTTGTTTGTGTGTGTCAGTTTGGTAGTGGCATTTGGAGATTCGTTGGTTGTCGGGATGGTGGTGAAGTCTTCCATTGCGATCGTTGTGATCCCTATATGATGTTGTCATGTGCATTCATACTTGTAAAAAAAAAAAAAATCTTGGCTTGTATTTCATCCTTGTTTCCAAGGATCTCCAGGCGGGGCATTACAGGGTTTGTGATTTTGATGTTTGGAAGTCTACTTCTAGCTTTGTTTATTTATTTATCTTAGTTTAGGCCTTATTACATTTTTTTGCAAGAACTAATCTCTAATTGCATTATCTTCTATAAAGGCTAAGTACAAAGAAACAATTCTTATTAGTCAAAAGGTTTTATGGCTTAATTAGTTAATGATAGAGTTTATCTTTCCTCATAATGGTCTCATTATTCTTTTGTGTGATAATTAAAGTTTTATTCACATTTTGTGCAACCTAGTGGAGCATCAAAGGATTAAGTGTATTGAATCTGCATGTTCACTCTATTTAACAATTGATTCAAGATGATATTCTCCACCTGGAGTACACATCAATAGAGGAACAAGTTGTAATTAAAGCCTTTGGCATCTCCATGCTATATTTAGTTGCATTTCATTATTTCAATGAAGGAATTTGTCTTTGAGGAGTCCTCTTGAGGCCTCCCTTTATTTTACATTTCATATAGTTAAATCTCTCACTTTTGGAGAGGGTTTTTTGACCATATGGTTTTGCTCCTTTTTCTTCACTTTGAGAGGCTTTCATTGTGCAAGGGTACTTAATAATGTATTTTTTTGTTAAGGCATATTCATGTATTTAATGCTTAGAGAGTTTGCAATCTCACATTAACTAATTGCCTACATATTCAAGAATATCATCATAGACATTTTGATACATAATCAAGAACATGTTTGTACATTCATGCTCTAACTTATGTTCACTTCATTGAGACTAAATTTATAATATTCTAGTCTAATTGGGCTCTAGTTTATACATTGTGCATATCATGCACTTCTAACTTGCATATCTAGCTCTATTATACTATAAATTTAGTTTGAGTTAGCTCTTGCATATTTTTAGGACTAATTATTTCTATAAAAGAATGTGATCTCTTCATTGTAATTTATATTGCATATTATGATTTGTTTTAGGAATATAGAAATTCTTTCTTGCTACCCTTTCTTTTGGAAGGTATTTTTGTTTATTATTTGATCCTTTGGTGCTTGTAATGCAAACTTCAATAAGTTGATCATAAATTTTTTGGGCCTTTTGGATGCAATGACATAATTTACTTGGCCTCAAACTACTCCAAAAAATCAGTTGTATGCAAATAATCTATTTTTGCTCTAATTTCAAAATATGTTATAGCTAGTATTTCCAATTTTAATTATGTGTGGTTTCATATTGAAATGTGGTTTGAAGGTAATGGTTTGTAAGCATGGGTACTCTCTTTGTTCAACTCATTTTTTTTAGTTCTTATACATGGCTATATGTTAAGAGTTGTTGGATATCATTATGTATTTGGCTATGGTCTATTGGGACCCTTCCCTTGTCAAAATTTTGTGAAGGACATAGATTTTCCAAGTAAGTCTTCCAAGTGAATGAGATGCATATAAAACTAATGTAATCTTTAAAATTAATAGTATGATATTCTCTTTCTCATTTTCCTATTATTGATTTTGGTATGTGTCGTGGTCTCACAGCACACATCCCATTCCTGCCTAGGAATGGAGACCCCCTACTTTTTCAGGACCTTGAACTGTGAGTTCGGGATTCGAGAAAAAATAATAAGTTGTTAGGAGTCAAAAAATCAAAAAGTACAAAAAAAATTAAAAATTAGAAAAAGACAAAAAAAATCAAAAATTGAAAAAAATAAAAATAAATATATATAATATAAAAAATTTAAATCGCGCACGCGCAGCCTGAGAGGTGAGCATAGCACACCCATGCACATGCACCGAGGCACAATGTACACCTCACATGGGTAGGGGGTTATAAAACCCCCAACCTCCCCTAAACACTTAACACTTTTCATTTGCATTGGGACTTCGTCAAGTGCACAAGGTCACATACTACGCCATGACACCAACATGCTACACTTGCAGTGCTTAGCGCTCACGACACTCACATTGCACCCGCGGTGCCACCCATACTATGCCATGGTGCCAAAATTCTATGCCCACTTTTCTTAGTGCTCATGACATTTTTTACACTCGTGGCACTCTTTACAACAACATCACTACCAATGATACACTTGTGGCAGCACTTTACACCTGCGGCACCATAGACCCTCCACTCGCAACACCATAGTCACATGCACGTGGTGCCATAAACTTTGTGCCTGCCACCTGTGACTCTTTGCACTCATGGCCCTGACACTTTGTGTGCCACGTGACCTTTTGGTCGTTGTGCACCCAATTGCCCATGGCGCCAACATAACCCTACCACAGCGCCAATGTAAGTAGCGCCTACAGTGCACCCCTTGCTCGTGCGTCCACACCTACACACATTTTTTTTAATAAAAAAATATAAAACATTAAATAATAATAATAATAATTTAGTAATAATAGAAATGAAATAAAACCCAAAAGGATGCATTTTTTTTATTCAAAATTTTTTTAAAAATTAAACATTTTCCTTTGTAATTAGTTTTTATCTGTCAACTGACTAGCATTTTCTCATAACATGCAGGTGATCAAATTGCGTCCACATTCGGAGTGGCACCCAAACCCATCATATTCAATCTCCAAGGTGTAACCTCGAAGTCAAGATTTCATGATGACCATGCAGAAATTCAAGATACTGACCTGGGACACATAGATTTGGGAGAATTCCTTAGAATTTGCAATAAGCCCACCAATAGATCAGCTCTAGTTTCCTCACTGATTCGTTCCAGGTTGGTGAGCATAGCTTTGCATTCTGTATCAGTGCAGTTAGCAGAACTAATCATGACACTGGTGCAACATTTTGTTGCTGAAGAGAGAGTGGTCAAAAGTGTCACAAGAGAAGTCATGTTGGACCTTCAACCTAATAACATTGAGAGGTTCTTCCATCTCCCAAGAGTAGATTAGTTCATTAGGCTCTCGTATGAAGCAGCTGAGAGATGGTATAGGGAGCACCAATAGGAGGCAATAGACATTATACAATCATCTTACCTTATTCAGAAGCCCCCTTAAGGAAGGATAACAAGAAAATTTGATATGACTTGGGGATATATGAAGGAGGATATTGGTTACTCTATCATTCTCTTAAGCAGATTCATGGGTCTACCTGCAGTAGGCCACCTCAGCACTTTTATGGTCAACTTCATTGAGACTATCAGAGTAGCAAAGATACCATTGGATTGGGCCACCACACTAAGTGAAAGCTTGTGTGAGAAATTGAGGATGGTAAAGGATAAGAAGAAGTTTTACATGACTTCTTACATGGTATACCTACTTGTAGCGAAGGCGAAAAACTACCCTAGTTTTTACAAGAGAGGCAATATGCAGGATCCTAATGCCTGGGCATACATCGTATACCCTCAGCTGGTAAAGAAGAAGCTCTCAGAATAGAGCAAAAAGTATAGAATCATGAATAATGCATTCATTTTTGAAATCATTTGATTCATTGAGGGAGATTATGGGAAGAGGTTATCCAATGAAGCCAAGGCACAGATCATAGTTCTCAAAGCCTACTTCATCCAGTTTAAAACATTCACAAATCTTTGAGTAAATAGTGCCTCCATCAATCCTAAGAAGCTCCCAAGATATCCAAGTAAAAAAATGGTGCTATTGGAGATTGCTTGGAAAATTGAATCAGTATATGAGAAGATATAGAGATAACAAAAACCTTGTTGGGCATGGCTATTGGTCATTGGACCATATCAGGTGAAGTAGAAGCAAGATATTCCATCTTTCAAGTGGGAGTGGGAGAATTATCCCCTGGAGGAATACAACTCTCCCCGGCCTTATTTTGACAACATTGGGAGAGTGGAGAGTCTGGCAGGAAAAGACTTTCACCATGAGGATGCTATTGAAGATGACTAGATAAATGCCACGAATGACTACAATGTCCACATAAGGGACTATTGTAGAATGACTTTTTATCTAACAAAGAAGGCTCTCCAGTTGGTTATCTAGGAGGAGATAAGGCAACAGGATTCAAAGGAGTTTCTGGACCCCCTATTCAACTCAGACAAAATAGGAGAAAGGCCCATTATGAATGCTAAGGTAGACAAGGAGGAGGCCGATGATATTAATCATCGGGAAAGGCATGTCATCAGAATGATGAAAGATTGGATCAAGAAAACCTTTCCACTTAATTCAATACCTAATATAGTGATCTTCCACATGCATTCTTTCCCAGAAAGGGGTAAAGGGAAGAAATTAACAATTCCTACTTTTGCGGCCCAGTCTCCTATCAAGCCAGAGAAAGTATACTAGCTTGATCGCCCGGTTCAATATTATCACCCTCCAAAGAGGAAAGGAAAGAACAAAAGGAAGATGACCTCCACTAGAGAATTCAAACAAGAAGAGAGTGCACAAGGGTCTAAAGATACTAGAGCTCCTCAAGTCCAGGTAGAACCCTAATTGTCTCCCATTGTGCTCAACCAACCAGAAGAGGGAGAGATTTTGCAAGTCTCCATTCCTCCTGCACAAGATGAGCCAGCTTCTTCTGCTACCTCCAAGAAACAAAAGAAGAGTATTAAGATCTAGATGAAAAAGAGGCAAAGGATCACTAGGAGATTGGTGCCTTCCCTATCTATTCCTAAAATAATTCTAGAGAAAGATGAAGAGGAAGAAGAAGAAGAATCAAAAGAGGAAGAGGAACAAGTGCCCCTTCAGGGAAGAACTCAACTAGCAAGAGCTGCAAAATTACAAAGGAGAAAGAGTGCCATGGGTACCTTGCCATCCACCCAAGAAGAACCCTTAGAACTCTCTTCCTTGGAAGATGAAGTATAATAGTGGGTGGATGAGCAGAGTGAAGAGGGTGATGACATTTTTTCAATGTCAAATTTTGATTTCATGCTCGTAGGTAGAGAATTGATTAGGGATAAGATCAGGGACACCCCTACAAGAAGACTAGACATAGATGTTGCTAGATACATAGGGTCCTAATCTTGCTCCTGCATCTCCACCACAAGTTACGATGGTAGATAGTGGCTCGGTGACTCCTCCACCTCAGAGTTCAAAGGAAGAATAGGATCAAAAGGGGCCATCATCAGAGGAGCGACTAGAACAAAGGGTGATCGATGAAGTGTCGAAGGAGGGACAAATGGTGAAATATTCTCAACCACCTTCCCAAGACACTAAGGTGCAAGCTACAAGATCCACAAAGACTGAGGCTACATAAGGGGAGTCCTCACAATAGGAGATGACTCTAAGCAGGAGCAACAAAGGGAAGGAAATTGTAGAACATACCCATTCATCATCAAGAGCTAGGTCCTCAGTAGGACACATCCCTAGATGGATTCAGAAGGAAATAATGAGGAGTACTAAGCCTCAATTCCGTACTTCAGAGGATGACATTTGTGACATTGTAGAGATCTTGAATAAACCTGAGTCCCCATCACATGAGGCAACACCATTGGCATTTGTGACTAGTACATAGAGCTAGGAATTATTTGCACAAGTGGCTCTCCCTCCTAAAGGCACAGATGCAGAAAGCCTTAGCCTCGAGGGTTATGAATTGAGGGATGTTATGTTGGGAAGGCCTACATGAGATTTAGCTTGACTGATGATGATCATGGGAGTTAAAGAGGTCCTCAGGCACATGGAGCAAGAGGAGGCTGAACTCCAAACACTTTGAAGGCAAGTCGAGATCCTAAAAGGATATCTAGTTGAAGTTGTTGGTCCTCTTGATCCTAAACACCCTGAACAAACTTTAAATACCATACTTAGAGAAGGGGGAGGTGTACAATTATATCCATTTTTGAAGGCTTGTCAGGAGTGGCAAGAAAGCCTTGAAGATAAAGGTGTAACAATAATCGCAGGCAATTTGAAGTTACTGCATGCTATGCAGGAGAATGTGAATAAGATCATAGCAATTTTGAAGTAGGACTACAATATTATGGATGAAGTACAAGCTTGGAGTAAAGATTTGGAAACTCTACAAGCCATAAAAGGAAAAAGGTACTTCATTTTGATCGATGTATATACGGGAGAAGAACTAGATATAATTGATGATTGGATAGAAAAGACAGCGGATAGCAATAAGGTAATGGGAACATTACATGAGGAGATTCATAGGCTCAAGGACCAAGCCCGAGAGAAAATTTTGGAAGTAGAGAAGCTACATAGTGATGCATGCTTGGACATTTTTGAGGATGAGGAATGAGAGAAGCTATTGCCAGTTAAGGTGGTAGTAGAGATTATTAAGAAGACCTTAGAGGAGGCATCTAGTAATGAAGATATCAGACAAGCTTTCAGGATGGAAGAAGCCTTGTTAGAATTGGATACTAAACTTGGGGATTTTGTTGATACTCAAATTGAGGTAGAAAATTACTGACAAAAGGTCAAAGATAAATATGAGGCTTTAGATCTTCCAGATGCGGCTAAGATTACTGAGATGATAGAGAAATTTAAGGGCAAACATCCAAACATAGTTTTGGGATGAAGAAGAACAAAACCTAGATGCTAGAATTTCAATTTTGACACTCAGTAAAATTTTGAGATTTTGACCCAGTTGAGATCCACGAGTGCATAGGTCTATAGGTATGCAGGTCCACAACTCCACAATTCAAAGGTGCACCGACAGTTAACTACTTGTTCCAAAAAGAGCACTTTTCATGCATCAAGAATGCATTCTGACGACAGTTTAACTTTGACACATGCCTAGTAAAGGACTAGCTTCTATTTTTGGCACTTCCTGACACTTCCACTTTGACTTAGAGCTTTCTCTCTCATATTTCTTTGTTTTTAAACATGTAAAAGGCTCATGCATCCAATTAATGAATAAAATATGGATGGAGTCCTTCTAAGCACTAGATTAATTGTTAGATTGTATATATTTAGTTTGTTTTATTGTTTAAAAGCATTTTATTGCATGAAGATATCTCTCACTCTCAACACAAATTGAGGAGACATTTTTTTATAAATACCCCATTATAATATGTAACAAGGGCTGCTGTTATTATGCAATAAAATTATGCTTTTGGTGCTCGCATTTGGAGTGTACTGATTCTTGCCTAAATGTATCATTTTTTTGTGAATTTTGTTCATGAGATTGTGATTGAGCCAAAGGTTTATTACGTTGTTTCTGGTTGTGTAATCTTTTAGTTTTGGTGTTTGCTATAGATTTACAAATTTTGCTAACATATCAAGCTCGAGAAGAAATCACCAAATTGTGCCTGCATAACTCTTTGTCTCGAATGAGTGCACTTTTCATGGCCTTGATGAAGAGTGAAACATTATTTGGTTATTGAAATTTCCCATCGATGATTGCATCAATGGATTCTAGGAAGTGTTGCTCCTATTTTCATTGGTTTCCTACCGATTTCTTCAAAAGTTTAACTCGCAACGTGTTGTTTTCTGTAGCTTAGGTTCGTTAGGTTTTCAATTTCATGTTATTTCATTTTCATGTTATTTGCTTTCAAGTTTTGTTATTTTCTTTGCTAACCCCTTGTTAGAATAGGAACTCATATTAGTTGCATTATTAGATTGCATTCATAAAAAACATAAAATACAAAAACATAGTTTCCTTTTAGTGTTATTTTGAAACAATGTGCAGATTCTACATTCCATCTGAAATCAAAATGAACTAGCAAGGGCCTCCTCATGAGAATTCACATTTATCTTCAACTGGGTGCAATAGGTCACAAGATCACTTGGAACCTTGGAGTCAATTCACAAGATCAACTTTTCAAGAGAGGAGTTTGCAAGAATTCCTGTCGTTTAGCATCGTGTAAAATGACAGCTCAATAGTATGGACTAACAAAATATATAGAATGATATTACATTGTAAACAAGGTTGTATTTTATATTATGTTTAGTTCATAATTATAGTTAGATATTATATGACTCCCTATTTGAATTTTATTCCCTCTATTGTTTTCTTAAAATTTATGTACCAAGATCTTACTTTGTGCATACTTTGATCATTATAAGTATATGATAATTAGCCAGTTTAGTATTTCATTAAATAGCATCAAACACAAATTATTTATTTAATTGAACTCCTTTTTGAGTTTTTTATTCATATATTTGCAACCACTTTCCTTAGTGTTATCCTAAGATAATATGTGCTTTTCTATGCATCATAAAAATATGGAGAAATAAATTGAAAATCTATTCTACAATATATAACAATAGAGAAGAAATACATCTAAGAGAAGCAAGGATTTCGTTTAGTTGAAGAAGGAGAAATAATTTTTCAAGGGAAAATAATTTGAACAATCAACTGTTCACAACTAGCAGGATCAAATATAGTTTTTCAGGGTGATAATATTGCATATGTAGATGCATCACTTGCATGCCAGACATGAAGTGCATTCCCCAACTTATGACAAATGGTTGGATATAAAGGCTCCATACACTGGCCCAACAATGGATGCTAAGGATGTTGAAGAATAACTTCAGTAAAGAGTTTAGTGACATTACCTCTAAACCTCTAAAGATATTGAGAGACATTTTGTGGTCGACATTGAGGCCCTTTCAAATATGAAAAATAGGGTCCTAAGGGGTAAATATCTTGGACATTAATTTGAGCACCCAAGATTGTGATTAAGGACTTCAAAGTCATGAGGATGAACTAGGTGATATCACCTCCCTAACATGGCTAATGTGATGGGGACGAATAATAATAGCCCAAACCATTAGAAGTTAGCAAGGTAGATCTAATATCAACGCCATGTTCTTGCTTATGAGCTAACAGTTCTTTAGGTACATTTTCTTGTAAAAGATTAATTTTGTTAAACAATTGTAAACTCTTATAAAATGCTTCTTGTTTTTTATTACCATTGACGAGATTCCCTTGAACAAAATCAAAATGAAGAGGCACAAATACACCAATTTTTTCTTTCAAAACCATATGTGCAAATATAAACATTAAGTACAACATGTCTAATATTTTTTTAGATATACACATTAATTACACCAAATTTTTCTTTCAAAACCATATGTGCAGATATAAATATTAAGTACAACATGTCCAATATTTTTGCAGATATACACATTAATTACACCATTTTTTTTTTCAAAATCATATGTACAGATATAAACATTAAGCACATGTCCAATATTTTTGTAGATAGACACATTAATTACACCAAATTTTTCTTTCAAAATCATATGTGCAGATATTAATATCAAGTAGATGATGCTCTTGATGCAAATGATATTGTTGTTGATCATGATGATGATGAGGATGATGATGATGATTATTATTATTATTATTATTATTATAACCTTTTACTGCTTATAATTCATATGTGATGCTAATATTCGATAAAATTTTGATTATATGTATCATGAATTTTTAGCTAACATAAGACAATTGATTTACTATAGCAAAAATATGAAGCACTTTTACAAGCATCCCACATAGTCTCATGGATCATCAAGTATAAGTCAGTACACCCAATAGAGATTAATGTCTTTTACCATTTGTAAAATATCTCTCTCATTGCCACCGATCTCTCTTATTTAGTCGAGTCTAGGTACCAACAAATAAGTATTTGCTAGATTTGCCTTCCTCGAGTGAGGAAAATGTAGGAATGGAAGAAGAAAGTGAGATATTTGGTATGTCTAAATCAAGGAGTTCGACTCAAGGTTAAAATATCAGAAAGAAATTCAATAAGTGCATGAAATTTTTCCTTTCTCAAGGGGATCATGTTCTTATGAGGATGAGAGTAAAGGTGACTCTACTGTGCACTTTAGGTACAAACATCTATAGAAACAATGGGTCCCTAATGAAATTTCTCCAATAAACATTGATTGTTGTGTTAGAGAGAGGATATATCATATAGCACCATCCTCATTACATGGTTCTAGGCTATTTTACATGGATGATATAAAGGTTTCTTACAAAAAGGTTGTTTAATTGATGGAGTATGTGGACCTGGCTATGATTATAGTAGTTGGATGCAGATTGTTAGAAATAAAAAAAGTATTTGTAGGTATGCACTTGTAGAAAATTATACAACAAGAAGTTAGTGAAGAGAGTAAAACAATAGCTATATATATTGATGGAAGGCCAAAAGCATCAAGAAATATTGTAGGTTTTATAAATAGTACATGACCTACATCAACTAAGAAGCAATCCAATTGTATATTTTTTGTATGATAAAATCAATACGTGGAGGTGAAGAGCTTCTTATTGATTACAATTTAAATCACATAGATACAAACAAAGCCACTATCATGGGCGAGGTGGTATGTACTATGCACATTTAAAATCAACTCCAAGCAATAAAGATAAACACACCATTAAATTTATATATTTATTTTGCTAACTTAGAATAATAACGTGTGTTTTTACATGTCTCAATATTTTTTTTTGAAATGCAGGATCAACGGCCGTAGGATATGCAAGATGGCGATGGTTCTTTTTCCCAATAGGTAAAACTCATTGTTGTTGTACAAATTAGATACAAGAAATATGTTAATGTGTATTTTTTATTATGTTTTATTCTTCACTACTATTTTGGATTGATTTTAAATATAGAGCTAATAATATGTCTCTTTCAAATGAGTGTTGATCAAGACAAGGGAAAGGAAAAAGTAGTCCATAAGGATGAGGGGTTGCACAATGAGCTGGTTGAATTCATTATTGATTTTAGTTCAGCCCCTGATCATATGGCTGCATCGAAATAGGTGATTAATGATATAGGAATAAAATTATCACATTTGACATTAACTCAACCTTAGACTCCTACATCAGATGATATGATTGATAGGTTGCTAAACCTAGTTTGCATATATACAATAAGTAATAATGTAGTTTTTAATTATAACAAAAGTTCAATAATGGTTTTTATAATATGCTCTTTTATTTATGTCATTAAATAAAATGCATGTGTTATTTTTTCAGAGGATGCTAAGGGCGTTCAAGGGTGATCCCCCAAAGGATGATACTTCAAGTGGTTCAAGTACATCGCATGTTCTATCCTACACTTTTGTTTTGCTCAAACAATATATTTTTTAATAGCTCTAAAAATATTGTTTTATTGTGCTCTAACAATCTCATTTTTTAGCTCCTACCATTGATCCTCTGTTCACTACACTGCCTGCTACAACGAACAGATCCAAAGAGGCACTATCGATTGCAAATTTGGCAACACATAGCTCAATGACAATTGTGATGGCACCACCTATTGGTAGGCTGATTCCTCTTTTTCTCTCTAATTTTTTATGTGTTTATTTCACTTGAACTATTATTTCTTGGGGGCATTTTGTAATATTAGATTCATTTTATACAAGAGGCAATGAGGACCTTCATGGGTGTTCCTGTGTTAGATGTATAGGAACATTAAAGAATTGTGATCAATTTCTCCTTAGCAATGAAGATGGTCTTCCCTTGAAAGTACCCCAACTTCAAGGTGCTTTAAAGATTGATCTTTTCTTTCACTATACAATCTTATACTCATAATCAAATGCACTAACCTCTCGTGCAATCCTTTGCAATGACTACTAATCACATTTTTATTTTGCAGGGAATAATATATTTTATGAAAAACTTAATGATGAATGTGGCATATATTTGGGTCGACCATACACATGTGGTATCATATTTTGATTTCATTGTTAGATCATATTTCGTTAGTTTAATTAATTTCTTTACATAAATTAAAAGGTAGCTTTAGTTCATTTATGAATCTAGTAATTTTTTTCTTTTCTTAAAAGGTGGAATTTGCAAATGAAAGAGTTAAAGGACCAATTCATTGATGCCATGACATCACTTCTTGGACCCAATGTCTTTCAAAGACTTAGGATCCTTGAGAAAGCAGGCCAAGCTTTGAAGTATATTAGGTGCAACTATATGACCCAAATGAAAAAAAAAAAAAAACTTGTTATCAGCGTCCCCCTATATTCCCATTATTGAGTGGAAGAATCTTATAAAGGATGACATTGAGATAAAAGAAAGAGATGATGGAGAAACGGTACCACCTGAGGAAAGAAGGTATGTCATAATATTAAGAATGAAATTATGTAATAATTACTCTTAATACTTATGTGATCTAACATATTTCAAACTTCACATAATTTTCCTAACACAACAAAGGAAACCAAAGCAAGAAAACATAAGCACGAGTAGCACAAGTTTGGCTTAGGTGGATATTCAAAACTTGCCGCATGAGTTGTACGTATAAGTAAATCAAAAATTATATGCAAATATTTATAAATTGTAAAAAATTTATTCTTGATGAATTTGATTATTAAAAAAATTCATGATACCAAGGAAAAATGTAGGCCATGGAGTTTTTAAAAACAATCTCTAAAGAGGACAAGAAATTAGGCTACACAAAAGGCTATATAATCATGGTTGAATGACTCTAAGCAATGAGTGTGCAAGGTTCTACTAGATTGGTTGATGAGGTAAATAAGTCAATTGATTTTTATTTCAAATTGAATACTTTAGAAATTATTGTATTTGATATTAAGCTCCAAAAATATAAGTCGTTACATTTGCTTAAAGTAAGGAAACAATGATTATATATTTGTTTAAAACTTTAAATTGAATATATTTATATGTATTAAAATGAATGATTAAGATTTCTTAGTATTTTTTGTGAATTTATATATATTGGATTGCATCCTACCAATCCTGGTACATCAGCCAAGCACTATGGAGGCGATGATTCGAATGTGGATCCTAGTACTCCAGGTATATATTTTCTATTTGATTTCTTATTTCTAAATTATTAATACAAGTAAATATTGTAATAAAAGCTTGCATCCTTGCCAATTTTTTTACCTAAGGACAACTTGTGAAACATGGAAACAACTTCCAAGCTATGGGACTTGAACTATGAGGTTGAGTCTCCAGAGAAGGTCAGCTTCCTTTGCTACCAAGATGCACTTTAAACTACTCTTGAAGAGAAAATGGAGAAGGAATATATGAAATTAACTACCTAATCTATTCTAAGGAGGTGATGCACCAAAATAGGATGTTTAGACCAATCTCTTCCCATGTATGCATAGTACAACTTTCATGACAATCCAAAGATATACAAATTTAGACTTGTTTTAATCTATTAGCCACATACAGATCAGACAACCAAATGAGTGACATGAGGAAAAGGAGCTTTGCTTCTTATTATTCATAGGCCAAAAGTGATATAGAAATGTAGGTTATAGATATCCACAGTACATTGAAGAGAGGCAGAAAAAAGCTTGCATAGTACATTGGTGGCTGAGGGAGATAAGACAAGATTTCATATAATTCAAAGGCAAAGATGGAATTTACAATAGTATGCTAGGGCAATACCAAAGAAATATACAAGATCCTAACCTAAGAAAGATTACAAAATATGTTTTTCTAGTGTAAGCATAACTTCGATAGTTTCCACCCTAAGATAAAACTCAACAACTACATTCAAATTTGCATGGAATAATTACTGCAAAAAATGGAAAAGATCTAATTACAATGAAAATATAGATGTGAGAAGATCACTTATCCACCAAACAATCTCTAAGAGGATAGGAATGGTGGTCATTGACCTTCTAACCGAGTGGATGGATCAATAGGTAGCGATAGAGTGTTCTTTTGCATTTATCAGGCCTAGAGAATGATGAAAGTTGTTGCAAGAGATCAAAAAGATCTATCATCAAAGAGCTACTTCCTCTATCATCAACTTGCCAAACCAGATAGAAAAGAATAGGTCAACCATATTCAAATGTTTCTCTATACCTTTCCTGCTACCTAATTGGCCAGGAGCTCCTCTTTGTCCAGCTTGGTGACTGAAACTCTTTATATGTCTTGGTCAACACTGAAACTCATGATCCTACAAGCATCAACTATGGTCAAAACCCTTTATGTCACCTTTTATTCATAACCTTGACCTCTATGATCTTACAATCGCCTATACCTCATAGCATCGAGCCTATCCTTCATTCTCTTCATGATCTTTCGATAGCAACAAGATCTACGATCTTACAACATAATGATGGCATGAAAATTCCCTACCATGAGGTCATGGTACCATTATTCTTCCCTGATGATGTCATAGGCATGATTGATTTGACCTTTATGATCCTACAATTGTAGTTCATCGTGATATCAGCAACCATGGCAATAACCCTTGCGATCCTATGATTACGGTTTGACTATCTTTTGTCATGTCCTCGAAAGGCATCCTTGCTTGTGCTTGTGAACTTAAAACTCTAAGATCATATGACCAATCTTCCCCTTCGTAGCATCAACAACCTGGGAAGTCAACTCTGCAATCCTATAATCACTGACTTTCATGGCATCAGAACACATATCCTTTTGGCTTGTGATCCTATGAGGTCTTCGATATCATGACAACTTGATGCTATGCCAATCCTATACATTGTGTCCTCGAAAGACATCCTTGTGGCAGCTATGATTTCATGATTGTTTATTGTCATAACATCAAGCAAGACCTTTCTTTGGCTTACGATCCATCGACTATCTGTGATGTCACGATGACCTGACCAACAGGAGCCTTGTAGCATTTTATCACTGCTTGATTTTCCTGATGATCTTCTAATACATGAGCTATCATTATATTAGGGCCATACCATTTTTTCATAGCTCTAGGGCTTGAAATATAATAAGAAATTGAATCTTGTGACCGTTGGGTGGGTTTAAATATTTGAATTCAATCCTTACAAGAGGGCACTTTTAGCCAACAATAAACATTTTAAATTGAATTTGGTGTATTAATACAAATTTAACTATAATATGTGTTGAGATTGAAACAAAATCTTGTATTGTAGTTGCAGGGGATGCAAAGGTTGTTCTTGATGAGCATGTTGAGGTCCAAGTTGATGGGCAAGATGATGTGGTTGGACAAGGTAAAGAGTGCTACAATGTTTTTTAAAATCTTTAAAGTCTCATTTTTTAAAATTTAACCCTTTTATTTGTTATTGCAGAGGACTTTCATTTGTAAAGGATAATAAGTGTACGTTCACAGATGAGAAGAAATATCAATGATGACATGTATATGCCTCTACAACAATATAGGGAAGGACCAAAAAAAAAAAAAAGTATTCATGTAACTTATGTAACATATTTGATAAAGATTGATGTTTATGTGTAGATGTTTTATTTATGTTCTATTTAATGTTCATGTTAATGTTCTAATGAATCTTATGTTTCAATGTTAATGTGAATGTTCTAATGAAACTAATGTGTTATTGAATGTTAGCATTTGATGATTCACAAATGTTACATTTTATTAATAGAATGAATGAACTTTAGATGTTAATGAGGAATTTAGATGTTGGGTGGGGAGCGGTAAATGAGCTTCCACCTTCACATGGTTATCCTTGATTAGTAGAGAATATTAAACTATTCTCGAAACCAAGTGAAGCTCAACATTAACTATGATTGCATGACAACTAATTGTGTGAATCTCTTGGTTTCAGGCAATGTAGAAGGACGCCATAGTCAAACTCATTTATTTATGGAATTTTGTTACAATGTATGAAGCATTCAAAAGAATGGCTTACTATGGGATTGCCTCAAATTATTCCTCTCTAAGGTGTTCTATTATTTCTATTTATCTGCAATCATGTTTAATTGTATTTGATGTCTTTTATTGTAAATTGGGAGACATGAAGAAGAATTTGAATAATGGAAACAAATTATATTAAATTATTCTAAAGTATACATTGATTCAATAACTATTCTCATTATTTCTTTTGAGTGCGGTGATATGTTGAATAATATTACAAGGAGGAAGCAGAGGATCCTAAAGTTTGGTCAAAGATTTGTCTTCAAAACATGGCCAAATTAGCAAAGGAGGCCACCGCAATATGCCATGTACTTGAACCTATGTTTCATTTTTTGATAGTGGGAAACACTAGTCCCTTCATAATTGACTCACACTATATGTTCTATATGACATGCAATGCTTAATGGAGAAAGAAGGTAACATTTATAATTTTACAATTTATAATCCTTGTTGCAAATTACAATATACAAAAGTCAAACTTAATTGTCTACATCTCTAGCTAGGTTTATATATGATAACTATTGATTTGAATTTTGAATTTTACTTTCAAAATACTTTGGTTAGATTATAATTTATACGTGAATATTTTTGTTATTGTTTCCAAATGCCAAGTTCACCATTTCAATTTAATATTTTATGATATTTCATGCTTTTTTGCTAGTCAATTTGCAAGCCATTCTAGTCATTTTCTATTGTTTATGCTCATTAAACATCTTGATCAGAAGAATGTTTTTGATTAAGGAAAATAGGTTTTAATGGGGCCTTGAAACACTTACACTGCCAACAGTAAAACATAGAAAAAATAGTTGAAGTATCCAACAAACTAAAAGCAAACTGAAATAGCCCCCATAGGGAAAAGATATAAACCATATAAAAATAGGGGAGCGGGAAAAAAAACTAGGAGAGGACCAAAAGCCAAGAAGGCTACTCAAATAATTTCTCTATGTATTTTTGCAACATGAAATTCCAACTTAGACATTCTTCCAAGCACCTCTTTCATGTCAGATAGATCTTTGTTAGGTTCCTAGATATCCTTCTTCTTTGTGCTAGATTTGGTTCTCTTCCTCAAGCCATCCTCATGAGACCTATATTTGGCATTGCTAGGAGAAACATTATCCTCTTTGTTGACCCTATATTCTTCAATTTTGTTAATGAGCACCTTTATGTTCTCAATAGCCTCTTTGAGGATGTTGTAGCTTTGCTCAACAACAATTTTAATAGAGCCCTCCATGTTTTGAACCCTAATCTTCACTTCCTCCACTCTGTTGTCAATGTCCTTTTCCTCCTCTATTTTCTTGTTCCTCGGGCTATAAATATCCCTCTCCAAACTACTCACTTTGTATTTGAGCTCTTGAATTTCATGGAAAATCCATTTGGTGGTATGATAGCTATCCACCACACTATTTTTTGCATTGTTGAGCACATCCATTTGATGGTTTCCTTAGTGGAATCACTTAAAATTACTAGGGTCAGGTTGATTATCTCATCCATTTAATTTTTCCCTCTTTATTCTCCTTGACCATAGTTATAATTAATTCTCTATTGATCCCCATATTTTCAAAAATAGTATCAAAATTCCTCCACACCACATTCCTATCTTTGCCTATAATCATGCATTTGTAATGGTTGGATCCCAACTCCTCATAATCATGTTCTTGCTCTTCCCCACACCCTTGTTTCTTAACATCCTCATCCCTATCCTTCCCCACCTCTTAGTTTTCATCCTCCTCTTTGTTGGCTAGATGATTATGGTGATGTTTCTCTTACCAGCTGTCCTCTTTTTGTCCTCCCCATCTCTGAGATTGGTTTCCTCTCCTCCCTCGGTGTTGTCGCCCTCCATGTCCATGCCCTGCACCCTTTTATTGTAGTCCTTGTTAGATGAAATCTCATAACCCTATTTAGGTTTAGTAATCACTTTTCTCTTCTTTCTCTCCATTTTGATACTTTTTTTAAGAGTATTGTATTGTGGGGTAGCATCCTCCTCTGTGTTCAAATGCATCTCTTGGTTGTAATCAGTATTAGAAGGAGTATAGTCCTCTCCTAACTCATTCAAGTCATCTCTACCCTTCTTCCCCATATTTCTATTATTATTAATTTGTTTCCCCATAGACCTAGCCTTAAAAAATTCATAGATTACCAAAAGAATGTTCTATCACTAATGAATGTTTTTAGAAACTCTAGCCAATGTTGAAACTTCAAATTCTTAGATATTTGTAGGGATTGTGGTGAAGTCCTCATTGAATTGGTTCTTAGCTGAGAATAATATTAGAATGCTATAGGAATATCACACTTCATAGAATATCGTAAGCATTTACTTGGCAGCACTGATGTCAATGACCTGATATTATTTAGAGCATTGGAAGACAAACATTGTCATATTTCTTTGGAACTCAGAAAACAACATGCTTCTATGCAAGAATGGCATCTTATTTGGTGACGGTTACTCAATGGTGTGACTATGACTTTTTGAATAAGGTTAACCTTGATTCTTCCTTCATCATAGAATAGACTTGTTGATTACCTTCTTTGTCAAGCAAGAACTGAAAAATTTAATGGTCCTTATATTAATTAATTCACATACACTTCATAGGAGGGCCTATTCATATATTTCCCAGCTTCATGGTTATCCATCCTGCACCTAGGTTACTCTATGATCTTGCCTAATATTGTTTGATTTTGGAGTGTAGTCATTGTCTCAAGAAAGAACAGAAAACTCTTGAGATAGTTGAGCTTGTATCAACAAACATCAATAGACATTATTTCAAACTCCACAAAACCTATCATTATAGAAGAGGTATCTCTCTAATTAAATATGATCTTTCTCTTAACTAGGCTCTGATACCATGTTAAAGATCCCATTTAAGATCAGAGTTCTAATTATTCATCAAGTTTGAAATCACCAAACACGAAAATGAGAAAATATTAATAGATTTTGATATCTCTCTTAGATTTGATAAATTGGCATAAGTATATTATGAAGGAGACATATCATGAAAGTACATATCTCCATGATGTGGAGCCATGTCCATTTATGGCATGGCTTCACTATTAACTAATCAAATCATAACAATGGCCTAGATCAGATTAGTTAACTTTAAGCAATAATATTATAAGCTCAGGTCATTGATATACATAGAAGAAGAATGGATAATATACACGGTCCCTTTCATTTATCAACATTATTGTATTCAATCCTTTCTTGACTGATTCTATGCATGAATATCATATCATTACTCGATCTGTTACAAATAAAGGATAGAAATCAATAATACTTTGATTCCCTCCCAAACTGCATTTATGGAACCTGTCTGAAAAATAAATGTGGTTGAAGCTCTATTAGAACATAAAAGAAGCTTAAACACAAAATACAAAAATAATTATATAACACAACACATCTCTATTACAATAGAAAAGAATCTCTTTTATTCCTTGCTTAGCCAACAGAATTTTCTAGAATTTTCTAGGAACATATTGGAGAAGACTAAACAAAGAATGGTGCTTTGTCTATTGCTTTGTTGTACAACATATATGTATAAGCTTGAAGAAGAGATGCCCAACATTGTACTTGTGTCCTTTTCATATGATAATTTAGATATTTTCAATCATTGGGATACCACTTTCTCCATTGGCTAAGTACTGAAATAAGAGTATTGCATTCTGATATTTAGTCATTGTGTTGGCCTCTGATATTTCTCGAAATAATGATTCTTTGGTGACTAAAAAATATCAAATTGATCACAACACTAATGGATTTGATACCAATATTGTGCAGAGGGGTTTGTGTTTTAACTAACCAAACACATTTTTTCTTAACAAGGTCTTAATGACTATCCAAAAGTCTACTCACTAATGGCCTTCCTAAGGTATCTAACAAGACAATCCAACAATTCTTAGCAAAGTTACAAACTCTCCAACCAAACAAACCTTGAATCCTATTCCTTCCCAAGGACTACCTTTCCACAAGCGCTTTACTAACTAGGATATAATCAAATTAGAATTTCTCATAGAGAATGAATGTGTTTATATGTTACTTAGACCCAACATGTAACCATAGATACTTTGGTTCTTGTCCACAGAAAAATCCACAATCCAATTTGTTGCAGTAAGGGCCAAAAGAGACATGATAAAATTAGCCTTCCTAATGAGGTATTTTTGTTTTTTCTCCTACAAATCCTAAATGACCCCCAAATTAATTTGCATATTTAGAAACTCTTTTAGGCTATGAAATAGTATCAAAGAATTGGAATTTGGTTTTTTTCCTAACTCCCTTCACTTAGATTAAGCAAGATTAGGCTTGATTTGTAGATTTACGACCAACTCTCTCTATAAGTTACTATTGAAAATATTCACTTGACATCTCTGTTACTAAGGACAAAATCATATACCCTTGATGGTATGATTTTTATATGTTTTCATTGTTGGTCAAAACCTTTATATTATGTTGTATGACATAAGGAGAAGTGTTATAAGAGAAGTGTTATTGGCATACTTAGCTAGTCCAACTTCCATTAACTTCTAATATAAATAGATCACTGGATTCTTCATCTTGTATTTACATTCTCACTAGGACTTATTTTTAGTTTTTTATTGATTGTTAACCATTATATTTTCCAATTCGCTTATAGTGTTTTCATATCATTCTTTCTTTGTTTCTACCCAATTGTCTATTTGTTCTCATCTCAAATGCATCCTTTTGGCATAGGGTGAAATCATTTGTTAGACAAAGAATTTGTATTTTGTGGAGTAATATGTTTACAAGAACAAGAAATAACTCCTTGTGTTGTTGCCATTGTAAAACAAAATTCAATCTTTGATCTCACACAAACCTTGTTCCAATATTCCCTTTTATCTCCCAAGTTTTCAGGATGGGGAGGATGGTAAGGGACAACAATTAAAATAAGGAAATTGATAAAAGTATAGAAAAATATTTTTTAATTCCAAACAAAAGAATTATTCAATTTTTTTATCTAATAGTTATTACAAGATTCATATAGATGTGAAAATTTTATGAATGTGATCATTACTATATTCAAATATTATATAGATAATAATAATAAATTATAGAGAGAGAGAGAGAGAGAGAGAGAGAATTCTAGTATGCATATCAAAGTCACTCTTAAATAAATTTTTTAATAGTTGTTAATGTCTTGTCAGATTTGGCATTGAGAACAATTACTACTTGCTTGTTAATTTAAACCAAGATCTCATCATAACTTATGTCTTGTCAATTAATTTCCCACACTTCAACTGATCGTCTACACAAATGTACATTTGTCACCTTCTCTTTAATTTAAACCCGTCAATTTGATTACAAGATGCCCTTTCATTGAACTAAGCATATGATGCCATCTTAGGGTTTTTTGGGTACTAGGTAATTTTTCTCTTTATGTTGCTAGGCTTCCCATTTTATTAGTTTTTTAAACTTCCAATGGGTTTGCTTCACATTTCTTCTTAATCACTATTTTTTTTGTCATCTGCATTTGTTGATGTTTCAATTGGTTTGAAAATTTGTTACAATGTTTAACAAATTTTGAATTTAATTGTGTAAAGAATTATTTTGTTATTAGAATGCAAGAGAGCTAAGGAGTTTAAAAAAACAATTCCTTCATCCAAGCACTAAAATCAAGATCAACAAGTAGCGAACAAATTGTAACATAAAAGCATTCATTTTTTGGCCTGAAAGTAATAGGAAAAGTTGGTTTATTCAATCATTACTTTGATGTACTTATTTTTCTTCTAGTTCTGATTTATTTACATGTAATTACAAGAAGGGCAAGATTTTTTATTTTGTTGATTTTAGAATTAGATTTCTTGTTTTGACTGTAAAGCATTTCATTCAATGCAAGCATGAATACAAGAACATAGAAAATAAGGGTTTCCTTTCATGTAAAGTCACTCTAACCCGAAATTCCACTTTAATCATTCATCTATGACATCTTTGGATTTTTTTCACCAGTATGTAGTCTTTCAATGGAACACATGCTTGTCAAAGTCCCTAATGTGCTTGCCCATTCTCACGGCTCGGGTGATATTCTTAGCTTGCATGTTCAAACATTCTGTGCACAGTCATGATTGTGGACCAAAAATTCTGAACCAAACCATTTTGTTTTTTGTTTTTTGACAAAAATCAATTGATTATCTTGATGAATCATGATGAAAAGGGTCTTTGGGAATGATGAGTTTGGTTCCTATATGGAGTAAGAGTTGGTCTTTGGAGAATAGACCAACAATAGGTGATCTAAAGAAAAGGGCTAATGTTCTTTTTTTCAACCTTCATGCACATTGAAGATAAAATGAAACAAATCTATGTAAGGATTTTTTAAATGTTGATGAAACAATTCAAGTGAAAATTGTAGAATTGTGTTGAAGTCTCTACACTTGGCCATATGTTTTAAAAATACCATCAACCAGAAATTGAAATTGATTCTCATGAGCAACACTATGCCAAAAAAATTAAAATAATTTTTAAAAAGAAAAGTTTAAATTACAAAATCCAATTTCACTATAAGTCATAGATTTCAAAATATTCATAACATTGACCTTCATAAATATATTAATTTTATTCTTGAAGATATACTTGACGTTTGTTGGATTTGCAGTGAAAAAGAGTCTGAAACCTGTGGGGCTCACCTTGAATGTGGTCATTTGCATTGTAGGTCTATGGTCCACAACATCATTGTTTGAAGGGTCCTCCTCCACTTCCTCTTCTGCCAACAATTTTTTTAAAAATATTTCAGCATTGTGATGACCTTATCCAATGGAACGACATTGGACAACGAACATTTTTGTCACATGTTTGTCTCCATTATGATGGATAAATCCAATAAATATTCATTGCACCCGTGGCACTACTATTGCAAACTGTCACAATCATGACACCAACTATGACGGATAACTATCAACCTTTGAGCAAGGGCATTGCATTTATGACAACATAGTGAAAATGTTAGACGTCATAATTGTAATGGTTGCATGTTGCAATTATGACAATGTGACGATGAACTCTTGGCCTTGGCCTCTGCCAAATTGTGATAGATTATTTTGTCCCAATTACGACGGATAAGCTTTCTATCATAATTTGTGATGCCAAAAGTCTAACGCCCATCTGACGGGAGCCAATTCTTTGTATTTTTTGTTGGGTGACAGGAGGCCATCGCAATTGTGATGGCCTACCATTGTAATTTAGGTCCAAATATAGTAGTGAGGGGAGCCGATGGGCGATTCTGTCACTCAGGTGACAATTGGATGTCACAATTGCTATGGTTTTCCATTGCAAAATGACCCCAAATGTCGCAATGCCCTTTTAGATTTCAACTCATTCTTCTAAAGTTCATTCTTAGATCTTAGATTTACAATCTCCACATCTTTCCTATCAGGTTCTTGATTTGCACTTAGCAATTGATTGAGCATACCAAATTTCTTATGTGTGAGTTTTTGCACATCAGATATTCTTTCATCAAGTCTTGTGGTCATTTCCCTCTTGTCTTCATTAACCATTGTCTTATCTCTGTTAACTTTATTTTTCCGTTCAGTCACTTCACACAATATTACTAATTGGATTTCATGCTCTCTCTTTAGTCCTCTTATCACATCATTTGACGTATTATTCATTTCCAATAGATTTTCTATTGTTGCATCACTTTCAATGGAATTTCCATTATCAATTATACCTTCGATGTCTTCTTCTTGATATTGATTGTCATTCTACAAGATTTTCATCTCCTTTTTCTTTAAGGATTTCTTCAATTCCTTCATTGCTACTTCAAGTTGCTGCAGTGCAAGTTGTATATCAAGCTTATGATTTTCAAATGATCTTTCTCAAGTTATAAGCCTCCATATCCAAGATCTTGACTCTCAAGTGGTTAGACTTCTCCTAAGAGAACAAAGCTCTGATACCAATTGTTGGAAGTCTATTGGGTAAGTTATATACTAAGAGTGGGGGGGTAAGGGGGTGAAGCAGGGTCTATAAAACTTTTAACCTTTGAAATAATTATCAAATATGATAACTTCACCATAAAACCCTTATCTCAACAATATCATAAATCACATAAACATTTACTGCAATGGCGTATTAGATCTAACAACTAATCTCATGCATAAACATGAATGTAAATGATCAACACTTAACAGAAAGATTTGGTAACCCTAAAACCCTCCAAGGTGAAGGTAAAACTGGGTTGGGGATGACACCCACAAATCTTCACTATTGCAACAATAAAGTTTGCATGTTAGGGCTAAAAGTTTGATCGCTTCTAATGATCTACCATGTAAGGGGTTTTCCTTGTTAAGAGCTTACAAGACTTATTTAGACTACCTTAATTAAAGGATTTAAAGCTTACAACTAAGTAAGCACTCTGTTAGGAGATTTACATAGGTCTGTTAGGACCACTTTGATAAGAGATTTACCCTAAAACACTTGCTAGAATGTATTAGTACCTGATCCTTCAATTTTCACTTCAAATGTTGATTACAGATCCCCTCTTTCCAATCTCTTATTTGATCTCCAATTTGATATATTACCATTCTTCCCTTCACTGAGATATGCTCGATCACTCTGTTTGGTTCACCTTAAAACTTCTCTTCAATCATTCAAACTCACATAAATGCACACCATATGAAAATAGGGTTTGCATCTTCCTTTCATAACCAATTGGAGAAGGTTCTAGATCAAGATCAATGATCCAAATTTCTCCCTTTGGCCACTTAAACCTTCTATTTTTTGATTGGTTAATCACCTTACATAGTGATTAATGATCCCCAAAAAATGTGTAATCATCTCCTTGAATTACTCCTTAATCATTAAAACATGCATCAAGTCAGCCAAAAATGGTTTACCTTAGTATTTGTGAAATTCCAAACAAATATATTGATACTGGCTTACTTGGCACATGAACACTCTAACGCTCGGTCATAAATAATCTTCATGTTATCCCTCAACTTTTGTATGCTTGGCACTTATTGTATAACTCAACATGAACTAACTTTCTATAGCTTGATATATATTGTCTTTTCTCTCACTCAACATGCATAGACTTCTTTCTCACCCAACATGCATAGGAGTACTCAACGACCATAGAATTGCTCAACAATAACAACTGGTTGACTTTAACTGGAATATGAACAAGTCTATATGCATAACTCAACCTTCATAGGATGGCTCAGTTGTAGCAATGACTAACCAACTCTTCCAAATAAATGACAATATGAACAAGTCTATATGCATAACTCAGCCTTCATAGGATGGCTCAGTTGTAACAATGACTACCAACTCTTCCAAATAAATGACTAAGTGTTTGACACTAATAGAAAACACACCTTAGGGATCAACACTATGATTACTTTGAATTTGATGAAGAAATATTTGATAAGTGTGATTATCCTAAGAAGAAGACATAGGGAATCGACATAATTTTGGATAACAGAGTTAGTAAAAGCACCTAAGGAAAACATTACAAAGAATACTTAGTCAAATGGAGAATAAACTAGTTGAATACAATTCTTGGATTTCTCAAGCTGAGTTAGATCTTTATGATACTTCTCAAAACATCAGTGCTTCCTAATGTGGACATCAGTTTTTATTTACCCTAGGTGTCTGATGCAGGAGCATCTTGGGCTCTTTGGCAATCTTGCATCAACAAAAAACATTTCATGTTTATTTATTCATGGAATGACCCTTTCTATTCATGTTTTTTCTTTATGCAAAGTTGACTTCTTGATATGGACCTATCATGGATCCTTTGCCTATGTTCATGAAACTTAATGTGATCATTTGTGGGTGTTATCCTTTTTCTTTACTTGTGGCATTTTTTTTCCTAGTAGCTCGAGTGACATGTAGTGTTGGCTTCTATGAGGTTATGTTTGATATCAAGGCTTTCCATAGCCTTTAGGATCTCTTCTTGGATCATGTGTGGACTTATCTTTGTCCCCACATATGTTATTTTTCTTAATTATAAGGTTGTTGATTCCTAATTTGGGGGAGGGCCTATATTTTGTAATAATCCACCTAACAAGATGACTTCTAGGCTTGTTGGCTATATAATTTGAGATCTAGGATTAGGAAAGTAGGAAAGAAGGAAGATAGAAGGAAGATAATAAGATTTATCTTTGTAATCCTGAGCTTCTATGATCACATATTGTAATTTGAATGTATATTGTTGCAGTTGGGTAGGACTTATGCCTGGAATATTGAAAAAAGATTGTCTTACCATATATGCATTGAATTCAATTTTTTTTTTTGTGGTTACTCCAAAACATTGGAATCCATGTGTAACTCTAGCAAGCGTAGCTTGGGAGTGTCTATTTTAGACCCCTTGTCATTGTGTCAAAAATAAAAATGCACTAAATTTAATGATTTGTTAAAAAAAAAAAGATTTCAAACTTATCCTTATTAATAAATCAACCAGATACTTGCACATAGTCATTTAGAAGTTAGTTAATACATATAGCTTCCTCTATTGAGCCTTCCCATAAAGCATCATGTTATCCACAAACTACTAGTGAGTTATGGGATCCACCTCATTGGTAATCTCAATGCCCTTAATATTGCCTAGAATTTTGGCTTGAGTAAATGATCTTCCTAAGGCTTCAACCATGATAATAAAGAGGAAGGGCAAGATAGGGTCACCTTGATGAAGTCCCCTTGAGATATCAAAGAAACCTTTAGGAGTCCCATTAATTAAAACATACATCTTGGGAGTAGAAAGATATTCAAAAAGTAAGTTAAGCCACTATTTTAAAACTGAATTCATTAAATGTTAATGAGATTTTTAAAATGAAAATGAAGAGCCATTAATTAACACATCTACTAATATATTTATAAATTAAAAGTATATCTACTAACTAACTATATTAACACCAAAATGTGTAGCATATTAACTAAAGACTTATTAAATATCTTATTATTTATTTAACTACTTAATATATATTAAAGAACATTTTAAATAATATTTTTATAAATTATTTAAAATATAAATTGTAAACTATTAATAGTTAGGAGGAGAGAGTGAGAAAATGGGTAGACAGTCAAAGATAATAGGTAGAAATACATAGTAATTAGTTAGTTACAAACTTTTATTCTTCTCTCATAATCTCACGATAAAGTGACAAGTGGGAGTGGGGAGTAACGAGGGAGAGAAAATGGGGAGTTGTGGGCAAATGACATATACCTAAAGAAAGAGGATAATTAGGGAGGGAAGGAGATTACAATATGGTGGAGGATGGATGAGATAGAGTCAAAGAGAATAGTTAGGAGGAAAGAGTGAGAAAATGTGTAGAGGGTGAAAGATAATAGGTAAAAATACATTGTAATTGGCAATAAGAGATTATTGGATGGGGGGAAGATAGGTGAAGGAGAGAATGGGGAGGGGAGAGATGAGGTAGATGGTGAGAAGGATTATGTGGAAAATAAGGTGGAGAGAGAGAGAGAGAGAGAGAGAGAGAGAGAGAGAGAGAGAGAGAGTAGTAGTAGTATATGGAGAGAGTGAAGAGTGAATAGCTAGGATGAGCGAGTAAGAAAATGTGTAGAGGGTGAATGATAAGAGGTTGAAATACATAGTAATTAGTTGGAAGAGATTATTGGATAGGTGGAAGAAATGTGAAGGAGATAAGGGGAAGGGGAGAGATGAGAAGGATTATGAGGAAAGATATAATGTAGAGGGGGCGGGCGAGGGGGTGGTGTTACAATATGGTGGAGGATGGATGGCACCGAATGAAAGTGAATGATTAGAAGTTGGAAAGAGAGAAAAGAGGGAGTGGGTGAAAGATAAGAGGTAGATAGTAATTAGTGGGAATAGATTATTTGAGGGGAGGAGAGAAGAGATGATTTTAGGAGAGGAGAGACAAGTGAAGGAGAGAAGAGGAAGGGGAAAGATGAGGTAGAGAGAGAGAGATGACGAGGAAGGATATGAGTTGGACAATGTGGAGTTATGGACAAATGACATATTCCTAAATAAACAAGATTGTGTGTTTGTGTGTGTGTGTGTGATTACTTGGTGGACATGTGAGATAGATTGGGAAAAAGGGGATAGAGTAATACAAATGAGGTAGAGTAAGAGGGAAATAGATGGTGAGAGAATATGATAACTGTTATTTTTGGCTTATTTAAACCATGCATTCACACCAAATAGAACCTTAACATTAACAAGGAATACATATATATAATAGTGAAAGCTTAGTCTTCACCAAAAGATTAAAACAAATCGAGCCCAAATCATTCTCATGCACACATCGAATTACTCTTAAGTACTAAAATAAAACCTTTCTCTAGACTTAACTAAAAATTAAACATAACCCTGAACCAAACTCTATTGAATGCAAACCCTAATAAAACCAAACAAAATTAAGTCATAACACTAAACAAAATTAAACCCTATTCGTAAACCATATAAAGCACAAGCTAAACCTAACCATCAACCCAAACATAACATTAAAAATATATATATATATTATCCTCACCATAAACCAAATCTTATCATAACATGAACATAAATTTTAATTGATCAAAAGATGGGTGTTATATAATATAGCAAAATTATATTATATGATAAATTATAAAATTTAATTATTAGGACTTATTCATCCTAATGCTACCATATATAGAGAGCACAGCAAGAGAGACTTTTATTTACTTGAAAGAATATTTCCATGTCACAAATTAAAGTCCTAATATCTCTGGGCTTTCTATATATATATATATATATATTATAATCATCATTGTGATATTAAAGACTTACACTTGTAAAACTTGAATTCGTAAAAAAAATTATTGTAACTTCACTAACATATCACGGACACGTTCAGAAATTTTAACTTAAACTGAACAATTTATGAAAGTATTGATCTGGCAAATTAAATTGATCAGCTGACAGGAAATAAGTTAGAAAGAATGTGCGCATTAATTAAAATTAACGCTAGGAATGTACGAAGTACTATGACGTATACTCTCTTTACGTGCGAGGGGCAAGGATATACTCCTGAGTTAATGGGTGTTTTGAGAAAAACATCCACAGACAGCCCTACAGAATACCCTGAGCGTTTGATAAGTCGTTTTTAAAAGAATACAACAATGTTTTGAATCTCTATAAAATTGTCTATTTTTAATCTACTGTAGAAATTAATGCATACGATTTCATGAATGAATTTTAAGGTGCTTGGTTTATGTTTCTATGCTTTGCTTGCTGAAAGAGCATAAGGTCTGGGATTTCATGATGTTAAATTGACCAGAGTGCTACCATTGCAGAACACACACACACACATATATAGATCATATTTTCTTGGGTTTAATAGGACTTTGAATTCTGTAATGATATATTTTGCCTAATTTGTTGGGTTAATAGGACTTTGAATTCAGCACTTAGCAATGATGACTCCCAGCCCCAGAGAGCATATTGAAGAGATAAGAAGAAACAAGTTTTCCATTGGTGGAGAAGACAATCCTCTCACTGAAGATCTTCATCATGCTGTTAGAAATCTCTCGGCAGAACTCTATACCAAGGATGTTCATTTTCTCATGGAGCTCATTCAGGTAGCTTTCTGGGTGATATAATTCAAGCTGTTTCTTCTTTTAAAATTTAAATTGTCTATTTGTTTTTTGGTATGCAAAATTGAAGCTTTGGTTGTTTGTGATATGGCAGAATGCAGAGGACAATGAGTATGAAGCTGATGGTAAACCATCATTGGAATTTGTGGTAACGAGCAGAGATGTGACTGGTGTGGGTGCCCCTGCTACTCTCTTGGTGTTCAACAATGAGAAGGGCTTCACTCCCAGAAACATTGAATCCCTCTGCAGTGTTGGAAGATCCACCAAGAAGGGTAAAAGACAGGGAGGTTACATTGGAGAAAAAGGTACCTTCTCTTGTGCCTTTAAAATGCTCTGTTTACTGGGTATAAGATTTATCGTGCTCTACTTATATCAGGTTCTCTTTTAAAGCTTTTACCACGTGAATGATTGAGATCATTCTTCAGAATGATTTTTGTGCGGTTTATGTAGACATGCAGCGCTCGCTCTGTTTTACAAGTGCATGTGATCTTACACTTTGAAAAACTAGCTTTTATATGGTTCCAAATGTTTACATCGTTACAGGTTGTGAACTGAAATCTAGTTTTCTTGTATTTTCTACAATGGATAACACGGTGAGATTCTTATACTAAGTTTATAGTTTCCCCTGCAACTTAGGGTTACATGTTCAACAATGTAACCTTACCTAGTTTTTAAGCAAAAACAGGGTATTACACATACTATTAGTGATTCAACAATGTAACCCTAAGGAAAAGCTCCTGCAATGTTTTGTGAAATGAGGAACTTTTCGGTCATTATTTTGCATTTGGTTAAATGGTAATTAGGACTCGCTCTGAAATGCAAGTTCAAAGTTATATGGGTTAGTTTGTAATCCCACTGCATTTGTATCGATTTTACTTTGTCATTGTACATGCAATTGACTTGCATATATGAAGATTTTTACATTTTCGTGCAATGGAAAAAAATTAAGTGGTTGTCATGGCAGGGAGAGTTCATCTCTTTCTATTTGGTGTCGCTATTTATTCCTCCTTTTCTTAAATGTTAGTGTATCCTTTGTCACATCACTGTTAATCTCTGGTACTATTTTCAATGTATCTATCAAAGGATACAATTTAGTTATGCTAGTCTGAACTCTAGAGGGACAGGAAAGACAAACTGTGTAGATCGTGTTAATTTGGAAAGGATTTCGAATAGATTTTAAAGTCCCACTTCTTTTCTTTTCTGAATATGTGAGCTATTTTAGGATATCTAACCCGTGAGCTTGAGTCTTCTGTTTGTGATTTAAACGTTTGATAGCACGGAATGAATTACTTTTGTAGCTTTACTATTTTAGCAGGGTGTTGAATTAATTTGGGGTCTTCACTTAGCTTTCTAAGTTTGTCAGGTTCTAAAGCATTTTTATTCATTTGTTTTCATGATACATAGCTGGAAACCATCATCCATTATATTGGTTATTCTTTTAAATTGTAAGTTAAATTTACATCATGAAAAGGTTACATATTAATTTGCTTACAATGAATTGTGAATTTCTATATTCCCCTTCTAATTGCTCTGAAAAAATATTATTCTCTTTAAAATCTCAGGAATTGGATTCAAGAGTGTTTTCTTGATAACAAAACAGCCTTATATTTTCAGCAATGGATACAAAATTCGATTCAATGAAATCCCTCCACCTGAGGTCAGAATTGGGTATATAGTTCCAGAGTGGATTGATAAGCCGAAAATTGAAGATCTGAAAAGAATATATAGTAGTCAATGTGAGGGTGAGCTTCCCAATACCATTATAATTCTCCCTTTACGCTCCGAGAAGGTGAAAGATGTGAAGGAACAGCTTGCTAACATTCATCCAGAAGTCATTTTGTTCATGTCCAAAATTAAAAGACTTTCTGTTCATGAAGATGGCGAAAATCAAAATCCCCGAGTGAATGCAGTCTCGGTGTCCCAGGAAATAGCATTTCAGAATGTGAAAAATGAGGGAAGTGAGTCATTTATCCTCCATCTATCGGCACAGGAAGATGATAAATCCAGTGGAGAATGCAGTTATTACATGTGGAGACAACGATTTCGAGTGAAATCAGACAACAGGGTAGAGGAGAGAGGAGAAATTGCCAATTGGGTGATAACACTCGCTTTTCCACGTGAAGATCGAGTAACCACAGGCAACAGAGTAGGTGCTGGCATTTATGCATTTCTGCCCACAGAAATAGTCACTGGATTTCCCTTCATAATTCAAGCAGATTTTTTGTTGGCATCCTCGAGGGAAAGTATACTTTGGGACAACAAGTGGAATCAAGGAATACTTGACTGTATTCCCTCAGCATTTTGTCAAGCTTTTCTGTCTCTTGTGAAAAGTGTGAGATGGGCTCATCCCTCTGCCAGATCATATTGCTTCAGGTACCTACCCATTAATATTCCCTCTTGTTTACAACTAAGACGAATTCGGAAAAGAATCCAAACCAAGCTCAAGTCAGAAAAGGTCATCTTATGTGAACCTGAAAATGACTATTGCATGCCCATTCAAGCTCACAAGATACTTCCAGGCTTTAGAAATATATTGGAAGAGGCAACCGAAGAAGGCATAGAAAAGCCCAGTGCCCTATGGTCTACTGGAGTATTCATAGTACACTCATGTCTTGACAACTCAAGTTTAAAATTCTTGGGAGTGGACTATGTACTTGATGACTGGTACTCCACATGTATCCAAAGTACCCCCGGTTGGCTTGGACATCTCTCTGAATACTTATATGTAAAACTCCTTTGCTTTATTGCTGAGCATTGGAGCAAAGGAATTCCAAGCTCTCTCCAACAGGTACCTCTTTTTAAGTTTGACAATGGCTTCTATGGTGTGGGGTGGGCAAGCTTGTCCGATATATCTTCTAATAGAAGCAAAATATACTTTTCATCAGGAGAAAAAGATATCAAATGGTTAACGAGGTGGAACAAAAGGTTGGGTAGTGCTCCACATTACAAATTCATGCCAAATGCAACACAGATGGCCATGAAGAGTTTGGGCTATTTGGAAAAGTCAAGATTGCAGGAATGGCTAGATCGATGTGCTAAGATCGCTGAACTTTCTGTTTCAAGTTATAGTAAGCAGCTTTTAAAAGAAGCAAAGGCGTCTAGAAGTAAACAATTCATAATCCTCGTGGCTCAGTTTCTTCATTTTTCATTTGACGGTGTTTATATTGATTCAATACAGACGCTTACTTTGTGCAAGGAGTTGCCTGTAGTTAGTGATTCGGGCCCCATAGTAAGTAGTTGCAAAGCAAAACTTGTGCCTGCATCAATTGGCAAGTGGCACAAGCTAATAGGATACAATCCATGGGTTGCAGAAGGGATTGTTGCAATGTCACTTGATTATCTGAATGCAAATTACATGAAAACAGATGGCTTTGAACTTGAGTTGTTTATGAGAGATGGGCTTGGAGCAGTGGACATTCCCAAGCTAAACCCCCCCGATGCTCCATTGCCTACAGTTTCCTCTCCCATCAGAGAAGATCAAGTTTTTCTTCTTTTAGAGTGGATTCAGTATTTGACAGGGGTCTGTAATGAGTTACTGCCCAACAGATTTCAAAGTAGTATCATGGAAGGAAAATGGCTAAGAACACATCGAGGGTATGAGTCTCCAAGAAAATCATTTTTGTACAATACCAAATGGTCATTGGCTGGTGTAAAGTTAAACGACCTTCCTTTTATAGAGTGTACATTCTACAAGAGGAACATGAATGAATTCAAGAATGCCCTCCAACAGATTGGTGTGATTGTTGAATTTTCACTGGGATGTGAAATAGTTGCCAAAATAATCCAAATTCATTCAGATTTTGAAGTCATAACAAGGCTTTACAAATATCTTCACCATTGCCATTGGCGACCTAGTTTCTTCAGCTCTCACAAAATCTGGATTCCACACGGTGGTGGGCTTGCAGGTGAGTGGATGGATCCAAAAATGTGTGTAATCCATGATGACAATGGCCTCTTCTATGGAAGGTTACAAATCCTGGAGAGCGTTAATGAAGATGCTCTACTTCCCTTTTTCTCTAGCTATCTTGGTGTGTCTCTGCATCCCAGGATTGAGGACTACTGTAATTTGTGGCTGGACTGGATAATGAGTAATCATGTAGTAACTGAGGCCGAATGCTGTTCAGTTTGGAGAAATATTCTAAAGCACTGGGGTGTATCCCTTTCAGCTATACAAAGACTGTTACAAAAGCAAGTTCTAAAGTTTCCAGCTCACACAAGCAGTGGACAAATCCAATTATGCGTGCCCAATGAAACCTTCATTCCTGATGACCTTTCGTTGAAAGAGTTGTTCAGAAGAGCTTCTACAAAGATCAAATTTGCATGGCATCCAAATCCTTCAGATCCCGAGTTACCATTGGATTTATTGTTGTCAATGTATGAGACTCTTGGAGCTCAAAAACTATCACAAGTAGTAGAGAAAAAGGAGGTGTCCATTTCAACTGTCATCTATTTGCACAGGCTTCCAGTAGGAGAAGGTCTGTTCAAAAAAGGTCTGTATATGATTATCCTTGGATATCTTGCATATCCATCATTCAAATTATCAGCAGATAGAAGGCATCAAATCGTTAGAGATCTTTTGGAGTCTATAGCTTGTGAAGCTGATAAACCCTTTGCAGTTATGTACACTCTGACAATAAGAAATGAAGATGATAAGACGGAGCACATTACAGTAGCTGCACATTCCTGTGTACGTTGGGAAAAAGACATCAAGAGGATTTTGATATTGAAATCTGATCCACACAACCAAAAGGAAAAGATGTGCTTGGCAACTGAATTTGCTGAGGTAGTTTCAAAAGGTCTATTATCGGACAATCCAGATCTTGTTGCAGGTTTATGCGAGCTGTTAAAGGTTGGGTGCATCTTAGGATTTGATACTGATGTAGTTAATGATATGCTCCAGCATAACAACCTCCAAATTTTTAAAGAAGATGAGAGTTTCCTTTCAGGATTTTTTCCTATTGAAGACTCTGTTAGACAATATCAACGAACAGGACATCAGGTATCAGGGAGGAAAAGGTCTGGGACAGCAGCTGGGCAAGCTAGGGCATCACAGAGTTATAAGAAATCAGCTGGGCCAGCTAATTCACCACAAAATTTTAGGACATCAGCTGGGAAATCTACGTCAGCATGGCAATTTTCACCAGATTTTGTGGACGGATGGGAGAATAGATTGCAAATATTTAGGCAAGCAATTGAATACATGAAAGAAGGTTCGCCGAGTTCTTTGAAGATTAAGCTGGTAAGAATGTTATTCCCTTCAGAATCATCTGATAAAGAGAAGCCAGTAAGCGGATCGGGCATTCATCTGATGAAGATAATGGGGGATGCCTGCCTTAAAATGCTCATTGGTTCAGAAGTTCTGGGCGCCAATGAAAGCTGTCAAATGGTGCCATACAAACTAGAAAATTTACTGGGTAATGAAGTTTTAAAAATGGGGAAACGCTTTGACAGAGGCGGAACTACCGAGAAACCTCCACCTGTTGCAGATGGTGTAGAGTGTGATTTTGAGATGCTAAAGGCCGTTGCAGGAGCAGCAGCTTTGAAGTTTTTAAGTGCAAAAGACTAAATTCGCTGGCATTGTCTCCATGTAAATATAAACCTACTCTCCGTGTAAATATAAACCCAGTCTCATGGACATTTAGTGTCAAGAGAATGTTCAACAACAACATGTGGATCCTTTTCTTCATAAATTTTCTGTAGAGTTTTTGAAGATTTGAAAAGTGCATTTGATCCCAATGTCGTGCATCTGATTTGCAGTTTTGTAGTAAGTTAATGATTAGATATTATTCCCACAGCTAAAAGGCATCGAAGCCCTAAACAATGCAAAGAAACACATTAGTTTTTGTCAGATGGTGCCATTTACATTGCGGTTCATCTTAAGCAGAATCGGAGAATGTAAAGAAGCATAGAAATTTTTGTCCAGGGTTACCATCGATAAATATGTTGATGTAAAAGCGCAGCAGCTGTGTGTCAAATAAGCAGATCAGAGGATGCATGATGCAAAAATGGTGTTACATTTATTATATTAATGCAAGGAACAGGGGTTATCATTTTGTCAATCCCTTTCAGATTCTTCAAAATGTTAGGGCTTTGCACATACTTAAACTTACAAACAATAAATGTTCATTAAGTTTGAGAATCAAATATTTAATATTCATAATCATAATTATAAATGAAGGCCTTTGAGCTGAAGTTTATAATCGATGGTTGAAAACGCAAGAGAGCATTGCAAGATGATTAATGAAATCAGAGCCAATTACAAAATTAAATTATATAGTGATATTACGAAATTAAATTAACAATTAATTAAGCATTTCTCCCACTCTGAGCAGATATCAGATTTATATTGAATTTGATTTACGTATTATATTCTTTTCAATCAACTATTAAACTAAAATCATCAAAAACATTTTTTTCCCTAACATTCTCACACAACTCTAAATAAATATTTTAGTTACATAGTGCAAGAGCTGCAGGAGTAGTTGGGGGGAAGGGTTAAGACATTAATTGTTGATTTCAATCTAACAAGTCAAATTATGCGTAGAGTATAGATTGTTTAAAAGATAAATTTATAACTTCTTTTTCTCTTTTAAGAATAATTAGTAGTTGGTAGTATTTTATTTAATAATAAAGTAACAAACTATTTTTGGATTTATCAAAATTAAATTATAATATTTTTTAATTAATAAGTTTAAATTTTATGTTGTATATTTTTTTATAAATTCAAAATGAAATTTTTATTATTATTATTATTTGATAGGTAAAAGTTCAAAAGGTTCATTTTTGAAAGTTAAATTAAATGTCTTCAATTATACACTAGTTTAATCATTTATCACCAGCGTTTAACTTTTGCATTGTGTTATTCTGATTTTTAGATATTCTTCTAAACAACCTACTCATTAAATTGAGTTAAAATCAAGTTGTTAGAAACGAAAGACATATATAGTAAAATATCAAAAATTAATTACTATTTCCCATGATAATTATGTTAAGATTATCCATAAATACCTTTGAGTTTGTACCTTACTTTTACCGTAGTAGCTTCAAACTAGTTCGCTAAATGTTAGACCTTTGTTTCTTTATAATAAAGTTTTTATAGCTATAAGGCACCATATATTAAAGTTAACCAGAGTTAGTATCTAACATTTTCCTAGTTGACTTATATGATTAGAATCTCTTCCCCATTTACTCCCCTATTTATGAGGTTATCTGCTTCTCTATTACCTTCTCTCTCTCTCTCTCTCTCTCTCTCTCTCTCTATATATATATATATATATATATATATGCCTAGTAATTATCTTATCAAATTTATTGAGTAAGATTAATGTATATTCATGTTTTGAATTCAGGATCTAATTTGGGGTTTCTCTTTTTCCTAATGCATTTAAAATAATTTGTGAACCCCCTTCTATAACTAATTTATTAATACCTATCTCCCTACTTAGAGTTAATCCTTCAATAGGAGCCTCTAGTTCTGCTTAATTATTAGACACAACTCCTAACAACTTAGCACATTTGGTTTGACAAGTTCCATTTTCTAAATGGACAATACAACTTAATCTTGTCAATCCTGGATTACCCCTAAAGGTCTCGTCTAAGTTTAATTTTGACCATCTTGCTAGCGGAGGTTCCCATTTACATTATTTTCTAACGATCTTATTTTGTTTTGTGTAAACCATAGGTGGATTAACAAGATTAAACCAATTTTTACGCATTTTTGCATCCCAATCTAAAAAGGAACCTTCCTCCTAAGTGATTTTTAGATTAGTGTTAGCTACCTCAATAATATGTGCATCCATTTTGTTTAGAAAGAATGTTTGATCCATTTTCTCATTACAAAAAATTCTTCTATTTCTTTCTTTCCATAATTCCCATAGGAGTAAAGAAGAGGTTATTTTCCAAAGTTTATTATAAACCTTAAAACAATCTTGTTTTGTCCAACTTCTTAACAAATTTAAAAGATTGTGTGGGAATGCAACTTGTATGTTTAGTTACTTACATAACCAATACCAACAGTTCTTGGCAAAATGACCCTCGAAAAACAAATGTTCAGAAGTTTCAAATTTGTTTTTGCATAATGGGCATCTTGATAGTCCCTCAAAACCCATTTTGGTAAACTTGTTTACTGATAGAATTCTCTTTTGAAGAGCAACCCAAAGGAAACTGCCTGCTTTTGGAAGACATGTTGTATCCCAACATAAGTTAAGAGGAATGTCAATCTTATCTCAATTTTGAGATTTAATAATCATTTTGTACCCTAATTTGACTTTGTAATTTCCATCATTTAAAGCTCCCCTTATTAACCTATCTGTCCTATCTTTATGATTCACCTGCTTACTATTTAACAATTGATTAAAACTAAGATTTTCCTAAGATGAAAGAGAAGTTTCATGTGTGGATTTCCATTGCCATCCTTCATACTCATTATTGTTAATTTTAATTTTATAATCATTGACATTTAGACCCCATTGAGTTGAGAGAGTATTTTTTTTATGTTAATTGGCATATTAGCACTATTTGGGGAAGGAAGTTCATCCCATGAATTTTCCAAAACTAAAGTACCCTAACCTAAAATCAATATCCCAAGCTAAATTATTTGTTATTAAAGAACTACAATTCAACATAAAGCTCCAAATTTTGGATCCTATTGGTGGATTTATACTTGTAAACAATGATAAAAGATCAATATTGTTTAAATATTTATGATATAATTTTTTTTTCCCATTTACTATTATGTTATTTGATCATTCTCTAAATAAGTTTTGCCCCCAAACTTCATTTTACCAACTCACATTTTTGATACCTAACCCTCCAAATTCTTTTGGTTTACAAATATTTTCCCATTTAATTAAAGCTTGTTTTTTCTTTACTTTTGTGCCTTTCCTAGAATAATTTTTTTAGTTTTGAGTCTAATTTCCTTTTTACACCTTTAAGTGAAGGAAGACATAACATATGATATTTGGGGATAATCATAAGAATTTATTTAATCATAGTCACCATTCCTATTTTTGCTAACCATTTTTCTTTCCAACTACCTAATTTTTTAATCTACTTTCTCTAGAATCACATACCACATTTTTCCTTCTCTAATACCCTTTTCAAGTTGGATGCCAAGATATTTACATAGAAAGGTTCCTTTTCTATATTCAAAAATTATCTTTCTACTTCCTCTTTGGTATTAATAAAGAATGTCTCTAATTTGTTAGCATTTACTTTTTGGCCTGACACTTCCATATAATTATTTATTATATCTTAAAATTATGAGCTTCTTCTACAATACTTTCTCTTGGTAAAATAATATAATTTGTCAATTTTTGATGTGTTACTTTAGGAACTTCCTCTATTACTGTGATTCCTCTAATTTTTCTTTCATTTTGAGACTTTGGTATAGCTCTACTGAAAGTGATGCAGGAGCATCTTGGGTTGCACTATTATCCTACATGTTTTTAGTTTTCTTAGTTTCTGCCAAGTTGCAATATCTTGCATTTCCAAGTTCTCAGTTGTTGTCGAGTGTATAATGGATGTCGAGTTTCGGAGGTTGCCAAGTTCCTTTGGTTTTCGAGTTGTCTGTGTATAATTTCTTATTGAGGTCAACCTTTGCATTTAATTTTGTGATAGATATTTGTTGTGAGCTGGCTTGTGGCTTATTTTAGCATTTAATATGAGAGTTTATTTGATTGTATTGCAATAGACTGACTTGTGGTCGTGCATGTATTTAAGAGGTCTTGGTTAAAGTCTTAGAAATCATCTTAGGGAGTAGAAAGAATGTGAAGTTTAATCATTAAAGATTGTAACTAAATTGATATTTGTGGCCGTAACCCAGAAGGCCTTACAGTTGGGCATGTAATTGATCATTAGATGAATATATGAATGAAAGGCATTTTTCTTTCTCTATCTCCCAAGTTGTTTGTATTTGTTGTTGTTTCCGCTATGTTGACTCTGTGCAGGTGGTTTGGATAGCTGGGTGTGCCTTTGGCCCTAGTTCTTCACTCCTCCTTGTGTCAGGTGGTATCAAAGTAGAGGTTTGTCCTTATGAAGTCTGGATCATGTAGAACCCTAAGTGAATTTGGTTGTAGGGTTGCAAATCTGTGGATATGACCTATAGCTTGTAGAGGGTTATGATCTTGCAGGAACCTAATTTGTAAAGATGGTTCGAGGTATAGGAAATGTTGATAATGCAATATTAGATACATTGAGACAAAGTGCAGCCAAATTAGATGTTGTTGAGATAGCCTAGAGGAGAGGAGCACATCTTGATGATGTAAGTGATAATGAAGCAATAGCACCAAACCCTAATCCAGAACCTAAAGAAGACCAAGATGAAGCAAGGTTGTTGAGAATGTTGTCTCAAGAAAATTCAAAGCCTGTTGTAGAAGTTGTTCTTTATAATGGAAATTTGGATACTAATGTTATGTTAGATTAGATCTTTGAAATGGAGAAGTTCTTCGAGTGTGAAAACACTCTTGATAATAGGATGGTGAAGATTGTAGTTACAAGGTTGAAAGGATGTGCCTCACTGTGGTGGGAAGATTTGGTAACTAATAGACAAATGAGAGGAAAGGAAAAGATCAAGACTTGGGCAAAGATGGTGAACAAGGTGAAGAACAAATTCTTGCCTGTTGATTATCAAGTTAGTCTGTTAAGAAAGATGCAAAATTTGAGACAAAGAGACATGATTGTGAAGGAGTATACTGAGGAATTTTATAGATTGGACAACAGATCTAGACATGTTGATGATGATGTTGAGAAAATTGCAAGGTAAATAAATGGATTGAGATTTAGAATTCAAGATGAAATAAGTTTTGTAAAATTGGAAAGTGTGGAGGAAGCATACCAATATACCTTGAAAGCTAAGGAGATCTTGACAAAGAAGTATGAACAAAGACAAAGAGGTAGAGGTGGTAGATTTCAGAGAGGCTAAGGTAGATGATATGGAGAAGGCAGTAGATCTAACAATTTTGTGTAAGATAAAGAGAATTTGAATGGAAGAATGATGATAAAGGCAAGATTGAGTGGAAAGGTGGTGATTCTTACCGAGGAGGTACAAATTCTTACCGAGGAAGAGGTAATTCTTTTTCTAGAGGTGGATTCCATTGTAATTGTTTCAGATGTGGTAAAGAGGGACATAGATCCTCTAAAAGTGGACAAGGTAATAGAAATATTGTGATTTAAGGAGACACTGAGGGTTCACCAAGTGGACCTAAGACTAGAGAAAATATGATGGTGAGACGAACCTTATGTAATAAGGGAAGTGATGAGGAACCTATTTTAAAGAGAAGTCTTTTTCAAAACTAGATGTAAGATGGCTGAAAAATGTTGCAAGGTAATCATTGACAGTGGAAGTTCTAAAAATTTGGCATCACAAGAGTCGGTTACAATGTTGCAATTGTAGAGGCTGAAGCATCCTAAACCCTATCATGTTCTATGGATCAAGGATGAGCATAGATATTGGTAAGTGAGCAATGTATTGTGAAGTTCAAGATTGGACATTACTTTGATGAAGTTCTATGTGATATTATGCCTATGGATTGTTGTCATATTTTGTTGAGTAGACCTTGGCAATATGATAGATATGTTGTACATGATGGAAGATTGAATCAATATACTCTTTAGGTGAATGGGAAGAAGCAAATATTATTGTCTTTGATTGAAAGTCCAGATGAAGTTAAATGTACTACTATGAGAATTTGTATGGTTAATGGAAAATAATTTGAAAAGGAAATGAAGAAGAATCAAGTCTACTTTGCTATCATTCCTAGAAGACCAAGTTATGCCAATAGCAACCGAGTACCAAAAAATAAGATGAACTGAGTATTAGGCAGTTGTGATCGAGTAACAACAAAAAGTGGTTGTATTGACTGAGTGCCAATAGAAATTGCAGAATTAATGAATGAGTATAAGGAGACTATTGCAAAAGATATACCTGATGGTTTACCTCTAATGAGAAGTATAAGTCATTGTACAGATCTGATTCCTGGAGCTAGTTTGCTAAACAAAGCACCACATAGATTAACACCTACATAGAATGAAGAACTTAACATACAAGTACATGAGTTGTTGGAGAAAGGTTTGATTAGAGAAATTTTGAGTCTGTGTGTTGTACTTATCATATTAGCATCTAAAAAGAATGGAGAATGGAGAATGTGTACTGATTCCAAAGCTCTATTAACAAGATCATAGTGAAATATAAGTTTCTTATGTCAAGGATGTATGACATAATGGATTGTTTGAGTGGAACAAAGTATTTTACGAAGATTGATTTGAAGAGTGGCTATCATCATATTAGAATTAGAAAAGGTGATGAATGGAAGACTACTTTCAAAACAAAAGATGGTTTGTATGAATGGTTGGTTATGCTTTTTGATTTGACTAATGCACCTAGTACTTTTACGAGATTGATGAATGAAGTTCTGAAAAGATACTTGGGTAAGTTTGTGATTGTTTATTTGGATAACAATCTGATATTCAGTAAGACTAAGGAAGAACATCTTGAGTATGTTAGAAAAGTATTGCAAAGATTGAAAAAGGAGAAGTTGATGGTTAATCTAAAAAAGTGTTCTTTTATGCAAGAAGAGATTGTGTATTTGGGAATTGTGATTTCAGCTGATGGTTTGAAGATGGATCCTAAGAAGATAAAAGCAATTTTGTAATGGCCTACACCTGAGAATGTGGGTGAGGTAAGATCATTTCATGGTTTGGCTATTTTTTACAGGAAGTTTATAAAGAATTTCAGTTCTATTTGTAATGTTATGACTAAGACAGTGAGAGGAGATAAAAAGGAATTTAAGTGGACACGTGGAGCTGATAAGAGCTTTGAGACTTTGAAACAAAAGGTTGTTAAATTGCTTATATTGGCTTTGCCTGATTTCAATAAGATATTTCAAGTTGAATGTGATGCGAGTGGTAGTGCAATAGGAGTTGTATTAAGTCAAGAAGGTAAACCTATTGCTTTCTCTAGTGAGAAGTTGAATGATGCTAAAAGAAAGTATTATGTATATGATCAAGAGTTTATGCTATTGTTCAAGCATTGAAGAAGTGGAGAAATTATTTGATTCCTAAGGAGTTTGTGTTGTATACTGATCATAAAGCTTTACAGTACTTGAGAAGTCAACATAAATTGAATTAGAGACATATGAAGTGGGTTGAGTTTTTGCAAAGTTTCACATTTATAATTAAGCATAAGAGTGGGATTACTAATAGAGTTGTTGATGCATTGAGTAGAAGATGTTCTTTGTTGACAGAGATGAAGATTGAAGTTCTTGGTTTTGATGAGATGAAAGAGTTGTATGATACTAACCCTAATTTTTCTAAGATGTGGAGGGAGTGTAAAGCACCAAATCTAACATATCACATAAGTAAGTATGATGAATATTTCATTGAAGAAGGTATGTTGTTTAAGGGAATTCAGTTGTGTATCCATAGAAGTTCTATGAGAGTTAATCTGATTAAGGAAAAGTGTAGTGGTGGATTGGCTGGACATTTTGGAATTGATAAGACATTGAGTTTGCTCAAGGATAAGTATTATTGGCCACAAATGTATAAGGATGTTCATAAATTTGTAAGGAGTTGTGGAGTTTGTCAAGTTGCAAAAGGAGTAAGTTAGAATACTAGTTTGTATACACCTATTATTGTTCCCAAGAAACCTTGGAGTGACATTAGTATGGATTTTGTTCTTGGATTGCCTAAGACAGTGAAGGGGTACGATTCTATATTTGTTGTTATGGATAGATTTTCTAAAATGGTTTATTTTATACCATGTAAGAAGACATTAGATGTTGAGAATGTTGTTGAAATTTTCTTTAAAGAGATTGTGAGTTTGCATGGATTACCAAGAAGTATTGTTTCTAACAGAGAGTAAGTTAAGTAAGCTTGTTGGTTATTTTTGGAAGACTTTGTAGAAGAAGATGGGTACTAAGTTGAAGTTTAGTTCTACATTCCATCCACAGATAGATGGATAGACAGAGTTTGTGAATAGAAGCTTGGGTAATTTGCTAAGATGTTTAGCTGGAGATAAGCCAAGTAATTGGGAGATGGTATTGGCAAAAAATGAGTTTGCATATAATAATTATGTGAATAGGAGTATAGGGAAAACACCTTTTGAGATTGTTATAGGAATGCAGCCTAGAGGAGTATCAGATTTAAGGGATGTTGCAGGTGAAGAAAAGAGAAGTGTTACAAGGGAAGCATTTGCTGATTTTATGGAGTCTTTCCATAAATAAAGTTGAGGTTGGAACAAAGTAATTAGAATTACAAGGAGAATGCTGATAAATCTAGAAGACATCATGTTTTGGAAATTGGTGATGAAGTGATGGTTCATTTAAAGAAAGAAAGATTTCTTGTTGTAACATACAGTAAAATGAAGATGAAGAAGTTTGGACTTTGTAAGATCTTGAAGAAGTTTGACAGTCGTAATGCTTATGAAGTTGAGTTACCTGATGACATGGATATATCTCCTATGTTCAATGTTGTTGATTTATACAAATATCATGAGTCAGATGATGAAGTGGATGTATCAGATGATTATCCTAAGAAGCAAATTGAAGAAGTTGAACAGATATTGGAGCAAAGAGTTGGTAAGAGCACAAGAGGAAAAGACTACTATGAGTATTTGGTAAAATGGAAAAATAGACCTAGTGAAGATGCTACGTGGATTTCTCAATCTGAGTTGGATTCAGCTCGGGTTGTGACATCTTAATGATTCAGGAGAATCATTTTCTCCAACTTCGGTTGTCTGGTGTAGGAGGATCCTAGGCTGCACTGCTATCTTGCATATTTTTAGTTTTCTTAGTTTATGTTGAGTTGCAATGTCTTGCATTGTCCAGTTCTCAGTTGTTTCCAAGCATATAATGGATGTCAAGCTTCTTTATTGATGTTGAGTTCTGTTGGCTTCTGAGTTCCTTTGGTTTTCGAGTTCCTTTAGGTACTAAGTTCATGTGATTATCGAGTTGTCTATGTGCAGTTTCCTATTGAGGTCGACCTTTGCATTTAATTTTGTGATAGATATCTATTGTGAGCTAACTTGTGGCTTATATCAACATTTAATATGAGAGTTGGTTTGATTGTATTGCAATAAGCCAACTTGTAGTCGTGCCTATATTTAAGAGGTCTTAGTTAAAGTCTTAGAAATCATCTTAGGGAGCAGAAAGAATGTGAAGTTTTTTCATTAAAGATTGTAACTAAATTGATATTTGTGGTTGTAACTCAGAAGGCCTTACAGCTAGGCATGTAATTGATCATTGGATGAATATATGAATGAAGGCATTTTTCTTCCTCTATCTCCTGAGTTGTTTGTATCTGTTGTTGCTTCTGTTGTGTTGACTCTTTGCAAGTGGTTTGGATAGTTGGGTGTGCCTTTAGCCATAGTTCGTCATTCCTCCCTGTGTCAAAAAGCCTCTACCATAATAATAAATAAAAAAGGTGGTATAGGATCCCTTTATCTGATGCCCCTAAATATACTAAAAAAGCTTTCAAGAGTTCAATTAATGAGGAGAGAAATTTTTGGAGTTGAAATATAATTAAATATTAAGTTTATTCATTCTAGTGAAAATTCAAATGATTCTATTATTTTACATTAGATTCTCTAGTCTACTTTATGATAGGCTTTTTGAATATCTAATTACATTAGCATACAATATTCTTATTAATTTGCATGAAATGTATTAATTCTTGGATAATAATGATACAATCGAGAATTGACCTATTAGGGATAAAATATGTTTGTTCCTCAAAGAATAGTGTTGATAATACTTTTTTAAGTCTATTAGCTAATTCTTTTGAAAGAATTTTATATAGTGTTATATAAAGTTATGGGTCTAAAGTCTCTTGGTTCCATATGGTATGTGTTCTTTGGGATTAAGGCTAGGAAAGTATTATTAATTTTAGTTAAAAGGGATCCAAAATTCCTAGTTGCCTCAATTGCCTCCCATAAGTCATGTCCCAAAATGTCCCAATATTGTTGAAAGAAAAAAGCCTCAAAACCATAAGGGCCCGAAGATTTATCAGTATTAAGTTAGATTTTATTGTATTCTACAATTATTATTTTAGGAATAGCTTCTAACATCTCCTTTTGGGCAATTAAATTAGATGATTCAAAATCGTTTAAAATATCAGAATAATATCTAACAAAGGTTTTCACTGTCTCATTTGGATTTTCAACTTCCCTTCTTGTATTATCCTTAATCTTTGATATTCTATTAATATTTCTTCTATTGATGGTACTATTATGAAAAAAATTATTATTGCTATCACCTTTTAACAACCATGTTTCTCTTGATTTTTGTTTCCAAAATATTTATTCTTTACCTAGGATATTTTCCTTTTTTAGCTAGAAGTTCTTTTTCTTTGATATATTTGTCATTATCCAATCTCATTATAATAATTTCTTCATTTAGATTTTTCAATTCTTTTTCAATCTCTATTTTTATTTAAATATGTTATTCAAATGATCCTTATTCCATTTCTTAATTTTTCCTTTTAATGATTTTAGTTTTTCTATGCAGCAAAACATTCTCGATGCTTCAAATTTCTCTTCATGCTACCATTGATGTAATTTCTTTAGAAAATCTTGGTCTTCAAATCACATTTTTTTTGCATTTGAATGGATTTCTTGATGGTTTTTTAGGATCATCTATCTCAAGCCTAACTGAATAATGGTCAGAGATCCTACATTAGAGAGGATAGTTGGATTTAAAGAATAATTAAAAGTTATTATTTTAAATATAAATGCATCCAATTTCACTACTATATTACGAAAGCCTACTCTTCTATTATTCCATGTATAAGTCTCATTAGCAAAAGGAATATCAATTGGGTTATCTTTGGCAAACCATTCTATGAAATCTAGCATTACTTGGGTGATGGTAGTAGACCCACCTACTTTTTCTCCTGAGTCTAGAATTGCATTAAAATCTCCCCCAATAATTGTATTGTCTAGAGGATTTAACTAAGAATTCACTAATCCCATTCCAGATTTCATTATTATTTAATGTTAGTCTTAGTCCATAAACATTAATAAGTAATGAATGAATTTCACTTTTAAACTTTTTTCTTTTCCCCCAATCCAATTACTATTGGATATGAGTGGAGTAAAATCCAATCTCCTTGAATCCCAAATGATACCAATCCCTTCTAAGGCTGCTGTTGACACAACCAAATCCATTTTCCAAGATCCCAATTTTGTATTAAATTTCTCTCCTTATTTATTAAGTTTAGTTTCTTGTATTAAAACTACATCTAGTTCGAATAAAGTTAAATTACACTTGAGTAAGCACTTTTTTTAGGATCATTTAAGCCCCTAATATTCCAAGATGTTAGCTTCATTGCTTTGAGGGAAGGTAATTCCCCTTCCTTGTATTTATAAGAACATTAATATTTTATGGTTTCTACTCCTAGTAGCTACTCTAAGTTTAGCTAGAGATTTCATTCCTCGTTTTCTACTTCTTCTTCTTTTTTCCATATAATGGATGAGTTATATACCTTGCAAGTTTTCCCTAATACCAAGATATTCTATATTTTTGTTGGCATTCTTTATACTTTCATAAATAGATTCATCTACCTCTTTCTCTAAATGTTCTTTTACAAGCTCTCTTACTATTATGTTGTCAATTCCTCTTTCTACCTTGTATGAATCTTTATTTATTTATTTATTGAATTGTTTATTTTTGATGCAAGAGCATCCTTGGGTAGTTTGTAATCCTACATGCTGCAGTGGTTTTGACTTTGGAGTTGGAAAACTTGGTCGAAGAAGGGATGTTGCTCAGTCATTATTGGGATAATTCCTAGTTACAATGTTAATCGGAGTACTTATTCACTAAAGAAGCCCAACAAAGCTTGTGGTGCTTAGCCATTCTTGGGGTGTAGTGTTGGCCAAGGAACTCAAAAATTGAAAGAGCTTAAAAATTCTTGTAGGAGCTCAATCGTTGTGCTTGCTCAATAATGCTTGGCTTACATGGTGGTTTTGTTGATGCTTGATCATGTAGTTCTGCAAATGGCATTCTAGTAGATTTTATTGGACGACTTGGTGCATTCAATGAGAGTGGAGTGTGATCATGACATGGATTGATCATAGGGACGTGTGTGGACCTATTTGAGTCTTGGTTATTTTTCCTAGGTGTATTTAATGATTTTTTTAAGATGACTTGCGGCATATTGGGTTTATTAGGGTTCTAGATTATTCTATTTGCAACAAGATGACTTGTAGTCATTGCAATTATTTAAGGAGGGACTGGGTAGAGTTGTAAGCAGGATGATTAAGTCAAGAGGGATGAGGAGTAGAGATTCAAGTTTAAAATTTGGAGTTACAAATTTGTGAGCAAAGCTAGTAGTTGCGGCTTGTGAAACAAGGAGATTGTTTGGTGGCTTTCAAGCACAAGTTTAGATATTGCTTGGTATTTCTACCAAATTATTGTTCTATTATAGATTTGGACTAGTTAGGGTTTAGGTTGGATCTTGAGGGATCTTGCAGATCTATTACTTGCTTTGTATTTGGTTGTAATCGAGAAGGCCTTACAACACAACACATTACATGTAATAAATTGTTTTATGAATAAAGACTTGAGTTTGCTATCAGATCTTGTATCTTGTGTTGTATTTCCAATGTGTGGTTATTTTTGGGAACTACATCACCTCCATTAGGGATCCATTTGGTTTTGCACTGCATCAATTTCCTACCTCAAATTGAGTCTATGTCTAGCTGAAATTCTTCTAATTCATTTACTTTTAACTCCTCCCAATTTTGAGTTATTCCTTCTTTAGTTCTATCATAATTAACTAAACTCACATTATCTTGATTCTCTCTGATTTCAACTTCTTCATAAGAAAACTTTTTGTCCTGAAAAGCCAATTTCTTTCTCCTTTTTAAGGATTTCTTCAGTTCATTTATTGTTGTCTCAAGTTTTTGTAGAGTTGGATGTCAATCACCTGCTTGTCAATAAATTTGTCTAGTTTAAAAGCCTCCATGTCCAAGACCTAAACTTTAAGTTGTTAAACTTCTCCAAGAGAACTTAACTCTGATACCAATTATTGGAAGTCTAAATTGGAAGCCAAGATACTGAAAGGGGGTTGCATCAAGATTTGTAATGCTTTAACCTTTTCAATAATTCTGTAATGCATTCACTACATTTACAATCTCATATCCAATTGTCTATGCATGCGTAACTTATAAATCAAATTGTGATAGCATATAGATCTAATCTATCAATCCCATGTATGAAAAGTAATCACATGACACAAATATTTTTGTTACCTAGAAACACTTCAAAATGAAGATAAAACTAGGGTGGAGATGAGACCCATAAATCTTCACTACTACAATAATAAATTTAACTTGTTAGGGTTAAAATATTTGACCATATCCAATGATCTACCCTATGAGGGTTTTGCCCTATTAAAATCTTTTGAGACTATTAGATCTCACCCTGTTAGAGGATTTCACACTTACAACAAAGTAAGGAATCTATTAGGAGATTTATAAAGATCTATTAAGACCACTTTGTTAAGAGATTTACCCTGTCTCAATATTTTAAAACTAATCTAGTACCTAATCCTTGACCTACTCTAATAATTTGATGTTGGATCTCCACTTTCCAATCTGATCTTATATAGCTCTTATGCCCTTCACTACTTGACTAGGTCACTTTCTCTATTATGTAATAATAGAACTCTTTCTCTCTTTTTTAATGTTCACACATTCACACGTGAATCATATGAATAGCTTATTCGCTCCTTTTTATCATCATACACTTTACCATACCATACAAAACTATGTCAATTTTTGCTCTATTAGCAGATTTCATAAAGAGTTTTCTAGATGCTTCCTTTTTTCACCTTTTTGTCTAATTTGTTCATCACAAAACATAGTGATCTTTGATCCATGTCTTAAAACATGTAAAAATCTCTATAACAAACTCTAAAGTATTAAATATCATGTCTATGTCACATTTAAATGGTTTATGTCAAAGTTTGTATCATTCTTGACTTGAATGTAAATTATATGTTGCTCGGTACTTACTATTTTTGCACTCGATACTCACTATATATGTTGCTGACACAATCTCTATTATGCTTGATACCTTTTGTATAACTCAGCTTTAACGTTCTCAAACTTCTTGATTAATATTAGACTCAGATTACATTGAAAATACTCAATAACCATATACTTGTTCAGCTCCTATAGAGCTCAGTATATACATGTTTTTTATATATAAGTCTATCTCATGACTCAGCCTATGTAGAGTAGCTCGATCACAGTGATGACCATCTAACTCTATCTAGTATATGACTAAGTGTTTGAAACTAATAGACAACAAAAATTAGAGGGACCAACAAGTGAGATGGATGATCTTGAAGCACTACTATATAGAAGGCTACCAAGAGGTAATGGAAGATTCAAAGGTAAATTACCATTGATATAATTTAAATGCAATGAAGTTGGTCATATTATTGCTAGATGTCCTAACAACAACAAAAAAATGACAAGAATGATAAGTAGAAAAAATACCAAAGGAATAAGGATTACAAAGAAAAAGGAAAAAAGTCATGCTACATTATTGAGGAAGAGCACACCGAATCAAGATCAGATGGTGAAAATGAATGTGAGATTGTTGTATATGTTGTTGTAAAGGAAAATTTAGATGAGGAAAGGTATGAGAATGAAAAAGCTCTTATTTCTCATGTTGCTAAAATGACACATGGATTATTGATAGTGGTTTCTCACATCACATGACTGGTGATATTAATGAATTTGATAAGTTAGAAGAATATAATGATGAAACTGTGAAACATGGAAATCATGTTCTATGTCCAATGAAAGGTAGAGGATCATTAATGTTAAATGGTAAGATCAGATGTGATGATGCATATTGCATTCAAGGTCTAAAATACAATCTATTGAGTGTTGCACAACTAAATAACATAAGTCATCGATTGGAATTTATGAATAGAAAGGCAAAGATATATTATGCTAATGGAAAATTGATTAGAACTAAAGAGAAAACATGAGGCAATCTATTCTACCTAGATCCTACTACAATTACATACCTATTTGCTAAAGTTGAATATGTATGGTTGTGGCATAATAGTATTTTTTATGTAAACTTTGAGAATGTGATAAAGGTGAGTAGAAAGAAGAAAGGGAGAGGTTTGATGAACTTGCATGAACTTGATAATTCTATGTGTACTAAATAATGTCAAATCAGTAAAAGGACCAAGTCTATTCTCTCATGCAAGTCGCATTTATCTAATAATATTTTTGAGTTTGTTCATACTGACTTGTGTGGTCCTATAAAAGTTGAGAGTTATTACAATGGTATATAATTTATTCTATTTTTTGAGAACTATTCAAGGATGATAACAATTATGCTTTTAAAAGTTAAATATGATGCATTTCAAATGTTCAAGTGGTATAAGGCTAGAGTTGAGAAGGAAACTAGTAAACAGTTAAAATCTTTGAGATCTGATAAAGGTGGTGAGTCTATGTTTGATGAGTTTACTAACTATTGTGTTGAGCATAGAATTAAGAGACAATTATCTACTCTAAGGACACCACAACATAATAGAATTGAAAAGAGGAGAAACATATCTATTGTTGATTGTGCTAGAACACTACTAATTGAAAAAAGGAGTTGCACAAATATTCTAGAGGGAAGTTGTAAGTACTATTGTTTACACCCTCACCTAAGTTTAGTTGAAGAAAGGAACAAACAAGACATCTTATGAACTCTAGTATGGTCATACACCAAATGTAAGTTATTTCAAAATCTTTGGAAGTGGGTGTTATATTCATAAAGATGCAAGAAATGGAAAATTTAATTCAAATGTAGATGAAATTATATTCCTAGATTACTCTACTAGGAGAAAAGCATATAAATGTTTGAATAAAGTGACTGACATAATAATCGAAAGTGCAAATGTGAGAATCGTTGAGTTTACAAATAAGAACGATGAGGAAAACAAGAAAGAACCTAAAGATTACAACAAATTTGTCAATGTTCAAGATGATGCACCTAGTACTGCACCCATGCACCTGAATAAGTCATTGTAATGATGCATCAAGAAACAAAAAAAGATAAATTGGATAAAAAAAAAGAGCTACTAAGTAACTACTTTCTTTACCCAAGGCACAAATAGAACATCCCGAGCCAAATGTTGAGCCCCAATCGAGTGATGGTAATGCTAGAGAGCACAAAAGTGAGTTTCTCTTAGAAAATTATGTTAGAAGGAACCATTCATAAGATCAAATTATTAGACACAAGAGTGTTAGAGTCATGATAAGAAGTAATTTTAAGGACAATATATGTTCGATTGTTGAATTTGAGCCTAGAATTGTGAGAGATCACTAGTGCATTTGGGGGTCATTTTTTACCTCAATTTTTTATGGCAAGCCAATTTGGCTTGTCA